>VTFQ01000011.1:21483794-21995089 GCA_036281575.1 Ancherythroculter nigrocauda | reverse complement strand
GAAGGCCTTTGTTAACCCCCCGGAGCACACGTTTATGATGGATGGATGAGGATGGAGACACTTTATTCAACTCATATTCGTTGGTTCCTTTCACTGCCATTATAAAGCTCGGATGCATCAGGATATTTATTAATATTTATCTGATTGTGTTCATCAGAAAGAAGAAAGTCATATACACCTAGGATGGCTTGAGGGTGAGTAAAGCTTGGACTAATTTCATTTGAAAGTGAACTAATCCTTTAACTTGATTTAGGATTCTTATCCTATCTTACAAAATCTAATCTTATCTGTAGTTAGGAAATCTTAAACTGCTCCATCAAGTTAATCAACTCTCAGGTCTGTTACCAAGCAACCAATGATGTGCAAGCAGCTGAAGTAAACACTAGAGATTAAAATGGAGAAACAAAACAGGTGTGCTTTTAATTAAGTGCTGCAGAAAGAGGTTTTGATAAACCTGATAGAAATGGCAAAGCCTATCACTACACTTCCTCAGAGTCTGTAACTATTTATCAGTGTTTTGTCATCAAAGTGGAGCACATCGTTTGGGTGTTTAAAATGTCTTTCCGCCATCAAATATGGCTGTTTTTCATCTTGTATCATTAAATAATGTGAAGCCATTTTCATACAGTTATGTGATTTTTACAGTTGGCTTTCAAATAATTTTGAAGTTAGGACACCTGTCCTAAAGTTAAGGCATTTTTTTAGGATTTTTTGCCGAGTTAGGATGCTTCTGGAATACCCTTTTCCTATCCGTAGTTAAGATAAGATAATGCACTTTAAAAATGCCATTCTGTAATAGATTTTGTCCTAAATGAGGTTCTAACTGAAATTGAACATAATTGATATACATTTGAGGTCTGTTGTATAATTAAGAATACAGTAATTAAGTACAGTCACTCTTGTGTTTATTTTAATGTGTGTATGTTTAATTGTTTATTGATTGAATTATGTTTTAATCACATACAGACACTGACGAGGAATGTGACGGGCCCTACAGATGGCAGCTGAATTTTGGAAAGGGCTGGGAAAATATTTCCAATGATCACATTCTAGAAGCCCAGTATTCACTCCCTAACACCAAAGGAATCAAGATCTATAACACCCGTGCTGGGTATGTGCAAAAAAATATGTAAGCATGTACCACATTAAAAGATTCTCAGAAAATATTAACAGTATTTTCCCACATTTTGCTCCTGTACGCTGTAACACACCATATCACAACTGTATCCATTCGACTTTTTCTTCAAATTTGCCGTTTTGACCACATCCTGGTACTATGTGCTTGTAACCCGATATTGCAATTTGCAGCTATACGTAACTGACATGTTAAAGGGATAGTTCACCCAAAAAGGAAAATTTGATATTTATCTGCTTACCCCCAGTACATCCAAGATGTAGGTGAATTTGTTTCTTCAGTCGAATGCAAATTATGATTTTTAACTGCAACCGCTGCCGTCTGTCAGTCAAATAATAGCAGTGGATGGGAACTTCTACTGTAACAGTAAATAAAACTTGCTTAGACAAATCCAAATTAAACCCTGAGGCTCGTGACGACACATTGATGTCCTAAGACACGAAACGATCGGTTTGTGTGAAAAAAACGAACAGTATTTATATCATTTTTTACCTCTAATACACCACTATGTCCAACTTCGTTCAGCATCCTGTTAGTGAGGTCAAAAAACCCGCTCTGCTGACGGAAGTGATGTCTCGCCCATATACTTCAATGAGCGCGAGACATCACTTCCGTTGTCAGAGCGCGATCAGACCTCACTAACCGGAAGCTGAACGGAGTTAGACATAGTGGTGTATTAGAGGTAAAAAATGATATAAATACTGTTCGGTTTCTTGCACAAACCGATCGTTTCGTGTCTTAGGACATCAATGTGTCGTCACGAGCCGCAGGGTTTAATTAGGATTTGTCTATGGAAGTTTTTTCGACTCTTATTGTTCAAGTTCCCAATCACTCCTATTATTTGACTGACAAAATCATAATTTGCATTCGACTGAAGAAAAAAAGTCACCTACATCTTGGATGCCCTGGGGGTAAGCAGATAAACATCAAAATTTCATTTTTGGGTGAACTATCCCTTTAACTCCTTCTTATTCACATTACAGGGTGATTTCGATTGATTTCACTAAAATGAGAGTTCTTCAGAAAAAGAATATTAAAGTGCGACGTATGAACTCAAAGGATACAGAGTGGTTGTGGTATTACAGAGGTGACCACTGCTGGTACCAGTATGGAGGGAAGGTGAGTTTTACACTAATGGATGTGACCTGTGAACTGCAACATTAACACACTTTGACAGTCTCACTAGTTTTAACTTAATTTGTCCACTAACAATGCCCTAGTCCCTGACATCAACATAGTGTCGGCCCAGATCCGGCCCACATCTGGTCCGCGTGTAATCCACATGTACCAGATGTGGGCCGGATCTGGGCCACACTATGTTGCTGTCTGGGGTTGCATATACTATATTTATACTATATTTTTTCACTATTTATTTATACTACTATTTATACTATTTTAAGAAGTGATCATATTTTTATGATGGATCTGGAATATGATGGATATTTTATAAAAAACTAGGATATTTTAACATTAAAAGTCTGGGTTTGTTATAAAAGTCATTATATAAAATGGTGAATAAGTTTCCAAGATTTGATGCTACCTTCATGTAACAAAACAGATAAAAAAAAAGGTGGAAACAATTTTAATTAAAATCAACTCCAGGATCATAAAGTGACAAAAAAGGAACTTAAGGAAGACAGGTCAGGTGTAAACCTGTATCTCGATGTTTAAGATTATAAGGATATTAAAGTGATATTATGCCTGAATGAGTTTGATCATTATTGATCGTATTTGTGTGTCTATAGGGCAAAAAAAGTCCAATTGAGAGCTCAAAACTGGAGACGGGGTATCAAAGCAACCGACGTGGCTCAGTAAAGTTCACCATTGACTCTGTCCAGTATGAGATTAGCTTTAAAGGTTTGATTCATATTCACCCACACACACATCTGTTTCTTTTCCATTCCTTTCCACAAACAGGAAAGGTCACATTCATGAATGTGTTTGTGTCTCCAGGAATGTGTCAGACAAATTTATCTACAGGCCATAAGAGGCGGGTTAGACGACGCCCTAAATATGAACATTCAAAAAGTGGAGGGTAAATACTTAACAGATTCATGTTTGCCTTTTTGCCTTATCAAATTACAATCTCATTTATGATATCAAGATTTAAAAAAAAAAAAAAGTGCTACCATTGTGATATTCAGGTATATAACGCCCACTTTTCATTATTCAGTCTATTGCAGATAAATACATTCAGGTCTTGCTCTATGTTTTTTCATTGAATATTCTGTTTCATTCAGAAATATCACATTGCAGAAGTAAAATTGGTTGTGTTTAAATTGATTTGCATGATTGTGTAAAAGTAATACACATAACTTATGATGCTAACAGTGTAATGTGTTCATAAAACAGATTACAAGGAATAGCCTCCCATATGAAAAACTTATTGAATCCTCCAACTAATAGAACTCCAGTGTGGCAGTTTAAAGGGAGTAAACAGTGGTATACCTTCAACAACACGGTAAAACTTCTTTCTTTCAATATTTACAAATGCACAATGCTTTTTAGTTATTATATTTATGATGTGTATATTGATTAATTATAACACATGATTTTCTAAATTACTTGATATTTGTATAATGAACGTCAAGTTGTACAGTATATTTGACCATTGTTCGTAGCAACATACCGGTGCTACTTTTGTGTCTCTTATATGATGACCTCTGGTGTCTCTTTTTTCAAAGAGTAAACACTCTTTTTTTGTAGTAAAAACAGCCTCAGAGGGTTTTAGTATAACATTTTATGAGCTCACCCTGTTGAATAAAACCAGTCTAAACTGGTTTAAAATGGACCAAGACCAAGCAGGGTTATTATAGTTAACTAAAAATAAAACCATACAGCCATACTTTTCATTACCTGAAATAAAATAAACTTTAACTTAAAATATAAAAAACACGTACACTTATTGTATTTTTGCTAGTTGCCAAGGCAAAATTTCTCATTTTCATTTAGGGTACATTTACACAGAAAAGTTTTTTACTTTGTGTTTTTTGCGTACAGACGACAACATTGTCAAAACGATCCCCATTCACACGGATCTGTGAAAACAATAATACAACAAAAAATGCTGTATTATTCATGCCAGGCCAGTAGATGGTGATGTCACTTTTTTAAAGAAACACTACACGCCTAAAGACTGAACACATAATACATATGCGCATAATGTCACCATTTTCACAAATTTGTGTTTTTGTAGTTTATACAGATATGATAACAGTATCATTTTCAAAAACTTGAAATCGTTTTTTCAAAAGTTTACATTTTCAGGCCCTAAATTAAAATAGAAAAAAAAAACTAATTTATATCACAGGGTTACTAAAATATCACAGGGTTTCTGCAGGTCTTAAAAAGGTCTTTAAAGGGTTAGTTCTCCCAAAAATGAAAATTCTGTCCTTAATTACTCATGTTGCTCATGACCTTTGTTCATCTTCGGAACATTTTAAGATATTTTTGATGAAATCTGTCCTCCGATAGACCGCAACACAACGACCACTTTCAAGGTCCAAAAAGGTAGTAAAGACATCATTAAAATAGTCCATGTGACAACAATGGTTCAACCTTAATGTTATGAAGCGACGAGAATACTTTTTGTGCGCAAAAAAACAAAAATAACTTTATTTAACAATTTCTACTCTTCCATCTCAGTCTCCTACGCAGTTGACGTAGCAAACACAGTGCAGCACTTCCGTGTTCTGCGTCAGCATCACAAGCATGTGTTGTGGCGCTCACGTGAACAGCGTTGGCCAGTACTGAGCCTGCGTTCTGAATGGCAACATGGCCCGATGGTTCATCCGATCCTGGCAAAATCGGTATCCCCAAATTAGGCATGGCACAAGGAATCGTGATTTGACGTCATGATTTTCTGGCAAACTTTTCAAAAGTTATTCGCAAAAATAGCTATTTTTCAGATCTCATGACCTGTAGGTGCCGATGTTCCCACTTGGCATGGACCCTCAGATCATTGTTCCAATGAAGTATCCACATTTTTTTTTAGTATAGCCTCTGAACCAATTTTGGGTCGACCTCGTTAAGTTCGCAACATCATAACTTTTGAACAAAGATGAATAAAAACAAAAACTGTTTAGTCATTTCTGTGCGGAAAAGTCCAAAAATAATCTGAGCCAATGAGGAGAGGAATCGGGTGAACTGAATTTCATTTTTCAAGAACAAAGTGTTCAAGAGCTATAATCTTTAGAAAAGTGAATTTTGGTGGTGGCGCTATAGAGTTGGTCCTAGAGACTGCAAAATTGGTCCAATCACTATACATTACCATCTCTACAATTGTGCCACATTTCATCATTTTCTCATATTCCGTGCATAAGGCTGCCATAGACTCCCATTCGGGAAGAAAAATAATAGTGTAATAGTATAATAAGAGGGAAAGTGCATTCAACTAGTAATCATTGCAATATAAAACCCTTCAGGAGTGATGCAGTACCAGTCCTGATCTTCCTGAAGGGGTTTAGTTTGCGATAATGACAGGCTTAATGTACATTATCCCTTAATTAATGACTTTGTCTACACTATTTATGAGCACAAAGAGATTCAAATTGCTGTCGCTGATCTTGACTTTGTATTTCAATAGGGTGGTTGTTCAGTCTCAAGTGCTGACATTGAGAGGTGTTACCAGCAGAGCCAAAAGACAATGAATTTCACTGTGAATAATGACAGTTACACTTTGGATTTTGCAAGTATGTAATTTAGAAACAGTGTGAAACATTAATGTCTTCTTTTGTATAAGCCACCACATGATCTTTGTGTTTATTAACATGACTTGATCTTGAATCACTTTAAAATACTTAATGAAAATTATGATTTTTGAATATGATAAAATATGCTTTGTCTTTTTTTCCATTCAGAGATGAGTCAAGTTAACCAGAGCACTAAAGCTGAACGCAAGATCAGGCGTGTGGAAAAGTAAGGTGGCTCAATGTCTTGCAACAGATATTGACCTGATAGGCAAGATCCAAACAGCAAATAAGAGTCAAATCTGGGGTGGAAGTAAACAGTTATTTAGTGATTATGACTGATATGAATGTGTGTGATTATGAGTTAGGATGTTTTAACAGGAATTATTGTTTTGTTTGGTAAACTGCCTGTAGGAAATAGAAATTTGAATTGTTAATTCAGTTATTTTGATAAATTTCATATTAATATGAATTATTTGAAATGCTGCTTGCCACATCAACTTAAAAACAATTATTTGTCTCATGCAACCTGGAGCATAAATATTGTTATTATTCTTACTAGCCAATGTGCCATAACAACAGGCATGCATATTTTTTTTTGCCTGTGCAACTGCCTGACAACCAATGTTTATACACTGCTTGTGAAACTTTTTCCAGCTGGACAGTTTCATTTTCCATGTGCACTTAGTTTTTTAGCATTAACACTCACAGATGCTCAAATGATTGAACAAAGTGGATGCAGGGATGCACAATAAACCTCTGTGAATACTGAGATAATGTTTTTACATGACAAAAATGAATTACATGAAATTACTACATTAAGACAATCATTTGAGTGAAGCTGTTTTACTGGGTTTGTTGATTACAAACTGAACTGTTTACATGTAACAACATGCTATGCAAGAGTTTGTGGAAGTATGTGGATGGTTTTATAAGTGCTACTTGAATAAAATAAAATGCATACAAAATAAAATAGAAAAGAAAATGGCAGAACCTTTGTCTTGGCTAATTGAAGGAAAAAATGTATGTATCGTAAATACAATTAAATAATTTTCACACTTTGTATAAACTGAAATTATAGCTTGATTATAAATGACCCACATTAAAAAATAGACCTATATATATATATATATATATATATATATATACACACACACACTGGGTACAGAAAGTATTCAGACCCCTTAAATTTTTCACTCTGTTATATTGCAGCCATTTGCTAAAATCATTTAAGTTCATTTTTTTTTCCTCATTAATGTACACACAGCACCCCATATTGACAGAAAAACACAGAATTGTTGACATTTTTGCAGATTTATTAAAAAAGAAAAACTGAAATATCACATGGTCCTAAGTATTCAGACCCTTTGCTGTGACACTCATATATTTAACTCAGGTGCTGTCCATTTCTTCTGATCATCCTTGAGATGGTTCTACACCTTCATTTGAGTCCAGCTGTGTTTGATTATACTGATTGGAATGATTTTAGCAAATGGCTGCAATATAACAAAGAGTGAAAAATTTAAGGGGGTCTGAATACTTTCCATACCCACTGTATATATATATATATATATATATATATATATATATACATACTTAGGTAAATGGAAGATCTACATAAAAAGGTTGTTCCACATTATTAAGCAGTTCTCATGCAAAATGAGGAGGAAGAAAGATCCTTCTGAAGACCTCTGTACCACTGTTTGAAGAATTTATCTTCCAGAATCTGGCAGTAAGTTTTGGAAGATCAGGGTAGGAGATGGACTAAAAATGAACTCCCACGCCTTA
The DNA here is from genome assembly GCA_036281575.1 of Ancherythroculter nigrocauda. Taxonomy (NCBI): domain Eukaryota; kingdom Metazoa; phylum Chordata; class Actinopteri; order Cypriniformes; family Xenocyprididae; genus Ancherythroculter; species Ancherythroculter nigrocauda. Next base: position 21,987,478 of record VTFQ01000011.1, on the reverse strand, counting down.
CTGCCAGATTCTAGAGGATAAATTCTTCTAACAGTGGTACAAGAAGATGTGGTGCTGGTCCTTCAAGAGTCACTCTCAATCTGTCGGTCTATAAAACCTAAAAAAAAAAAGTCTTCATGTATTTTACAACACTTCAGCTTGTGATTCTTCTTACGTGGGGTCATTTTTTAGGATTCTTTACCTAACCCAAGTCTCTACGATCCTGACACCTTGCACTTCTGGAGACTCCAGGTAGGTTGCAGTTCTGGAAAATGTTGGTGCTGGAGACTACAGGTTTCCTGATGGTTTCACACTTAATTCTTCACCTTAATTCTTAATTATTTTGCAGTTAACGTGTCTTTTCTTCTCAACCTTTGTCTGACCCTGCTAGCCCAATGAGCATTTTGCTCTCCATTGGCCATGCTTTAACTTTTCAATTTCTAGTATTGCATTAGCATTGCATCTTTCTCATGAACATTTAATCATTTTTGACTTACCAGTCTGAGTTAAATCTCTTTTTTGACTCATTTTGCCTGTAAAAGAAAACCTGCATAATAATTCCGCACACCTGAATAGAAGCCGTTTTTCATTTCCAGCCTTCATGAACAATTATATATAACTTATAAATGATTAAATAAAAAATAGCATTAGTTATTAAGATTGATGTGGTTTGGAATTGGTAAAATGTGCTTGGGGGGAAAAATAATCAGAAAATCAACTTGCCTAATAATTCTGCACATGATATATATATATATATATATATATATATATATATATACAGTAGTCAACATTTGAAGTGGATCAAAACCTTTCATCAAAGTTGACCTAAAACCTTCTTCTTAGGACAGCTTCGATCTTAGGAGAACGTTGATTAACTTTTTTGATCCACTTCAGATGTTGACTACTATATATACACACACACACACACACACACACACACACACACACACACATATATTTTAAACTACATATTATTTAGTTATTCATATAATATAGAATTTATAAATATTTTCTCACAATAAATATAAAATGGTTTACATCACTAGTTGTTTATTACTTCACTTGTTGTTTATATTATTATACTTTTTACTTTATAGCACTATACGAGATATAAAAGTGCCTCAAGGTTAAAGAAACACCCAATATGAGCAATTTATATATATAGCCTACATATATACAACACAGGTACATCTTTTCAAATTCGTTATAAGCACTGAAAGATATTTAAATACAGTCAGTCACAACCCACAAACACCCTGTTTGTTCGCACGAGACTGAAAAGAAACCGAGACTGAAAAGAAACCGAAACTGGGTCAGGGGGATTCGGCTGTGGAGCACTTTAAATTCTAACAAACATTCGACTGTACGTTTTGACAAATACGTTTTTAGATTTTTAATGCTATACCGATGTATTTCAATGTCTGGGAACTATATTTGGTGAGTAGACTAACCCTTTAAGTTTTTTACACTAAAAATTTGGTGACCTTATTTAACAACATCTCCGAGAGCGTCAAATAATAGCTTAGTTCGCAGATCTTATTAAATTGTTGTAAATTTAGGTAATTCAACAAAACGGGTACCATTTGTGTCCCTCATGCTCCTGCTACGTTTTACTGTATTTTTGTATTCGCTCTGTTTACATATTTGGATTAAAGCGCATAGTTAAGTGACGTATTATTAAAAAAGTGTAGTCTTTAGGTTTTACGCCGTTTTGTGCGGCGTCTTAAAATGTCAACCAGCGATTTTGAATAGGTAAAAACCTGATAATTAAGAAAGGTGAATATATGTCGAAATATCAGCATTTCATTATATTTCCAAAGCACTTGGTTTCATTATCTTGGGCTCAAATCTTGTCTTGGCCATTTAAAAAAAGTCACAGTGGTTATAGTCAACTCTGTTAACTTTCTTAAAGTGATAGTTCACCCAAAAATCAAAATTATCCCATGATTTACTCACCCTCAAGCCATCCTAGGTCTTCTTTGAGAAGAACACAATCAGAGATACATTTAAAAAATATCCTTAGTCCTCCAAGGTTTATAATGGTTGTGAATGGGGGGCCGCGTTTTTAAGTCAAAAATAATGCATCCATCCATACAACTCCAGGGGTTTAAAAAAGGTGTTCTGAAGTGATTTTGTAAGAAAATATCCATATTTAAAATGTTATAAATTCAAATAACTAGCTTCCGGCAGACGACCGTACGGAGTTGTAACCCACTGGAGTTGTATTGATTACTTTTTTTTTTTTTATGGATGGATGCATTATTTTTGACTTCAACCATTATAAACCTAAGAATATTTTTAAATATATCTCTGATTGTGTTCGTCTGAAAGAAGATAGTCATGTACACCTAGGATGGCTTGAGGGTGAGTAAATCATGGGATAATTTTCATTTTTGGATCAACTATCCATCTAAAGGTATTTCCATCTTTTTTAAAAATATAAAATTCAGCTTTTGAGATGGAACTGTGTGGTTTACGACGAATAGGCCTACTTAAAACATGTATTAAATGTGTGTATTAAAATCTTACTTAGTGTAGGCCTACTTTAATCAAACCCTTTTCATAAAATGTTCTTCTGAATAGCCTGTCTCTGTCTATTTGTTTAGAAGTGTGAAAATTAATTTAAGGAAAAGGAGCTATGAAGTTATGACCTTAAAGATGATGTCAGCTGTTATGCTTTAGGTAGGTGACACAATTATTCTAATTTACCTTTTTGAATCATATGATTGTAGTTGGATTCAGTCAAATCCAGTATTTTTACACACACTGTTTACATTGACAGTTGTATTTATATAACCGGGAAAAAAAGTTTAAATGGTTCATTTAAAATCTTTAGGCTATCATTATTCAGAAAGACACAACAGCATTATCTAACAGCATGGCTACAGGTAAGTCTGTTTGGCTTATATATTTATCATTTTTATGTTGATTTCTGTTTTGCAGCAAATAAGTATATCTGACAAAATATAATTTCTTTATTAGGATAACTTAATGAGAAATTAACATTCCCATATTTTGTGTGATTGACTTCATTTTTTTTACTCATTCATTCAGTCATTCATTGAGTCATCCATTCATTCAAACCCTCAGGTAACCACTTTGAATGGCAGCTGTTTAATGGACAGCAGTGGGTTTCTATCGCTAATGATTTTGTCATTGAGGCCCATTACTGTCAGCCAGGGGCTAATGGGATCAGCATCTACCTCAACATGGGGTGAGCTGGTCTTCAACAAATTTATTACAGAAATCATTTTATCAAAATCATTTTAATAAGACTTTACATTCACTGATTATGTTTGTATGCATGTATTATTATTATTATTATTATTGTTATTCACTACCAGTCATTTACTAAAGTATTTTTATTAATATAATCTGTAGGATTAAATATTAATTTAAGCCTTTCCCATCTGTTACACAGTGCCGCCCATATTGACTTTGATGAAATGACAGTCGATGGACCTCTTCATAACCTTAGTATACGGCGCAATACGCTGCTCTCCGCTAACCAGAAACAGGAAGTAGGCTGGTACTACAAAGATAACCATCGCTGGTGTGAATATGGATCTCAGGTAAGTTCTAGAAATATATTAATTTGGAGTTATGCCGCTGCCAACTAAACTAGCATACGATACAGGGCTGCCAACTCTCACCGTCAGAGTCACGCAATTGACACTGTTCTCACACTCTCGTGCCACACGTCCATATTCTTACACAGTAAAAAAACAATAAATACCGTTTTGGCGCTCTTAATGTGGCGTGACAGTTCGCTGTAGTGCCTCAGTTCAACCGGAATGGTAGCGCATGTGAACCGATCGTCTGTCTCTTTACTGTTAGTTACAGTACAACATAAACATGAATGAACATCAGAGGGTATGTTGAAAAAAACAGTTCAACTTACTGAAATGTCTCATGCCAGTGTTTCAACCACAGATAAAACAGCTTGTAAAAAATATATCAAGTAACATTACATTTACCTAGGGCTGTGCCGATAAACGATATCATATCGAATCGTGAAATCTTGAAAAAATATATGTCGATAACGATGATAAGCTCTAGGCAGTGTTACTCGATATAGATTAATATAAGAGCCAATCATACAGCAGAAATATGCGACAAAAGCCAATCAGCGTGCAGCTTTTAACATTCACATCAAAGAACAAAGTCAATTTTCTACGACACTTTGCAAAGAAAAATGGAAATGAGTGGAAGTAGTGACAAAAGCGCTTCAGACTGCTTCAAAGTGTTTCTCAATCAATGAAAAGAGCAGATTTATGCCAAGCGATTGCTAATGAACTCAAGTTGATGAAGTATTACAATGTCTACTTTATGGCCTTTATATAACGTTTTAGACGGTTGTAAGAATATGAAGGATCAGCCCGCAATTATGTAGACATTTCAAAATAAGAGTCCCGGTGTATTTCGGGCTTGTTTATAATTAAAGTCACACGCTAAGTTAGTAAGTTGTCTTAATTTTTAAAGGTGCCCTAGAACTTTTTTTTTAAAAGATGTAATATAAGTCTAAGGTGTCCCCTGAATGTGTCTGTGAAGTTTCAGCTCAAAATACCCCATAGATTTTTTTTAATTCATTTTTTTAACTGCCTATTTTGGGGCATCATTATAAATGAGCCGATTCAGGGTACGCGGCCCCTTTAAATCTGGTGTTCCACGCCCCAAGAGCTCGCGCTTGCCTTAAACAACATAAAAAAAGTTCAAACAGCTAATATAACCCTCAAAATTGGATCTTTACAAAGTGTTCGTCATGCAGCATGTCTAATCGCGTAAGTACAGTGTTTATTTGAATGTTTACATTTGATTCTGAATGAGTTTGAGGCTATGCTCCATGGCTAACGGCTAATTCTACACTGTTGGATTGATTTATAAAGAATGAAGTTGTGTTTATGCATTATACAGACTGCAAGTGTTTAAAAATGAAAATAGCGACGGCTCTTGTCTCCGTGAATACAGTAAGAAACGATGGTAACTTTAACCACATTTAACAGTACATTAGCAACATGCTAATGAAACATTTAGAAAGACAATTTACAAATATCACTAAAAATATCATGTTATCATGAATCATGTCAGTTATTATTGCTCCATCTGCCATTTTTCACTATTGTCCTTGCTTACCTAGTCTGATGTTTCAGCAGTGCACATCCAGACGTGTAATCCCTTTCATAATGTTGGGAACATGGGCTGGCATATGCAAATATTGGGGGCGTACACCCCGACTGTTACGTAATAGTCGGTGTTATGTTGAGATTCGCCTGTTCTTCAGAGGTCTTTTAAACAAATGAGATTTATATAAGAAGGAGAAAACAATGGAGTTTGAGACTCACTGTATGTCTTTTCCATGTACTGAACAATTGTTATTTAACTATGCCAAGGTAAATTCAATTTTTGAATCAAGGGCACCTTTAAGGCCAATGTGTAATCTGTTTTTTTTAATAAACTATACTTTAAAATGTAATTAATGAACCCTCAAATTTTTGTGGCTTCAGTCATAGTTGGGATACTCTTTTAAAGCTGTTAGCATTAACAGTTTATATATCGAAATATATATCGTTATCGATCAATATGGGAAAAAATTATCGAGATTACATTTTTGCCATATCGCCCAGCCCTACATTTACCATTAAAAGCCATTCATTGTCCATAAACTGTATAGTTAGTGTGAAAAATATACTCTGGAGCAAGTAGCAAAAAAAAAGCACTATATTACATATTCATTAATTTTTTTACTCTCATACCATTAAAATGTATTATCATAACATTATTATTATAATAACGGCCTTATGCAATTGTATACAAATCAAATATTAATTATCCTTTAATAATAATAATGTACCAGCTGAGAGTTCCCTTTTTTTCAAATGTTTGCAACATTAGATTTTTTTTCCTTGAAAAAATTGAAAAAACAAGAAAATCCCGCACACTATCAACTTGCAAAACAATAAAATGGTACTTTATTAGCAACGTTTCAATCGGGTTGATGCCTGATGAAGATCTTACGATCGAAACGTTGCTAATAAAGTACCTTTTTTATTGTTTTGCAAGTTGATAGTGTGTGGGATTTTCATTTTTTTCATATTTTGACTATACCAGTCTACGCACCTATCTATTACCTACAGGTGTGCGACGCTAATTGTTCCTTGAAAAAATTAAAATGTACTATATCCATGTATATCCAAATGAATAGATATTGAATCGACATTGAAACTGAATTGCAAGCTCATTAATCGAATCATGGAATTTGTGTCAATACGCCCCCCCCCCCCCCCCCCCCCCCCAAACCCCATTCTCACACCAATCTGAACTCAAAAGTTGGCATCCCTGCTAGATATAATGTAGCACACAAGGTCTGTTGATCAGACTTTATTTTTGTTTCCTCTCTAATTTCTGCAGGGATTCGGTGGGAGAGCATCCTCAATTGGAAGTGATTTTATAGAGCAGCAGTACAACAGCAACCCAAGAGGCTCAGTCCAGTTTACTGCAGGAAGCATGACTTACAGTGTGGACTTCAATGGTAATTGGACAAATGAGACTGATTAAAACCTTCATGGCTGTAAAACCATATAGTCTTTCTCAAAAAATGGAAACACTTAAAAAATTTAAATCCACTAACTTTTTTTTTTTATTATTATTTTGTAGCCATGACTCAAATGAATCTATCCACATACATGTCGAGGAAAGTAAGACGGCGACCAAAATTTAATGCAATAGTAACGCACAACAACAGTACAACAGCACATCAAAACAGGTATTACTAAATTAGCTCTAGTTGTGTATGCCCATTATCTTTAAAATTGTATTTTTAGACAAACTCTTTTATTTCCTTTTATCGCATGCAGTTCACCACTTTTGGCAACTCCCTCTGCAAACCCAACAAATTCTTCTTCTCAGTACATCTGGGAGTTTATGGGTGATGAGGGTATTTGGACCGAGTACCAGAAACCAGTGAGTTCTAAACGCTGTTATTACTTCCAAATCCACTGAAATGTTGAAGGCGAAAGTGACATGTTTAATCTAAATGTTCATTGGTGTTTTTGTGTGTCTCTACAGGGATGTTCATTGGATAGTGCAGAAATCGAGAGGTTGTATCAGCTCAACCCTCAGTGCCAAGTTTCATTCACAGTCAGACGATTCTCTTACACTCTTTACTTTGGTGGTAAGATACATTAAGACATTATAAAATAAAATAAAAATCTTTATATATAGAAGTCTGTAGTGTACAACTAACATGGGGGAATAGCAGAGGCCTTTTGTTATAAAACGTCTTCTAGAGAACGTCTGCTAAGAGTAATGTGTTAAAGTTAAAATGTCAAGGCTTTAACTGTGTTTGAAAAGGAATGCAAACATATTGATTAGTCATCTGTATCATCATTTATCTTCATGTCTACAGGAATGTATCAAGTGAACAATAAATATGGAACAAAAAGAGCTGTCCGGAGAGTCGCGAATGGAATCCAGCAAACAAACAGGTATGAATCCATTGATAAAAGAAGACATTTCTATGGAAGTTTATTTCTGCCATGGAATATGACTTTTTAATCTCACAATTGCGAGTTTATATCTCACAATTCAACCTTCTTTTCCTAACAATCACAAGTTATAAACAAGGTTTCTCCAAATTACTCCTGCGCTTGTGGCCAGGTTTTGAAAAATTTGGGGAAAAAAGTCAGAATTGCGAGATACAAATTCAAACAAGATAACTTGTGAGATAACTTGCAGTTGTGAGATATAAATGGCATTAAAAATACACCAATCAGGCATAACATTATGACCACTGACAGGTGAAGTGAATAACACTGATTATCTCTTAATCACGGCACCTGGTAGAGGGTGAGATATATTAAGCAGCAAGTGAACATTTTGTCCTCAAAGTTGATGTGTTAGAAGCAGGAAAAATGGACAAGCGTAAGGATTTGAGCGAGTTTGACAAGTGCCACATTGTGATGGCTAGACGACTGGCTCAGAGCATCTCCAAAACTGCAGCTTTTGTGGGGTGTTTCCGGTCTGCAGTGGTTAGTATCTATCAAAAGTGGTCCAAGGAAGGAACAGTGGTGAACCGGCGACAGGGTCATGGGCGGCCAAGGGTCACTGATGCACGTGGGGAGCGAAGGCTCCAATCCAACAGATGAGCTACTGTAGCTCAGACTGCTCAAGAAGTTAATGCTGGTTCTGATAGAAAGGTGTCAGAATACACAGTGCATCACAGTTTGTTGTGTATGGGGCTGCATAGCCACAGACCAGTCAGGGTGCCCATGCTGACCCCTGTCCACCGCCGAAAGTGCCAACAGTGGGCATGTGAGCATCAGAACTGGACCATGGAGCAATGGAAGAAGGTGGCCTGGTCTGATGAATAATGGCCTGGTAAATGTCTGGGTGCGTGTGCGTCACTTACCTGGGGAACACATGGCACCAGGATGCACTTATGGGAAGAAGGCAAGCCGGAGGAGGCAGTGTGATGCTTTGGGCAATGTTCTGCTGGGAAACCTTGGGTCCTGCCATCCATGTGGATGTTACTTTGACACGTACCACCTACCTAAGCATTGTTGCAGACCATGTACACCCTTTCATGGAAACAGTATTCCCTGGTATCTGTGGCCTCTTTCAGCAGGATAATGCACCCTGCCACAAAGCAAAAATGGTTCAGGAATGGTTTGAGGAGCACAACATTGAGTTTGAGGTGTTGACTTGACCTCCGAATTCCCCAGATCTCAATCCAATTGAGAATCTTTGGGATGTGCTGAACAAACAAGTCCGATTCATGGAGGCCCCACCTCGCAACTTACAGGACTTAAAGGATCTGCTGCTAACATCTTGGTGCTAGATACCACAGCACACCTTCTAGTGGAGTCCATGCCTCAATGGGTCAGGGCTGTTTTGGCAGCAAAAGGGGGACCAACACAATATTAGGAAGGTGGTCATAATGTTATGCCTGATTGATGTAAGCTCCATTGTTAAGAAAGTCTCAAAATGCTGTCATAAAATGGACTGTTTATATAAAAAATGGATTTATCATTGATGTATGAGTGCATTACAATACTTTTGTTCTATCACAGTGCATTGTCACAAGCTCGCTGGCAGTTCAAAGACATGGATGGCAAATGGAAGGATTATAGTAAAGTAAATAAATCTTTACCTTTTTTTACATTTTATGATGTGATGGTTGCAGAAGTTGCTACAAGTGATTCTTAAGTGATAATATGGGTGATTGTTACGTGGTGTCTTGCTAGAACTTATAGGCCTTGTTCATTCTAACTGTATTAGGGTTACATATTCAGTTACATATTCACTTTAATGTGGCTATCGTGCTGCTTACAATTTGACCTGTGATCTTGCACAACAAAACAAAGACAGTCACACCTTCTGTTCTGTGTCATAAACTTTGACTTTGTGGTTGCGTAGGGCGGTTCTCGGGGACATTGCAGCGTGTCAAGTCAAGATATTGAAGCCGAGTACCAGCAGGACTCCACTGGGACAATGAGTTTCAGGGCAGGCAGGTTCACCTATGAGCTGGACTTCTCAGGTGCGTTCATACACAAACAGAAATGCGTGTTTACTACAAATATCGGTAAATCAAATAAATTGTGTGTTTTGTTTCAGATATGACTCAGACCAACCAATCCACTGACACCAGGAGACCTGTACGCCGCCTTCAGCAATAAGACCTCACTTGCCTATTCTTACATTTACTTTATTTACTTGTAACTATATGTGAACTCAGGACGCCAGTTTATGCAATGTCTGCAAGCTTCCCATGTGATATGAAATATCGAAATAATGCAGTTTGTCCATGCTTACCCATGTGAATATATTGTTTTATTAACTGCCATAAAAAAACTGTTCTCATAGTGATTATGTGCTTTACCAAATTTGTGTTTTTATACTTTTTACTGTGATTTGAAGATTGCATGTGCAAGTATCTTATGATTCATGTTCACATTTTTTTTTTTTTTTTTAAATGCCACTTTATTTTTATGGGAGTCTTAATAACATGGTTTCCGACACCTACTAGCCAATTAATTTCCATTGACTTTTCCATTACTTAAATGTTGATTATGATTACTAAATATTTTGGAAACTATCATTGACTATACAAATATACAATCACTATTATCTTTACAAAATGTTATATATTATCTTATATTTCTGTTTATTCAACGATTTAACAATATTTGTTAATTCTCTTCATAAACGAAGAAATGTCCAGAAATTTGTCCAGGTCACTTTTCATGCTATGCTATATTTTGTCATGACAAAGCACTCCCTTCCAGACTCTTTTTTTGTTTTGTTTTTTAATAAAATCAGAAAAAAATAAAATAAAATAAAAATACAACTATGGGTTATAAGTACAACTTTTATCACATTTTTCCATTTACTGAAATGTGCTTAATTGTCATGGAAACAATGTAAATTTTCCACAAATTTTGCTTAATTTGCTAATAAAATTTTTCTTGACAGATTTCATGAGATCCACTAATAAATATTTGCAATGTCAGTCTGTTGTCGAATTTCACTTACCACTGAGTAAAGACTAGCTAGCTAGACCAACTGTTGGTTTGTTACAGATAAAGATATTTCTACTCATTTTTTTCAGGGAATAAATGTACACTATTATGCTTCAATAAAAGTACTCAAAAAATAAAATACAAATGAATTACTTGGGAAGTGAAAAGGTACCCTTTAAATAATCAATTTATTTGATTCCAAAAATCACCATCTTTCCAACAATCCAGTTTCACATTTTTAAATTAAAACAATCCAGATGTTTTATCTACATTAATTTAAACTATTTGAAAACTGCATGTAGTGAAACACTCATACAGAAAGTTATTTTCACAATCTCCATCACAGACCTGCTATTGCACAACTCTCAACATAAGGCCTCTCATTCATAAGACCAGGAAAAGCATTCCCTTTAAATAAAACATGTCTGGATATTAAAGATTCTCCTTAGGAAAGTGATTCAACAGTATTAAAAAAAAAAAAAAAAAAATCACCTCTATATACTGTACACTTCATTCATGTTTTTTCCAGAAATAATACACATTTTGGTGATTTGCTGTGTTGCAGCGGTCGGTTTGGTCAGGATATGGAATAACATGATATGGAATTCAACAGGAAACTGCCCATATAATGATAACAGACAAACAAAACTGTAGCCAAATGTAACATTCCCAAGAAACACAATATTACAGAATAACACAGATGATTTAACACAGGGCAGGAAGTAACAGCAGAGAACTGAAAAGGGAAACAAACGCACCGGGCTTCATTCATGAAACATGCATTTCTGTCACAACTTAGTAGTATACAAGTTGTTGCAGTCAATTTAATGCTATAATTTACCAAATATATCAGTGATTTCCCCAAGAACTATAGGAATGCATATTTTATCCCAAAATGTGCGAATAATACTTTTTGAATAAAGAAGCCTATTTCTAATCTTTTACATTGAGACATTTTCTGACAATGGAGCACATTTTCCACCAATTCTCAGCAATGCAATGCAATGCAATGCAAAAAAAAAACACTCATTCTCATTACCATAAAACAAACAACAACAAAAAAATCTCATTTCCTAATATTTCCTAAAATCTCATTACCATAATGCAAAAAGTATTATTTTCATTACTGCAATGTGAAAAAATGTGTAATAAATGCACTTGAATATATATATATATATATATTTATATATATATATATATATATATATATATATATATATATATATATATATATATATATATATATATATATATAAAATTAAATATAAAGAATTGTTGTTAGTTGTAGGTAATGTACTGAGTTTAATATGGTGAAAAAGTCCTTTCCATTTTTTTTTTTTTTTTTTAAACAGTAATATTGTTTTCCTGTAATTTTGTCTTCAGATTTTGGCATGAAATATGACCCTTTTCATGGGATTTGCCCAAGAAGATTTACAAACTTTACAGAAATTCATTCTACTAGTGTTTCATGAATGAGGCTCATGGATTCTGTCTTACAGAAGCCATGACAGTGAAGCACAAACTCACTTTAAAAGTACTGACAATATCCCAACAATATCTCAAAACCTACAGGTTTTTCTTTTTAGCTCTATTACATTTAGTGCACCTACAGTATGAAGACAGTGTACTTCCTTTAATAAATTTCACCTCAGTGGATCATGTATCAATATAAAACTCAAACAATAAATCACCAGATACAGTATATACACAAATAACACATTATAAAAAGACTCATTCAGGAACCAACTATGCACTGTACTTATTTCTTTACTTTTCGTATGATCGTTGTATCTCAGACAAGGGAGAACACGACTTCCTTTTGCGAGACAACATCAGCAATTCCTGAGGCCATCGATGACGTTTGTTCTGGTAGCGGAAGTCGGCTCATTCAGGCGAGCAGTGAATGTGAGACTCAAGCAAAATGGAAATGAAACCAAAAATGCTTGAGTTTGTTACGCCCAATTTGTTAACCTCTTTTGTATGTGAATCTTTCTTCTGGGATGCACTTTAAGCCAAACAATACAACAAATGCAAAGCTTACACCACCTGAAGCAGTTCTCGGTAGAAGAGCTCAAGATTTCAAGTAGAAACATGACAGTTTGTTTGGTGCTGTCCACTTTTGATTCACACAAGGTGACAAGTTGACTGTCCACATAAGGTGCTAAAAGAGCCAAAAAAGAGAGAGACAAAAACCAGAAAATCTTCTTTCAAGGATACCATGTCCAACCCTCCGACGTCTTTGCTGCTGATGTTGTTTCGCTTTCGATTCCCACATAAGTGGGAACGTGAACGAAAGGCATACGTTTTATCCGAAGAGGTCCTTAAAATCGTTGTTGACTGACGCACTTTGCTTCATCATCCCAGTGTTCATTGTGGAAGAGGCCACAGGTTGCGAGAAGTTCTGAGGGTTGAAGAATGGGTTTGCTTGCATTCCAAAACCACCCTGAACTCCGGTCATGGCCATCGGAGTAGCCTGTATGGGTGCAGTCTGGGAAGGTTGGCCTGTACCAAACTGACTGAGCCACGGAGCAGGTGCAGTGGTTCCTTGGGCCGGTTTAGGGGCCATTTGGTTCAGGCTGACTTTGGGTTTACTAGAAGTGAAGAGGGAGTCTAGGGCGGACATGTCTGGGGGTTTGCCGGATTGGTTTTGGTTCTGGTTTTGGGTGAGGGCACTGAAATTTGGAGCGCTGGTTGTGGTGGCCATCCCTCCATAGAGACCAGGAGTGGCGGGTCTCATACCCATTCCCATACTTCCCGTTGGGAATCCCATGGGTGAATTGAAGCCGTTGCTGACGCCCATGGTGCCCATTCCACCCATGGTGGGTGCTGCTGGGAAGGTAGAGGAAATGGTACCACCCTGCATGGGCATCGTCCTGGTTCCAGAGGTTAAAGCGAGGTTGTTCAGGGATGTCATGTTGTTCAGAAGACTGCTGGTCAGATCTTTTGCCTGAACAATAAAAATATTCTTCAGTTACAGCACGTTCATCACAAATCAAAATGGACCCTTTTCACGAAACTGTGATGACACATTTCAACAGTTAACATTGTAAATCTATTTGTCATTTTTAATTTACATTTATAACATTAAACTTTGTGTTATATTACCTAGGCAAGTGGTTCCCAACCCTGGTCCTGTAATAACCCAACACTGCACATTTATGAGGTTTCTCTTATCTGAAACACCCATCTGAGGTCTTGAAGTCTTTACTAATGAGCTGATGAGTTGAATCAGGTGTGTTTGATTAGGGAGACATCTAAACTGTGCAGTGCTGGGGTTTTGCTGCGTTCACGCCACCTCGTATTTACTGGAATCTTGAGATGATAACATGTGACGTTATATTTGGAGCTGTTCACGTCCTTAGACTGGGAATTATGCGTTTCTATGGCACCACTATCAATGGCTAAATGAATCTACAGCGGTCAGGTGGTACATCTGGGAACTTTCAGAAAACTCCCAGCTTACAAGCTGTAATTACGAGCTCTACAAGGATGTGAACGCTTTTTATAAGCTAGAATCTCGTAACTACAGGAATTACGAGGTGACGTGAATGCACCTTTACTCCAGGACCAGGAACCACTGACCTAGGCCTTAAATTACATGAACTTGTTAACACTGCTGTGATGGTGTTTCAGCTGAGGGAATGATGATAAATTTGAATAAAAAAATGTTCTCTCTTCTGACTGGCCTTGCTTCCTGAAGTACTTTTCATTTTCTTCATTAGGATTTAACAATAAAAATAAATAAATAAACAAAAAACAGCAACCAACAACTAGGCTAGCACCAAGTTAAAACACATCATGAACTTTGATTTGAACAAAACAATATTTGAAAATCAGAAGAGAAAAGGTTATGTACTATTCTTACAAAGAAGAAATAAAATATTAAAAGGGTTAGTTCACCCAAAAATGAAAATAATGTAATTTATTACTCACCCTCATGCCGTTCCACACCCGTAAGACCTTACATATTTAAATCAGTTCATGTGAGTACAGTGGTTCAATATTAAAATTATAAAGCGACGAGAATATTTTTGGTGCGGCAAAAAAACTAAATAACGACTTATATAGTGATGGCCGATTTCAAAACACTGCTTCATGAAGCTCCGGAGTGTTATGAATCTTTTGTGTCGAATCAGCGGTTCAGAGCGCCAAAGTCACGTGATTTCAGCAGTTTGGTGGTTTGACACGCGATCCGAATAATGATTCGACAAAAGTTTCATAATGCTCCGAAGCTTCCTGAAGCAGTGTTTTGAAATCGGCCATCACTGTATAAGTCATTATTTATTTATTTTTTTTGGCGCACCAAAAATATTCTCGTTGCTTTATAATATTAATTTTGAACCACTGAACTCACATGAACTGACTTAAATATGTTTTTAGTATGTTAATGGATCTTGAGAGAGGAAATGTCATTGCTGGCTATGCAGGCATCACTGAGCCACTGGATTTCAACAAGAATATCTTAATTTGCGTTCCGAAGATTAACAAAGGTCTTACGGGTGTGGAACGGCATGAGGGTGAGTTATAAATAACATTTTCATTTTTGGGTGAACTAACCCTTTAAAAGGTACAATATTTAGAGACACTGATTTAAAAAAAACAATACAGTAAGGGCTTAGACTAAGCCAGGATATGGCCTAAGTTCAATTAGGGCATTTAAGTAGCTTTTATAAACGTGCCTTAGAAAAAGTATCACTGGTGTGTATATTAAGAAAAAACAATGGCACTGACATATTTTAAGATATGTCTGTATAAGTTGCTTTCAGTTAAAACAGCTCAAACATGCATTTTAGTCTGTCACTAGCTTAAGAATTGTCTGTGAAACCAGGGGTTAAAGTTTATTGGAAAACAATCAAATATACAAGTAGTTTCAGTGTACAGAGACTGGCCAGGGCTAGACAATAAGGAATGCCCAAAGGGCTGAGGTAGGCGTGCAACAAGAGAGTTGATGGATATGTCAGGCCAGTGCTGCATCGTCATGAATTTTTATCATGTGCATGTGTTTTTAAGCCTTGCCCATTCAAGAGAATTCAATTCGGTACTCGAGCGCAGTGTGAAAAGTTTTGTGTGTGCAACACACATCCCAGAAAGCGGTGTCTTAAAGGGACAGCAGCCTAATATACCAGCTGTCATCAGTTTTTAATGTTAATCAAACGACAAAGGGCAAAGAAAAAAAATCATTCACTGTTCTTGTCTGAATCATTTTTGTATCTTTGTTAAGGATTAATCCATATTTAATTTATACAGTGAAGAATATGCAGTGTTATTTTACATTTGACTACTTTACTTCATTTCTAAACCTGAAAACTACTCTTAGACCTACCTGTATAACCTGAAAAGCACTGTTTATTTCATTTGTATGTTTGTTCTATTGTATTTATTTGTGCTATTGTTTTCCTGTTCATCAATGTAAAGCTGCTTTGAACCGAACTGTATTGTATAGAATGCTATATAAATAAAGCTGACTTGACTAGACTTGACAATGACAGCTATGGTAAATGGCAGCTATTGTGAATATCAGATATGGTACCTTTTACTGTAGAAGCTAATCTGGCAATTTTACTGCAAAAACAGATTCCATGTGTGAAAGTGACAACAGGTTTCCCATAGTGACCCTCTTCAGTGTATATGTTACCTGAGTTGTTGTTGTGGCTGGTTTGACGCTCTGTGGAGCCAATGGCTGCTGGCTTCTTAGTTTAGCAGCCTGTTCCTGTTCTTTAGCCAAACGCTGCTTTTCTTCCAGGGTGAGAGATACCTGAACATACGAAAAACAGCAATTAGTACAGTTATAACCATTTAAACCCCCTAAGAAAAACACACAGTTAAGCAAAACCAATGCATTCCCAAAATATTATGAATGGTAACTCACTCGTGAAGGCTGTGAAACAGTTAATGAGGAACCATTCTGGTTACCATTCACACCTGCACTTCCTGAACTGCCACCAAAGATCTCATCAATCTATCAGAAAGCAAAGAGAAACACCCAATTGCAGTTAATTTCACAGTGTGGCCACAATTAAAAGCTGTTGGTTGCTGGATGTGCAACAGGTGTATTTACTTACATCTCTGACTTTTGTGGCTGGGCTGGGTGTGTTTTTAGTCTCCTCTGATTGGTTCATCTGATTTGTAATGTTTAAACTCCTGGAAAAGACACAATACTCATTACTCATAAGTCAACTATTTGTTTGGATAATGTTGCACTCATGTCAAATTCAAATTACTATATTTATTTTATACATCCATCACATGGTTCCTGGCCAGAAAAAGCTGCAGAATAACCTTCTTGCAACATCAAAATCAGAATTCTTTTATTAATCAAACAGCCTTTTAAGAAGGAATGAACAGAGTGAATCGAGATTTAATTGAAATGACACCTCTGCTGCTCCTGCATGATGTGCAGCTGCTCTAATTTGGTCTTATGCTCCACCTCCATGCGACTCAACATGTCCTTGATCACAGCCATGAAAGAGTTAAACTGAAACACCAGAGACAAAAAACAGTTTACAAAAGTATATTTGTGTGTGTGTGTACACACAATCTGTGCAAATGATCTGAAGTGACACTGAATTGAGTTTATATTCAGTGGCTGAACAAGAAAACCTCTAAGGTTCTGTGTAAGAGTGAGTGTGTGTTGTCAACCTGGTTAAGGTTCAGGTTGTTATCAATACTAAGTGACACCAGATGAGGTAAACTCTTTCCAGCCAGGTGCTCTTTTGGGATACCCAGTTTCTTATGGGTGAAAGTGCACTTGTAGATGCCTGAAGAAAAAAATAGCACATAAGTTTTTATATGTTACAAATTCAATTTCAAATAAGGAATAAAATATAGAGGAGCTGTAACGACTACTATATAATGATGCTTTTAATGTTCTTTTGAAGCTTGAAAGCCTCAGTCAGGCATAAAAAAAGTGAAGAAAAAAAAGAAAGTAAAAGAAAATTGAATTACCCAGAATGCCCATGAGCACTGCTGGTTCCCTGGATGGAATTTGTTGCAGGAATGGTAAAATTTCATCAATGACGAACCATTTATCCAGGTATTCCAGAATCTTGCCTAGGCACACCAAAGAGTTCACCCTCACCTGAAAGAGGACAACCAGATGAAACTAAACTCCTTTTAGAAAAACAAACCTCATAGCTACTCTCCGAAATCTTTCGGTGACATAGTAAATTCACTTGTTACTAGAGTCATAAGAACACAAACCGCTAGCGAGGATGTCTGTAAACAGGCAGACTTGATACGAGGGATAAGTGCGTTTTTCATAGATGGGTACTCAATCAGATTGGCAAACGTGGGAATGATATTCAGACAAAGTTCCTGTTTAGGAAAAAAACAAAAACACATGTTATATTTTCAAATACCTAAATTCAAAACCTACACTGATGCATCACAATACATTGTCCGGACAACGAAACTTCAATAGACTGGTACAAATAATTATCAATTATAGATTAAAAAAAACATTTTTTTCTCATCCAAACAAATTTATGGTGTGGTCACCTGTATTTGAATAGAGGGGGCCTCCACTGCTCTGTACACCATAGGCAGAACACTGTTCTTGATGTCTTCAGGAGGAGTTTTGGTCAAAAGCAAGTCCATCTTTTGTAGAAATATCAGCAGAATCTGGATATATGAAAGAAATGATATGATTCCTAAAAGCCATCCCATGCAATTGTAACACTGGAGAAAAAAACAAAGCTAAACAAAATAAAACAAATAGCCTGCTAAACAAAGCAAAACAAAACAAAAAAGTTAAACAAAACAAAAAGCTAAACGAAAAAAAAAAAGATGCTAAGTAATGTATGGACATTATATAGACATATTATACTACTTATATCAAATTAGATAATTATTAATTATCAGTATATCACATCACATACTGATATCAAATTAATCTAAATAGTAATGTAGAACCATTCATTTTCTGTAAAGCTGCTTTGAAACTATGTATTGTGAAGAGCACTATACAAATAAATATCAATTGAATGCAAAACAAAACAAAAAATAAAACAAAACAAAACAAAACAAAACAAAACAAAACAAAACAAAACAAAACAAAACAAAACAAACATATGAAAACCACATTAAAAGATCAGTGGAAACTGTGGAAACAAACAAGTGCAGACAAAGTACCATAAATAAAAAATATGAACTTGTCATAATACAAGTATTATGATGAAATAAACTACCACAAAGACAAATGTTCAAACCTCACTCACCATGTTGCTGGCCTGATAGCATGAAAGAGAGAAAGTAATTACAAACTTGAACCTAATGGTTTACACAGACACGTAGCAGCCATTGCAAGTCCACAGGACTGCAAGAGCACACACCAAGTGTGCCATTTAGGACAGGGCCAGAGAGGTTAACCGAGTCTGTGGGGAAAAATTCTAATCAGATTTGCCTCAGTAATGTATGTGTGTGTACCTGTACGGGTTCCTGCTGTTTAAAAACTGGGGTGAGGTCTGGGAGAACAAGGCGGACGTATTCCTCCTTAGTGCATTCCTCAGCGATGAGCAGCACATTCGGAAGGACGAATGGAACCATGTCAGGATTCACAAACTCAGACGCGAGCGCCGGGAGGATTCTGTATATCACTACTCTCTGAAGACAGAAAAACAGAAGCCAGTTAGGTAGACATAAAAAACCTGAATATATATAAAAAAATAAATAAAATGAACACTGCACTCCTGCAATGTGTCAATATTTCTAAATGTACACCACAAATATTCAGTATTAATTTCAACACACATCTTTTTTAAATGACCATGAATCAAAATTAAGCTTACTTAGTCTTATTTTTGCTTACAACCATATGATTGGGGAAGAAATGTCTGTCTGTCTGTCTATCTATCTAACATGTATAAAATAAATCAAAATATAGGCCCACTTTTCACAGTCTAATCAAATCCATTATTGCACCATTAAATGAACTGCGAATTCCACTGCAGCTTTCCGTGATGTGGAAAATGCGGACAGAATCGCAGAATAAATTTATAAAAAATGGAATTTACTGTATAGAATTTGGCTAGTTTTGGAAGAATAAATCTGGGCTGTACAACTAATCAAATCGTGATATGGACTAGCATTTGTGAATATAAACCACAATTAATTAAGTCAATTAATCAGATATACTTTTTGTTTATTCAAGTTTAATTAAACTATTAAAACAGAATGCACAAAAATTCAAATGGAAGACATGGGATTTGGGAAAAAATAAAATAGATTTCATAGGACCCTGCATTTTATGTGGCTATTTTCTAGCTGAAAGTCTTTGAGCAAATGCTTGTTCTTACCTTGGGCAACTTGGGCAGAACTTTCGGGAGGCCTTTGTAAAACTGAGACTTCTGCAAGTTGTCCCGCTGGAAAAGCGAGTCAAAGTACTGAAGAGTCATCGCTCCGACATCATCGAAAAAGGGAATCTGAACACACACATACACTGAAACGTCACTCTCAGTCATGGTCATACAACATCATGTATGGTAATTCTTATTCAATCAGCATCAAAAAAATAATAATAGAAAGTTGAAGAAAACCAGCAAGGAGGGAAAACTCTGACCTTTGTCATCTGATCTGCATCCGGACGCACGTTGGAGGTGACGCTGAGCAACATCTTCACATGTTCCCGTACCTCCTCTGGGATCTGACTCAACACTCCTGGACTCAGATGGCTCAGCTACACATGAGAAAGAGGAACATAATGAGATTCACATGTGTTAGGATTGCCACAATTATATAATTAGGGTACAATAAAAACCGAAGTATCACAATAACACTACTGTACACATGCCTTGTTTCTCAAAGCAAGAGCTGAATGTTGTAACTATTCTGTTGTGGTTTTAAAGGGGTCCTATAATTT
The DNA here is from genome assembly GCA_036281575.1 of Ancherythroculter nigrocauda. Taxonomy (NCBI): domain Eukaryota; kingdom Metazoa; phylum Chordata; class Actinopteri; order Cypriniformes; family Xenocyprididae; genus Ancherythroculter; species Ancherythroculter nigrocauda. The sequence goes on along the minus strand of VTFQ01000011.1, from coordinate 21,967,126 downwards.
TTGTTACATTTTCAACTTTCTTTAGTGTGTAATGGTGCTGTTTGAGCATGAAAATGTCTGCAAAGTTACAAAGCCCACTCCAAAGGGAGCTATTCTTTATATCAGTAAGCACTGTTTCTGAACTCCCTGAAACGCATTGAGTTTGCTTCCAGGAACCTACAAGTCACAATATCACTCATTTAAATAATTCCCACCCAAGGCATACTCACATATTAAAAGGGGACAAGACCTGGTTGAGTTGCATTAGTAATGTGTTGTTGCCATGTCCAAGAGACGCTGTTTTTCCCACCCGAATCTAAAACCCATTTTTCGTCCTTCCTAAGGCGGGTGGACTTAGGAAACAGTGGTCAAAATATATTTTTATCATTATTCCTCAGCAGTATACAACCACATCCTTTTGTTGTGTGCTCACCATTTCGATGTAGTTCGATGCAGGTCAGATGTTATGAATGACAAAGTTATAACATTTAAAATGTATGAGAGGTATAAATAAAGTATTACCACTGTGAAACATCCTGCACAAGTCGTGCTTGCGAAGGCAATTAGGGTTGATCAGCTTGATCTTCTTTCTGTCATTATTGGACTCTGATACAGCAAAACTGATGCCATAGTTAGTGTAGTTAGTGTTTACAGAGCCTCTCCGGAGTTAGCGTAGTTATAGTGTTTAGAGTGGCAAAGGATCCCTCCGGTTATGATAAGGAGCATTACATTTCCAAAGCACACTCTGAGCGATAGACCAATAACAAAAGACTATGGCCAGCTGAGTCTGACCAATCAGAGCAGACTGCTCTTTTTGGAAGGCGGATTTTAAAAGGAACCTAAACTAAAACAGAGCATTCAGGGAGAAAACAGTTGCTGCAACAACGTAAACTACTGATTTTTTGTTTTGTTTTTAACATTAAATGATGCAAATGTATTCTAGTAGATCCCATAAAAAAAAATTAAAAAAGCATTAACCGAGCATAATATAATCGCATAATATAAATGAACATACTAGGACCCCTTTAACCATTTAAAGTTTAACTATATATATTATTGTTGTTTTTGTTTACCGATTTCATTAGTAATTATTAATTAAATGTTGATAATTAATTCTTATATGTTCAATTTTTAAACATTATTAATAATACTATACTATACTATACTATACTATACTAGTGTTGTCAAAAGTACCGACCACGATACCAACTCAGTACTGAAATATGACGCTTTGAGCACTGTTGAGCAGATTCATAAACACCTCTGATTGGCCTTTCTGTTCACGCGCTCATCAGATATGTCTATGATGCTTTAGGACAAAATGGGAAGGTAACATGCTTTAAAACATGAAGTTAATTCCAAAGGTGTGCAGAAGGTATCGGCTCCTCACCTGGTCCAGTTGTCGGCTGAAGCTCTTGAATATGTCCTGCTTGTTGACCTGAAAGACGGGCTTGCCTTCATTAAACACGGCATGGATCAACACTCCCAGTGAGTACATGTCAGAGGACACGTCACAGCTGACGGATAGGATGTACTCAGGAGCGACATATTCTGGGTTCGGGAGGCAGAGAGGCGGTAGATTGGGGTCCCACTCTTTACACACATACTTGGGCTAAAAGGCAGAAACACACAGTAACTTACAAAGTTTCAACTAGGATAAAAGTCAGGACAACAGGACATCGACAACAAGAGATAGCAGACAATGATCTCTGGGACTTTATAGACAGTAATTCCAGTTCCTAACCTCAGCATCAGACGAGTTACTAGAGGAGATACTGAAGTCAAAGCCCATGATCTTCCAGGCTCCGCTCTTATTCAAGATGATGTTCTCAGTACACAAGTTACCATGAACCATCTTAACCCCACTGTGGAGGAACGACAAACCCTCTGAGACCTGAGAGAGAGACAAAGAAAGCGATATCTCATTAGCTACAAATCTAACACTACTTTTTTGCACTGCATTTATTTCTTGCTGATTTTTATTTTAAAAAGTATTATTACTTTAAAAACAAAATATTTGAAATTATTATTTAGTAAAATTATTATTATTTAAACAATGTTTAATTTTATATGATATATTTTTGATATTTATTATAATTCGAAGAGTTTGGTTCCAAAACGCAATAAGCGCCATTTAAAAAAAAAAAAAAATGCGTTTGCGCCAAAATCAGTATTGTATCTGGTCGGTATTGAAAAGTCATTTATTAATTCTGCGCAAAATGCGATATTCGTCGTGTTATTCTGTCATGTTTTCTCCCTTTCTTTCCAAACCGTGACAAAAGCCAGTCTCCCTTCTCTGCAGAATGCGATATATCCACTCAACCAATCACAACGCACCATTCTACGCACTGTAAACAGTAATGGCGGCGCTCTAAATACATCCTAGTTTTCTTTATCTACTTTGTACTTTGTGATCAACAAAAACAGAAAAATGAATAATTTTGACGGCATTGATGAACCTGTGGTGGTTTCTGCAGTGGGGTAGAAACGCAAGTCATCGAAATGTAATCATTTACGTGAGGAGATTAAGAAGATGAAGCACTCAAGTCGGAAGGAGGAAAAATGCCGGCTGTTGCTTGTTCCACGACAGCATCAAACTTCTGTCACGGTCCCCAAAGCTGAATCATGAACAGTTTTTTAAAGCCGTTTTTAATACTAATGTACTCGGCAAATGTGTTTATTTTAACCGTGCAGTGGTGCCAGATTCTCTGTTTGTCATTACCGATTAAAGAGTCATAATTAATTTATAACATTAACAAGATGACTCTTTGAATTCATTTTGGGAGCGACAACTGAATGTATTTTTAGTCAAATGCCTGTATATAAGATTAGTATTGGCAATGTTTAGAGGCTGTCATATATGTGGATCAGCTTATGTTGTTGTGTATTTTCAATATGAAAAATAACTTTTAAATTGATGGATTAATCTCATTTTAAAAAAAATAAATAAAAAAATAAAACTTTATAGCATATTGGGGAAAAAATTATCCGTTTTTATAATAAACTTTTGAAAATCAAAATCTAGATTTGAATTTTTAAAGTTTTTATAACAAAAAATGCTATGTGAAAGTTTGAAACAGAAAATAGTGGTTTTCATCTTGTCGCTTTCTTGGTAATTTTACTCAAATTAATCAAAATGGATTTATAGCGTTTTGGAACCAAATTCATTTGTATATTTAATATTTTAAAAAAGAGACTTGTTTTATTATTTAAAATAAAATTAATGATTATTTTCATTATTACAATAAAATTTCTTATATTTGAATAAATCTGGATCAATATAAGTTTCTCTCTAATGGTATATTGTTGATTACCACAAAATATTTGTAAATAAATCAAACCTTGTCTCTTGAGAAGCAAAAATAGCAGTTGCAACAATGAAAGTAAACAGCTAATCAAAAGGGTAAACCTTATAATTTTGAATTTCTGAATTATTTAGCAAAAATATATAATCTGTAGTTTCTAATTTTTTCCTTTTCATTTTGGGCTGAAATATAGATAAATTGAAATATAAATAAAGCTGGGAGTACACGGTTAAGATTTTTGCAATTGTATCTACCTTTTTTATGTGTATAAGAAACCATCTCACCTGCAGTAAGCCGTATTTTGTCTCTACATCATAGAGTTTGTATTCTTTGATGTCTGTGGGAACAGGACTAGGGAGGTTGTCCCACTGGCCAAGCACGTTTGCTAGACTGGCGAACACGGGCTCTGTGCAGAACGCCAGACAGTCTCTAGAAATAAAGAGACAAAGACATCCAGTGAGAACAGCAATGACAGACAGATAAAAGCAAAGTAGGAATGAGATACCTCATACCACTAGACTGAAATCTAAAGTAGCATCACATGCATAGAGGTGAAGGATATTTTGATTTTAAAAATACTTTATGCAGTACAAAAACTTTAAATTTAAAATAAATTCAGAGTATCAAGCTGTTAGTATAGCAACATACTAACGTCAGACTACTGGAATGAACTGCAAAGTGGGAATTGAGACAGAATAAAGTGTTACCAACAGGTTCTACTTTATTTGCACATGCTTTCTTGCTATATCACCAAATTCACTAAAGGAACTACGCAAAAGTCCTGTGTGCTTGGTGCATGAGATGTGGATGCGTGACCAATTAAAGCATTTCAAATCAGTCGCTTTTGAGGTTCCATGACAGTTAATCCTGTTAACATCAAGAACAATAACTATACCAATGATAGCAATCGTACCAACGAACGATAACGTGCTGTAGTTATGTTGTCTATGATCTCTTTGAAGTGGAGTCGATTCGGATTGGCTGTCAATATTTTTATCGTTCATCAGCCAGAAAAAGAATGTACGAAAACTATTCCGTTGATATTGTTTCTCTGTGTCACTGTAGCTGTGGACTTTGCTATTCTCATTGAATTAAGAACGACAACTATATTAGTGTCCACACCAGTGTTGGGCACGTTACTTTAAAAAAGTAATTAGTTATAGTGACTAGTTACTTCTCACAAATAGTAACTGATTTAGTAACGGAGTTACATCATTATAAAAGTAACTAATTACCAGGAATAGTAACTATTGCGTTACTATATATATATATATATATATATATATATATATATATATAAAAAAAAAATCAAATATGTCAATTAACTTGGATGCCCCCGATATTAAATATAAGTCTAAAAATAAATTAATTTTTGTTTAAGTAGGCCTATGTTATGTTTTAAATTCATCTATTTGATTATAAAAAGTGAACAGCATGAGTAAGAATACATCATAAGATGCGCAAAATATCGGGAGACATGGAATGAGTCAGGCATGATTTTGACCACTTTATGTTGTTTTGTAGAAAGCCTTTCTTTAAAGTGAATTTCGTTTTGTAAAAATTGTATCTTAATTTTAATCAATGTTTCATCAATCCAATTTCCTGGATTTAATAAATAAGAAGCAAATATAGCAGAAAATATAATCATGACATGGCCTATATTACATAAACGCTCATTATTATGGTTTATTCTCTCCAGTATTTAAGAAATCAAATTAATATAGGCTAAATGTGATTAGTCAACTAATGGTATAAATGAACAACTAATAGTCGACTAGAAAAAACTTCTTTCGCATATTTTCGATCAAGCACAAAGGGTATTCTGATTCACTTGCATGCTTCACTTAACCGCACTTCAGTGAGCTCAATTATAGTAACGCAGCTTTTTTTTTTTTTGTCAGTAACGTTAGCGGCGTTGTAACGGGGGAAAAAGCAATTCGTTTGATTACTTGTTACTGAAAAAAGTATGTGCTGTATGCACATACTTTGTGCTGCAATGTGCTGCAGCTCAATTATAGTAACGCGGCATTTTTTTTTTTTGTCAGTAACGGTAGCGCCGTTGTAACGGGGGAAAAGCAATTAGTTATAACACCCATCACTGGTCCACACCAATGTGCTGCAGCTCAATTATAGTAATGCAACATTTTTTTTTTTCCAGTAATTTTAGCGGCGTTGTAACGGGGGAAAAAGAAATTAGTTTGATTACTTGTTACTGAAAAAAGTAACGCTGTTATTAATGGCGTTTATTTATAACACCGTTATTCCCATCACTCTGTCCACATCAATGTGCTGCAGCTCAATTATAGTAACGCGGCATTTTTTTTTTGTCAGTAACGGTTGCAGCGTTGTAACGGGGGAAAAAGCAATTCGTTTGATAACTCGTTACTGAAAACAGTAACGCCATTAGTAATGCCGTTTATTTATAACACCGTTATTCCCATCACTGGTCCACACCAATGTGCTGCAGCTCAATTATAGTAATGCAACATTTTTTTTTTTTTTCAGTAATTTTAGCGGCGTTGTAACGGGGGAAAAAGAAATTTGTTTGATTACTTGTTACTGAAAAAAGCAACGCTGTTATTAATGCCGTTTATTTATAACACTGTTATTCCCATCACTCTGTCCACATCAATGTGCTGCAGCTCAATTATAGTAACGCAGCATTTTTTTTTTTTTGTCAGTAACGGTAGCGGCGTTGTAACGGGGGAAAAAGCAATTAGTTTGATTACTTGTTACTGAAAAAAGTAACGCCGTTAGTAATGCCGTTTATTTATAACACCGTTATTCCCATCACTCTGTCCACACCAATGTGCTGCAGCTCACTTATAGTAACGCGGCATTTTTTTTTGTCAGTAATGGTAGCGGCGTTGTAACGGGGGAAAAAGCAATTAGTTTGATAACTCGTTACTGAAAAAAGTAATGCCGTTAGTAATGCCGTTTATTTATAACACCGTTATTCCCATCACTGGTCCACACCAATGTGCTGCAGCTCACTTACAGTAACGCGGCATTTTTTTTTCAGTAACGGTAGCGGCGTTGTAACGGGGGAAAAAGCAATTAATTTGATAACTCGTTACTGAAAAAAGTAACGCCGTTAGTAATGCTGTTTATTTATAACACTGTTATTCCCATCACTGGTCCACACCAATGTGCTGCAGCTCAATTATAGTAACGCGTCATTTTTTTTTTTTGTCAGTAACGGTAGCGGCATTGTAACGAGGGAAAAAGCAATTCGTTTGATTACTCGTTACTGAAAAAAGTAACGCCGTTAGTAATGCCATTTATTTATAACACCATTATTCCAATCACTGGTCCACACCAATGTGCTGCAGTTTTGTTGTCTGTTACTTTAAATGCTCCAGCTCTTTAAAGCAGGATGAATTCTGATTGGCTGTCAATGCTTTCATCATTGATCAGCTGGAAAAATCATTCAGAATGTGATTCCAACAATATCTAGAGTTATACTTGTGGTGTGGATCCTGCTATACTTTTAAATTTAGAATGATTTTTAAAACAAAATGTTTAGCATTATAGTTATCATCCTCGGTGTGAATGGGCCTTTACACCTCGTCAACACCAAGCGCGGCTATTGTCACGTCACAACAGCTTGCGGCAGTTAACATTCCAAATCCATTTATCCTGTTGTCAGGAGTAGCGCAAATGTGTGTGTATCTCTATGCATCCCAACCAATGTAGATAGTATCAATTGTTATTTGCTTTTGACGTGACATGTTTTTAGTCCCTACCCAGCCACAACCCTGAAACAAGTGTTTTCCATGAGAGGGATTGTATCAGTCACTATTATTATTGTGAATAATGCTAAAATTGGTTTAATTTTATTCATTGGATTATGTACTTATCCTTTTATTCGTGAGTGTGAGACAGCAGTGTTCTCCTAGAAAGAGCCCATCCACACACTCTTCTAAATTGCTAAATAGCCTTGTCGCATCTAGCGTGGACAGACAAACTGCTTTTCAATGAATCTCATCAGATCGTGTTTAGTTAGGATAAGGTGTTAGAAGTTATTCGCCTGTGTAGACAGCAGGACTACAGCTTGAGTCTTACATCTAAGAGATCCATGTATTATTCAGGAGAGATTTTTCCACAGGATGAACTGCTGCTTTTGAACTCAAGCATCCACACAGACACATATTGATTTTAGAAGCACAAGAGACAAATCTTAAAATAAAGAAAAAGCTCTGAAGTCTTTTATCAAGAGTAGGTTCTTTGCTCCTATAGCTTCAGGTCAGTTTTATTTCATAAATCAAAGCAAAAAAAAAAAAAAAAAAAAATGAAGTCCATTTTCATTGCAGCATTGATAACAAGTAGTGATAAGCTGACCTAAATGGCATCATAAGCATATTTGTCTAAGCTGCCCAGAATGTTGTCTATATAGGCAGATTTTGAGACGCAGCCTATGTCGTAGCATGTGCTAATGCGTGTTCACATTGTGGTCACCTGGACTCCTCCAGTGGATGCTGAACCGTGAGGAGGCGCGGATGTCGTAACCGGGTCAGCTGTTGAACTCCTTTCTTCAGTGAGTCAATAATCTGATCCTTCTCAAACTTCTGATAGCGATCAATGATCTTCTTATCGAACACAAAAACTGCCACTTCCTGTGGGAAACAGAAAGCAAATTTGGTCCATATTAATATTTAAATGTATATTTTATTTACAATATTATTTATATATTCAACAAATTATTTATTAAAAATGTCTGTACACTCAAAAGATTATTAAAATATTTAAATGTATATTTATTTTGCAACAATATCTGAACATCTGCACATTCAACAAATAATAAAATTAATATTTAACTAGCAATAATTATATTTATTGGTAACCCTTTACAATAAGGTTGATCAGTTAATTAGTTAATGTATTAACTAACATGAACAAACCATGGGCAATACATTTGTTACTGTATTTACTAATCTTCATTAACGTTAGTTAATGAAAATACAGTTCATTGTTTGTTCATGTTAGTTCACAGTGTATTAACTAATGTTAACAAGATTTTAATAATGTGTTATTGTTGAAATTAACATTAACAAAGATTAATAAATGCTGTAGAAGTGCAGTTCATTATTAGTTCATGCTAACTAATGAACCTTATTGTAAAGTGTTACCCATTTATATCAACCTATTCCAAAAGAAGCTTCCAAGACTATTGCAAATCATTCACAATTTCAAACAAAAATCAATTTTATATTATCCATCTAAATTATTTTATCACAGTGACAAACAGAATTCCCTACAACAATGTTAAAACATTGTTTAAAAAAAGTTTTAAAAGCAAAAAACATGTATGTTATCAACAAACATACGATTGTGGCAATGTGAGGAAGCAAGCAACAAGTGTGTAAAGTCAAGACAGTTGCATCATTAAATTGTGCACTGAAACTAAAACACTTTATTAAAGACTTCCTCTTTCACTGTAAACAACTTTCCAACAGCTAGCATGATCATGTCATTTTATGAGTGATATACATGACAAGACTTGACAGAGTTAAAGTTACTATAAAAAATAACTGGCGCACCTGTTTGGTGGATTTTTTGGTGCCATTGTAGATCCTCCAGCTCATTCCTGGACCCCCGCTGGCGATATGTCGGCCCACCTCAAACTCCCGCGTGACAGGGTTGCCCATGATGGCGCTGGTCATGTCGGCCGTCACCTTAGTGACGGTGCTCTTTAGTTTATTGAGCATGGACTCCATGATTTTACTGGCTGTCCACCTGCAACAGGAAGCATCTTATGTGTTATTTCATCATCGTTTTCATGCTTCCTGTTGGTCAAATAGTATACACAGAGTTCAGGGTAAATAACACTGGATGAGTTATTTAGTTTAACAGTCAGTGTTCAGGCCAGGGTTTGTTCAAATGACTAAAATATTTGTACAAAGCTGAACATTTTGGACCCCACTGACTTTTATCATATGCAAAAATAACTTTTTTCTGAATATCTTCTTTTTCTTTCTGCATAATAAAGAAATTCAAACAGATTTGGAACAAGCGAGTAAATAAAAGAATTATCATTTTTGGGTCAAATGACCCTTTTTTAAAATCAAATCTCAATCTGTGTCTCAAACTGTGTTTGACTTGTTTACAAACTGATGAACTGTCCAGAGGTCATCTTTGATTGACAGCCGAGCAGAAGTCTTAAAGGTGCCCTAGATTGTTTTTTTACAAGATGTAATATAAGTCCTAGGTGTCCCCTGAATGTGTCTGTGAAGTTTCAGCTCAAAATACCCCATAGATTTTTTTTAATTAATTTTTTTAACTGCCTATTTTGGGGCATCATTAACTATGCACTGATTTTTTCAGCACGGCCCCTTTAAGAGATGCGCTTCCTCTGCCACACGAGCTGTCGACTATATTACAGCGCATTTACAAAGTTCACACAGCTAATATAACCCTCAAATGGATCTTTACAAGATGTTCGTCATGCATGCTGTATGCATGCTTCGAATTATGTGAGTAAAGTATTTATTTAGATGGTTACGTTTGATTCTGTGTGAGTTTGAGGCTATATGCTCTGTGGCTAAAGCTAACATTACACACTGTTGGAGAGATTTATAAAGAATGAAGTTGTGTTTATGCATTATACAGACTGCAAGTGTTTAAAAATGAAAATAGCGACGGCTCTTGTCTCCGTAAATACAGTAAGAAACGATGGTAACTTTAACCACATTTAACAGTACATTAGCAACATGCTAATGAAACATTTAGAAAGACAATTTACAAATATCATTAAAAATATCATGATATCATGGATCATGTCAGTTATTACTGCTCCATCTGCCATTTTTCGCTGTTGTTCTTGCTTGCTTACCTTGTCTGTAGGGCTGGGTATCGTTCAAAAATTTTCGATACCGAGACGATACCGATACCTTGACTTCGATACCGATACCTAAACGATACCTTTTTCGATACCAGTTTTATAAAATCTGTTTAAACAAGATTACATAACCTCAAAAAAAATGGTTTTATATTTTAACTTTGTTGACTTTTTTTCAGACTCAAAGACTCATCTCCAGAGCCACTGCGGGGAATAAAAAAAGCACAAATTAACAAAATTTACCCAACACAATAAATCAGTGCAAATAGTTTTAATAAAGTTTAGTTTTCAATGCAAAAATTAAGTATGTGAGGCTCTTTTTAAATCACTCAGCAATTGTTCTTCTTCAAAAAATTAATTATTATTAACAAGATCAAAGCGGAAGTAAGAGTGACGCAAGTTCGTTGCGTCTTACCGTGAAATAAGAGTTATGCGTCTTTATTAAAATCAACAGATTAATGATTCATCTCTCATCCACCTGCAATTAATTTGAATGTTATTTTTTTATTACTTGGCCCGACCCGCAAATTATCCGCAGTATCAGGAGGACGCTGATACCTCTTTTTCAGCAGAATTGTTCGCGTTCTGGAGCCAGAGGCAGAGCCTGTGCTCGTGCAGGCGAACGAGCCTGTCACGAACCGGTCGCGAGTTTCCATAAACTTGAGGGACGAACACTGATGTAAAGCTGCTGTGTGTTGTACCTGTCCATAACTAGACTATAAAACATTGCGCGTTCCGCTGTTTCTGCAGGCAGTGCGACACTTGTTTTCTGTTAACAGTATCTGGAGTGAACCGGCTGCTCACATAAACAGCCGTTTCTCACCCGTCCATTCGGAGATAAACTGAAAACGAAACCGTTGATTCACTCGCCCTCTCGCACATAGGGTCTCTCTCGCGCGTATAGTTTTATATATTTAGATATAAATAACAATGTAGCGCAACGTTACTTGCTCCTCAACGAGACAGCGAAAGCATTTCTCCGCCCCTCTCCTCAGCTCCATTCTGAGGTACCGAAATTTGGTACCGAATGACAAGACACTTTTCGATACTCGGTAGTATCGAGGCAGTTCGATCGGTACCTAAAAAGTATCGAGTTCGGTACCCAGCCCTACTTGTCTGTGCACAGATCCAGCCGTTAATACTGCCTTTCCTTGTCTAATGCGTCGAATGGGCTGGCATTATGCAAATATTGGGGTCATACATATTAATGATCCCGACTGTTACGTAACAGTCGGTGTTATGATGAGATCCGAGTGTTTTCCGGAAGTCTTTTAAACAAATGAGATTTACATAAGAAGGAGGAAACAATGGGGTTTGAAACTCAATGTATGTCTTTTCCATGTACTGAACTCTTGTTATTTAACTACGCCGAGGTAAATTCAAATTCTGATTCGAGGGCACCTTTAACAGGCTTTATTCTGGAAAAAATAACACAAAAGGCCCGGTTTCACAGACAGGGCTTAGGCTAAACCAGGATTACGCTTTATTTCAATTAAGGTATTTAAGTAGCTTTTATAAACATACCCTATAAAAAACCATTACTGGTGTGCATCTTGAGACAAAACAATGGCTCTGACATTTTTTAAGATATGTACGTGCATGTAACTTTCAGTTAAAACAGCTCAAACATGCATTTTAGTCTAGGATTAGCTTAAGCCTTGTCTGTGAAACCGGGGGTAAATGTTCAATCTGAGAATGACTCAAAGGAACAGCCGGGTAAATTTAATAACACAGACTAGTAGAATAAAATAAAATGACAAAAATGGACGTAAATACATCTGAAAATCTGTCAAAGCAAATTTTCAGCAGAGTCTGAATGTTGCGGGCTCAAAATAAATGATGTATTCATGCTGACAGCATCTCAAAGAGTTTGCAAGAGAATATAAGAAATGCACTGTTCTGTCAGCTGCAGACATTACATAGTTTCTTGTAATGGCTGCTTCCACAGTGTGATGTAGCTGGCTGGATTTTGAGCAGATATCACAAAACAAACAGAAGAGTAAAACAAAAATTCAGTCAAAGTTTCTGACCACAATAAGAAAAACAAACTGGCATCTAGGGCTGTACAATTAATCGAATTTGTAATCGTGATTACAATTACAGATGCCACAATTATGTAATCGTTCAATGGCGCAATTACAAAAAAAAAAAAAAAGTTCTCACATTATTCTGTGCTTAAGATTTTTTTTTACTTTCTACAGGTTATCTTAAGGGTTTTTCCTCCCATTATTTTAATTTTAATTTTAGTATAACATTATAATACCATGCATATTTTTACTTTTTTTATTTAAAGAAGAAACCAAACCAATGTCTATTTGACATTTGTGGTTTAATTCTACAGAAAAGCAATAAAAGTTTTTCAGGAAGAGTGTTTTCAGCTGGTTTGATATAACAATATGGCATGCAGTCGTCGCTTCAAACAATGGCATAAAGCTATTCAAAACATCATTCAATGTAAATTGTGATAATAGTAACTAATGATCTCAATTGCAATTTCAAGGGAATAATCGACAATTATGATTTTCGCCATAATCGTGCAGCCCTACTGTCATCTACTATTATTAGTTATAAGTTTGTTACTTATACAACCCTACATTAAGAACCATTTGCCATGTTGCTAAACCAACTACAAAATATGTAAAATGTTCATTTCTTGAAATAACATAAATAAACATGTCATGGCAACAGTTCTCATTTTTGTTTAAGTTGAAGTACTAAATTAACTAAAATGTAATAACATTTATATATTTGAAAAAAAATAATATTAAAAGACAAAAATATAAAACAAAATTGCTTAACTAAAATGAAAATAGAAAAATAAAATTCAAAATATTAACAAAAACCATAAAAGTATATTTAATCATTAGTTAGAGTGAGTAAACATCAAGTAAACATCAAAACGTCGTAAGAGAATAAATTGTTTTATTAGTAGAATTTTACAATTATGTTGTCATTATATTGATTTGTTATTCAGAATATTATCATTATTGATTTCTGTGTCTTTTTATTATTATAAAATGCTTGAAAAAGAGCAATTAGGATATTAAATAAAGTAGGATATTATGAGCATACCAATTTACTGTATTTAAAATTACATACTTTAAAGTTTAAAGATATGGTAGAACTTAAGACTGCACAAATAATTTATAAAGCAAAAAATAAACAGCTGCCTGAAAACTTATTATAATTTGAGACAGCAGAAAGCTCGAACAAAGCTCAAAAGTATGTGTATTTCAATTTGTGGGGTGATTTTGTGGAATAGTTTGAATAATTCGATCAAAGAAAGTCTAAATATCTTGCAATTTAAAAAAAGGTATAAGAGATTTATTTTATACCTTAAATTATAAATTATTTATTTTTGATAAGTACAGAAGTGGGGAGGGAGAGAGATAATTTAGCTGCTGTTAATGCTGCTTGAATTTTGGTTCGGTTTGTTCTTTCTTATATTAACAGCTAGATATGGGAGGATGGAAATTGCATTTAGCATTTTGAAATTGGAGTAGCATTTTTATATTAGTCAAAACGGTATGTATGATATAACTGGTTTAATTTGTGATTTGTTTGTTTAATTTGGATTTGTTAAGTACTGGGGTAGGATTTAATAAGCCTAGGGCTTCTACATATCCCTTTTCGAACGGGTTTAGTATTATTATGTTGAAATTTTGTCTTGTTTATTATGTTATTGATTTTTTTTCTCAATATATATTTTGTGTTATTTTTGTATTTTTCTTTTAATAACTCGAGTTCGAAATAAAGACTACTACTACTACTAAAGATCAGTAACAACAATTATCATTGTCATATCATAACAATAACACAATACGCTAGTCCAACAGCCTTTCAGTCCAGATTAAGTGCCATTATTAATTTCTGTGTTTGTTAAACAGAAGTTACACAGGAAAGGTGTGGCGTATTCAACATGTTTAATGAATGAGAACCTGACAGGTTGAGACTCAATGAAATAAGTTAAGAAGACTCCATTCATTAGTGACGGAATAAACTAACGTTTACCTTCAAAATTCAGCTAACTTCTGACACCAAACAAATCACAAGAACGTACATAAATGTAACTTGTATTATACATACCAAAAATGCTGCCAAAGTAGGCAGCTCAGGTTTAAAGACACAGAAAGAGACGTTTAACTATCAACGTGAATATTTGTGTTTCTTAAGAAAGCAAAACCTCAAAGCATTACTTGGGTATCAATTATATGTGAGAAACCAAATATATTATTGTCGTCACAATGTAAACATACAATAAAACCCGACAGCAGTTGAGCTAACACGCTAATGCTAATGGAGTGAAGCGTCACTGCACAGAACTGATCAATAACCGCCGAATATGGTCTCAGGATCAGAATCCAGCTCATAAACACGAAGACTTCAGTCTTACCTTTACCTTAGAGGAGCTGACAGTGAGACTGAGTGATTAAAATCAGGATTTAGACAGTAACAAAACCGTCAGCAGTGGTGGCGGCTAACAGCCTCCATGACACTTCATCAAAACACCTGAGAGATTCCGCGATGTGAAGCCGGAGGAAACACTCAACGCTCCAGCTAGAAAATAATCTATGATAAAAGTCCTTTTTTTCAAAATAGTATCCACGTCGACTTACTTTTAACCCATTGTTAAAATTGTAAATTGTCAATGTGTTTACCTTACCTAGTAGACCAATATTGTTGAAACCGGTTGAATCACAAAGTATGGGCACTTCTTTCGAAATGTTCAAAGCATGTTGTTTATAATTATCATAAGACTGAAAGCTTGAACCTGCTATTTAAAAAAAAAAAAAAAAAAAAAAAAAAAATGCTTATAAACACAAACAAAGTCAGAATGTGAGTTTTTGTAGACATTTTAATGAGTTTTAAATATCAGAAAATTAAAGTGCATCTAAAAAAACTAATACAATTACAAAAATTAGTCAACCTAATTAGTTCAAAGTACCAGTAATGCAATTTAATTCACTTTCTGTTCAATTACTTAATAAATAGCATTGATATGCAACACCACAGTTAATCCAGTGCATTCTTGCATCATTTTAGAAGTTAAAATAACTTCTGTAATTAAATCTTCCCTTTGTCTTTCTGAATAATTATACCTTATACACAGCCAAACCTATTATGCTACATTATTCAATACAAATCCCTTTAAAAATCAGAAGTAGCAACTTATACGGAGTACAGTAATATATGAGGTCAATATTCATTAAAATCCATTGTGCTCACAGTCATTGAAATAAAAAAAAAAAAAGTAAAAGTAAATAAGTGATTCAAGAAAGAGCATAATTTGAGTCTTTACCTTTAAGGCATATGTATCTATTTCTCAATTTCAAGTGCAGCTAATACTAATTCTACTAATCTTGTAAAAACCTGAGCGTATCGCACAATTCAAGTAATTCTATATTAAGATATGTTTAAGCTCATGAAAACAGTATGTTCGCTTACCACCTGATTAAATCTATGTAGTGTTCAGTAGTGATTAGCAGTTTATTTATAGCATTAATACTTGTAATAACTCTCCTACTTATTAAGCTTCTATAAATCTGAGACTATTTTTAAATGAGGCAATCTATCTACAGTCCAGTAACACTTCATTTTACAGTGTCCTTGTTACACGTGTTACATGTAGTTACTGTAGTAATAACTATAAATTATGCATAATCACATGCAGTACTTTTAAAAGTAATGCATTACTCCCTACAAAAAGTAACTGATTCCATTAGTTACTTTTTATAGAAAGTAATGTTACACATTCCTTTACTTTTTCTCACCAGGGCTGGGCTTGCTTGTTCGTTTTTTAATAACAGAAAAAAGAAAATTTCTATTTTTGCCAAATGTAACAGACCCTTTCATAGCAAAAGTGAAATGAATAAGCCTCAGGCTGAAGGAAGTGCAAACTCAGTCAATAAATGGGAAAACAAAGTAACTTGTGTTACTCATTTGAAAAAGTAACTCAGATATTTGATATTTTGTTAAAATATAAAAAAAAAAAAATAATAATAATAATAATAATATATATTATATATATATATATATATATATATATATATATATATATATATATATATATATATATATATATATATAAAATCTTTTATTAGATATATATATATATCTGTAAAAGTAATGCATTACTTTACTAGTTACTTGAAAAAGTATTCTGATTACATAACTTGAGCTAGTTGTAATGCGTTATGTCCAACATTGATGGATCACTGATCACATTAACCATAAACCAAACCTAATCCTAACCCTATAGTAAGTACATGTAGTTAATTATTATTACTCAGTACTTAAATGTATAATTACGCTGTAACAAGGACACCTTAAAATAAAGTGTAACCCACATTTCTTTAAGGTTAAAGGATTAGTTCACTTTCATATTAAAATTTCCTGTTAATTTACTCACCAAGATGACCATGTCCTTCTTTCTTCAGTCGAAAAGAAATTAAGGTTTTTGATGAAAACATTCCAGGATTATCCTCCTTATAGTGGACTTCAATGGACCCCAAACGGTTCAAGACAGTTACAGACCCCATTACAGTTTCAGTGCAGCTTCAAATGGCTTTAAACGATACCAGACGAGGAATAAGGGTCAACTGCTTTCCATATTCTTCAAAAAGCTTATGCTGTATGTCTTACACCTTCCCTATTCAATTTACGGAAAAAACGGAACTGGTGCCACGTCCGTTCTATAATTTGAATAAGGAAGGCGTAGGACATACAGCGCAAGCGTTTTGAAGAACACAGAAGGAGCACTTGTGAGGCGATCATTTGTGTTTATAAAGCATATACATTTATTTTTAATTTTTTTTAGAAAATGACAGATGGTTTCGCTAGATAAGACTCTTATTCCTCGTCTGGCATCGTTTAAAGCTCTTTGAAGCTGCACTGAAACTGTAATTTTGACCTTCAACCGTCTGGAGGCCATTGAAGTCCACTATATGGAGAAAAGTCCTGGAATGTTTTCATCAAAAACCTTCATTTCTTTTTGACTGAAGAAAGAAAGACATGAACATCTTGGATGACATGGGGGTGAGTAAATTATCAGGAAGTTTTAATTTGAAAGTGAACTAATCCTTTAATAACCCTAATCTTTGGATTGCTATATTAGGTGGAATGCAGGAGCATTCACACAGTCTGATTAAGCCACTCGGATGAGCTTCAAAATGCCTTCAACTAATAAAAACAAGTTTAACAAACAACTCTACCTGATATAATTCTATAACCCGGATTGATAAAAACCTAACAAACTATTTTTATCCAGTGTTCATTACTTTCTAGAATGTAGAGAAGAAGTGCTGGAGAAAAATCCCTGGGTGATGTTTCTGGAACTGCTTGGCCAGTCGTCTCTTCTGTTTGACGGACAGCCCATCGCTGTTAGCGATATGGTGCATTAACTGCTTCAAACTGTCAAGAGTGGCCTTATCTTTGTTATCCTCATACTGCTGGAGCGACACCTGCTGGCAGAATGTGAACACTGCAAAGGCAAAAGAAGTAGCTTCAGAAGATGGTAAATCAAATCAATGCTTAAAGGTCCCGTTCTTCGTGATCCCATGTTTCAAACTTTAGTTAGTGTGTAATGTTGTTGTTAGAGTATAAATAAAATCTGCAAAATTTTAAAGCTCAAAGTTCAATGCCAAGCGAGATATTTTATTTAACAGAAGTCGCCTACATCGAACGGCCAGTTTGGACTACATCCTTCTACTTCCTTCTTTAATGACGTCACTAAAACAGTTTTTTGACTAACCTCCGCCCACAGGAATACACAAGAGTTGCGTTTGTAGAGTGTGTTTGTCGCCATGTCGTCGAAACGCTGTTATTTTCATCCCGCAGTCCAATCACCGGGTCTGATTCCGGCTCAAATTGATAGGGTAAAATTAAAGACATGTAAACACTGAGCGCGTGCATCTCCACGTTATGGTAAGAGGCGTGACCTTTCCGGGCAAGGTTCGCTAAGCTGCTGTCGAATCACAACACAGGAACCGCTGGCACAATCAGAACTCGTTACGTATTTCTGAAGGAGGGACTTCATAGAACAAGGAAGTCATCAGCCCGTTTTTATGACAGTGGAAACAGCGGTATACAGATAAGTAAATTATGTGAAAAATACTGTGTTTTTTTACACGCGAAACATGAACACGTTATATTGCACACTATAAACACAATCAAAGCTTCAAAAAAACCACGAAAAACGGGACCTTTAAATCAGTTTTATAGGGAGACTGTGAGTGAACTTACGTGCTACATTATCTAGATCTCTCCCTTGCTGCAAAGTTTGTAGTGTCTTCCTCACAGCCTCAATCAACGATAAGGGTGTCTAGATATACAGGTATGAAAGAAAATGATTTCAACATTCAGTGATTTGCACAGAATTTTCAAAGATAATGTATTTGTAAAAAGGGCATACCTTAAAGAGTTGTGTGCGATTATCCATGAGGAACAGCAGTAGCTGCTCACATTGGACGCGAGTCATTTCTTTACTCTGAATCACAGCCTTCACAAACGCCTTGCTAACCAAAGCACGGTTCTCGGTCTGTTTCAACACAAATGTGCCTGTGCATTTATAGTATGCATTCACACATTTTTTTTCTTAATTCAAACATGTTAAAAATGGATTTATAGTGAGATTTTAAGATTTCTTTGAAGAAATGAATGCTTTTCTTCAGCATGGATGCATTAAATTGATCAAAAGTGACAGGTATATATTGTTACAAAAAAATAAATTTCAAATAAATGCTGTTCTTTTAGAACTTCATATTAATCAAACAATAATATATCACAGTTTTCACAAAAATATTAAGCCGCACAACTGTTTCGAACATTGATTAATAATAATAAATGTTTCTTGAGCAGCAAATCAGCATATTGAATGATTTCTGAAGGATCATGTGACACTGAAGACTGAAGTAATGATGCTGAAAATTCAGCTTTGCATCACAGCAATAAATGACATTTTACAAACATTAAAATAGAAAATGGATATTTTAAATTTAAATAATATTTCACAATATTACTGTTTTTGCTGTATTTGTTAATCAAATAAATGCAGCCTTGGTGAGCAAAAGAAACTTCAGTTTAATTGTATAATTATTATTATAATTAGGAACGCCATGAGTAATTAATGAAGGAATTTTCATTTTTGTGTGAACTAACCCTTTAATAATAATGAATTAATTTTTATTTGTGTTGAGGAAAAAATTAATTTTGTCTTTAAAAAAATAAAGGATAAATTCTAATAATTATTTTTTTAGTAGAAATTCCAAGAACATAAATAAATATATATATATATATATATATATATATATATATATAGGAGAAATTGATCTTTGAAATTGATCTGATGATCTGATCTGATTTATCTGATCATTGATGATTTATCTAAGTATTTTCTATGCTGATACAGTGAATGGTTGCAATCAATCAATCAATCAATCAATCAATCAATCTCCTGCGATTGTTTATACAGATTGAACTCTTGATCACCTGCTTGTGCAGTCTGAAAGCTTCATTATCTGCAGCGGCTGTCATAAAACCCAATAGTCTGCGTAACTCGTCTCTGCTCGTGGACTCCAACAGCTGCAGACAGAGCTGAGCTGCTCTCAAGGCATCCTGACTTCTCCCACAATCTACACACAAAGATCATTCTAAATAACACAGAAATAATGAACAGCCTCTAACACAAATGACATTGAGCCCATTGTGTTGTACATTTACCCAAAAGACGTAAGACTCCAGTCTGGATGTCAGTGTAGCGTACTGACAGTAGTGGAGGTCTCTCTGGGCTGTTGTAATATTTAGCGATGGTGTCGAACAGCAGTCTCTTATGCTTCCCCTCCCCAGATGCTGCATTTTGTTGGATGAGCTGCTCACTGGCAACCACGATTAACTGATCTGGGAACAGCTCAAGGCAATCCACTGCTGCCAACAGCCAAGGGTCCAACCTTCAAAGAGATGAATGACACACACAGGTGAACCCAGATAAAAACCATGAATCTGAATGTGATGGCACTGAGTATTGTGCACTGACTCATGCAGGTTGAGACTCTCTGAGACTTCACGATCCACACAGGTGTTGGAGATGACCAGGTCACCGTGGTTGCGCAGAGATGAGCGCAGGGGCTCTGGTTTGGCAGGCGAGGTCAGAATACAGTCCAGCATGGAGATCTCAACCACTTGTAGCAACTGAAGTAACGTATGCTGCCTCCAAACGTCCCGCACCACTGAGACGAACACAAGAAGAGAAGAAATAGAAAGGGCTGTTCACATAGGGCATGGTCATGCATCCTTCTGATTTGTGATTTTTGTTAAAAATGTGTTTAAAAATATAGTTTGAGAATTGAGAAACATGTTTAATATTCTAAAACTCAACTTGTATATGGAATAAAAACACAAATTTTTTTTTTTTTGTTAAGTGTTCTATTTTGATTGTTTTTATTTTAAAATTATTATTATTATTAGAATTTAATGAATTATAAGCTTTTCATCAACACACAAAACACCCTGAAGATCCCTTACAAACTATAGTTTGCTGTACAGTATTCTATTATTAAAAAATAAGTAAAACAATACAATGATCATTGCAATAATAAATGACTCATATATTAATATTCTACACTGTGTAATAGTTTAAATTTTGAAAATAAGACAGACAGGCCATATTAGACCACTTTAGACCCCATTAAATCTCACCAGACTCCCTAGAAACTGCACCAGACAACGTTAGACCAGATTAAACCACATAAAACCAAATTAGACCTCAATAGACCTTTAAGAAACCATTGAGTAACAGATGAGACCCATTGCACCTCACCAAAGCCCAGATAAACCACTTTAAACCCCTGTCAGAACCCATCACACCACATCCGACCACCTTCAAGAAACCATGTTAGACTCCACTTAAACCTTTTAGATCCATTTAGATCTCAACAGACCAAATTAGACTCTATTAGACCACAATACACTACATCAGAACCCCAAAAGAACATTTCCTTCTTTGTTTGAACCTCTTTAGACCCATTCAGATCTCAACAGAGACCAAATCAAATTAGAAAATCCTAAAATTAAAAATCAGAAACAGCCATAGTTTTGCCCTGTGATGTAAACTAAAGGCAATATGAAAAGGCCACACCCTTAAAGGTGCTCTAAGTGATCCTGGGTGGAGTAACTTCCTGTTGACATTCGAAGTGTTGTCAAACAAAACAGAGGCTAGCTAGACCCTCCCTCCTCCTCCTCCTCCTCATCCTCCCCTCCCCTCCGTGCTTCCTGAAACAGTCATGAACGCGCATTTAAAATCATTCTTGTCGGTTATTGGCTGGAGCATGTTTATTATGATTCGTGGTCCAGGCTGCACCAGTTTGTTTTTGTTGCCGTTTTCGGAGCTTGTGGCGACTACAGAGGCCGTGTTTTTTTATAGTGTGTTCAGGGGACAGGCAGCTAGTGGATAGTGAGGAGATGTTTGCTGTATGTGACAAAAAATGTTTTGGCCTAAAAACGCGTGACATCACTTAGAGCACCTTTAAAAAAAGCTCCACCAAAACTTATTTACATATTAATGACATTAACACAGTGACAACATTTATTTCTAACAGGTCTGATAAGTGAATACAACACATTTTGTATGGTCAAAAGACTTTAAATGCAAA
Organism: Ancherythroculter nigrocauda; assembly: GCA_036281575.1. NCBI lineage: Eukaryota > Metazoa > Chordata > Actinopteri > Cypriniformes > Xenocyprididae > Ancherythroculter > Ancherythroculter nigrocauda. Next base: position 21,945,359 of record VTFQ01000011.1, on the reverse strand, counting down.
TGCTATGAAAGGCAGAAATTATGTTCTTTAAAAATCAAAATTATGAGCAGTTTCACCTTTTTTTGACAGGAAACTGTTGGAAATTGCAGCACGATGTAGATCAGAGGGCACAGATGGGTGCAGGTTTATATTCTTCAGTAGTCTCTCCACTCTTCTGTCTGTTGATCCAAGAACCAAAGGATTGGAGATCATCTGCATTTCCCCAAACCTACAAACAAACAATATAAAACCTTAAAGGGTTAGTTCACCCAAAAATGAAAATAATGTCATTTATTACTCACCCTCATGTCGTTCCACACCCGTAAGACCTTCGTTCATCTTCAGAACACAAATTAAGATATTGTTGATGAAATCCGATGGCTCAGTGAGGCCTCCATTGAGAGCAAAGCTATTCAAACTCTCAAGGTCCATAAAGGTACTAAAAACATATTTGAAACAGTTCATCTGAGTTCAGTAGTTCTATCTTAATATTATAAAGTGACAAGAATACTTTCTGTGCACCAATTTTTTTTTTTTAAAAATTTAAAAAATAACAACTTTTCAACAATATATAGTGATGGGCCGATTTCAAAACACTGCTTCATGAAGCTTCTGAGCTTTATGAATCTTTTGTTTCAAATTAGTGATTTGGATCTCCTATCAAACGGCTAAACTGCTGAAATCACGTGACTTTGGCGCTCCGATTCATTAAGCTCTGAAGCACGGCCCATATAGATATTGTTGAAAAATCTTTATTTTGTTTTTTGGCACACAAAAAGTATTCTTGTCGCTTTATAATATTAGTAATGAACCACTGAACTCACATGAACTGTTTCAAATATGTTTTTAGTACCTTTATGGACCTTGAGAGTTTCAATGGCTTTTCTCTCAATAGAGGCCTCACTGAGCCATTGGATTTCATCAACAATATCTTAATTTGTGTTCCAAAGATGAACGAAGGTCTTACGGTTGTAGAACGACATGAGGGTGAGTAATAAATTACATTATTTTCATTTTTGGGTGAACTAACCCTTTAAATTCTGCAAATTAAACTTTTAGGCCCTGTTTCCACCTGGTATTAAGATGTGTTTTGGTCGATCGGATCACAAGTGGATGACGCTAAATACAGGTATAAAACGTTTTGAGCTTGTCCATTTTCGACCGCTTCCAGAGGTAGCTGAAAACGCATTTGACCGGATTGCTTTCGTAGTGGAAAGGCTCATGTTGTCGAATGTGTTCAAACAGCCACTAAAGACTGCCTACTCTCTGCCTACTGCCACAATAAACATTATTTAAAGCGCACTAGCCAGACGGGATTTAAACTTTGTCGGCTTGGAAAAATGTACCAAGCACAATGTTCTCTCACCATTCCTGATTTCTAACACAGTGTTCAGCGTGGTCTTGCGGCTGTCAGATATGCTCTGCGTATGTTTTCCTGTAGTCTTTAGTGCGTTCATATGTAAATTGCGCAAGCTTATTTTGTTGATTAGGTTGAAAGATCTGGAAAAAAAAAAAAAAAAACATTTACCTGCCCATAGACCTTCCCCTCTAAGAAATCAGGACAGAAGTGGTTGAAAATGGACAAAAGAGATGGATTAAAACACCAGGAGTAAACGTGTAAGTGTCTCCCTTATCCACTTGTGATCCAATCGACCGAAAAGCATCTTAATACCAAGTGGAAACAGGGCTCTAGATCAGTGCTTCCCAAATCTGTCCTGGAGGACCCCCAGCCCTGCACATTTTGTATGTCTCCCTATTTCTGACATACCCATTTCAGGTCTTGCAGTTTCTACTAATGAGCTCATGAGTTGAATCAGGTGTGATAGATGAGGGAGACATACAAAATGTGCAGGGCTGGGGGTCCTTCAGGACAGGTTTGGGAACCACTGCTCTAGATGTACCAATGATACAAATGTAATTACCTTGAAGTGGTCTTCCTCTTTCCAGTTTGTTTGTCTGGTGTCTGGTTCTCATCGCCACTGTATCTCTTTTTGGCCGATCCGTCCAAGAAGCGGTACAGACTGCAGCTGGAATCCTCAAAGGTCATTTCTTTTTCTCGTCTGAAGAGCTTCATCCCAATGGGTTCAAACACTCGAGACTCCATTAAGGCTTGGCAGAGCCTGGCAGCTTTGAGACGGGACACTTCGCTGGAGCAGAAATAGATGTTCTGCATGAGGTGGCTCAGAACCACGTCCACTGCATCAGAGCCAGTGAAGCAGTCATGATGGACGCGCAAGTGCTGTCTGCGGGGTCGGAGCTCCACCTGCGTCCGCAAGGCCTCAATGATGTTCTGCCACAGCTGAGTGGCCCTGAAGGGCCCAGAGAAACCTAAAAGACATCAGGACAAGATGATGAAGTCTTCAAACATGAACAAAAAGTACCAATAAACACGTTTACTGGACATGTTCCATGGTAGTACCATGCTTGCTCTTGCTTACAAATAGAGTGTTTATTACATATATAACATACTTTAAAAGAATCTACTTAAAGGGTTAGTTCACCCAAAAATGAAAATTCTGTTATTTTTTACTCACCCTCATGCCGTTCCACACCCGTAAGACCTTCGTTAATCTTCGGAACGCAAATTGAGATATTTTTGTTGAAATCCGATGGCTCCGTGAGGCCTGCATAGGGAGCAATGACATTTCCTCTCTCAAGATCCATTAATGTACTAAAAACATATTTAAAATCAGTTCATGTGAGTACAGTGGTTCAATATTAATATTATAAAGTGACGAGAATATTTTTGGTGCACCAAAAGAAACAAAATAACGACTTATATAGTGATGGTCGATTTCAAAACACTGCTTCATGAAGCTTCGGAACGTTATGAATCATTGTGTCAAATCAGCTGTTCGGAGCGCCAAAGTCACGTGATTTCAGCAGTTTGGCGGTTTGACACGCGATCCGAATCATGATTTGATACGCTGATTCATTATGATCCAAAGCTTCCTGAAGCAGTGTTTTGAAATCGGCCATCATTAAATAAGTCATTATTTTGTTTTTTTTGGTGCACCAAAAACATTCTCGTCACTTTATAATATTCATATTGAACCACTGTACTCACATGAACTGATTTAAATATGTTTTTAGTACATTAATGGATCTTGAGAGAGGAAATGTCATTGCTGGCTATGCAGGCCTCACGGAGCCATCGGATTTCAACAAAAATATCTTAATTTGTGTTCCAAAGATTAACAAAGGTCTTACGGGTGTGGAACGACATGAGGGTGAGTAATAATGACAGAATTTTCATTTTTGAGTGAACTAACCCTTTAAGTTTAAACTGAATATAATGTTTTTGGACACTTGCTTGTTAATTCCAATTACAGACCATGTAGAGGAGTATAAAGGAACATCAGGTAGAGTAAAACCAGTATGAGAAATCTGAACTGTGATCTTATTTGTGAAAAACTCATCAAATCGTTCACAAATAGATACAGAAGGCTTAGGGAAAAGTTTAATAGGAAGATTTAGCACAGTGTGAATGGTGGAAAAAGAATATATATATATTAAATATACTTTTAAGATATTAAGTACAGTACAAGCGCACATTTAAAACAATTAAGCTCAATTGTTTTCACAAAGGATGGTATTAACATCTGATATATCACTATACTATACCTTTCAAACACTTTTATACTTTATAAACAGTATGATAATGCAGAATCAATATAATTATGACGCAAACACATCACCATAGAAATATTCGGTTCAATTACACTCATAGAAATCAGCTGGTTTGAAACTTGTTACTTAATCCAAGATACTGATGAACTCCATCACAGTTGAAACATAATAAACATAATGAAAACACGGTAAAAAATGCTGAATAGCCTGATCAACGGATGTTGATTTCATTTAGGCTAGTTCGTTATCAATCTGGTGGAAATATACAGGTAACATATAAAATCAAATTGTACAAAAACATAAATACTTCATATTAAGCGTTTATTTGTACCTGACAGTTGTTTATTCTCTCTGAAACAGGTTTGGCTGTTCAGTCTTCTGAACCGCGGAGTCAAATCCACCGCCATCGCGGCATCGGAAATGGCGTCACACGCTCATTCGGTGACGTACATCGAAGCTCTGATCTGAGATCAGCTGCAGTTATGTGAGACCGAATTCACATTCTGCGCGTTTGCTTGAACGAATCTGATCCTAGAACCCTGTGCTGTACTATCCCTACCGTATGAACTCACACGCAGTTACAACGCAGTTACTGTGGAAAAATAAGATGATCGCGATCTAACATTAGATTTATCGCTACTCTAGTTTTTGCTGCAGAAATAAAATACTTCCCTTTATTTTATTATTTTTCTTTATATATATTATTATATAAACTATTTTAATAAAAAAATACAATAGTATTTGATATTTATATGTTAATATTACATTTAAATGTCAATAAATAATTCACATGCTAAAAATAATGAGAAGTATTATTGACATATGGGGAATATAAAGATTTATTTTATTTTATTTTTTACAAAAAAGTACTGTGTTTGTCATATAGAAATGGAATCATTCCATATTACATGGAACGATTATTAATTTTAATGACATATTGGTTTCGTTTCCACGCGAGGATGAGTGAGATTTGAGAATGTGAAAGTGTTGCGGCTGACACGTAAACATTAGTCATAAGACATACACACTGTTTAAACTGGTTCACAGCATTCACGTGTTTCTCTTTTATTAAAACCTGAAGATTTATTTAAGATATTAAACGCGACGTGTGTTAAAGTGACTCTTTTGTTTTGAGCGGTCCGCGCGTGTCCTCTCCGGCATGACGTCACAGAGGGACACTCCACGCGACAAGTGTAGACAAGATGGCGCTCGCTGTTGTGCCACAGAAGTAACCAGTGCTTGACGAAAAATCAGGTTAGTAAAATATCACCGATTTTAAACAGCTCCGATCTAATTGTGTTTACACCAGCGCCGGAAATAAAACACAATCAGTATATTTTAGTCGCCCAGCACCCCAGTTTCACTCCAGTGCTGTGTGATTTTAGCATTAGCACTCTAGCATCCCGTGTGTTGGTTAACTTTCCTCTATAACAGGCTCATTAGAGACACTAAAGTAGCTGAGCTGCTCTGAGCTCAGCTGTTAACCTTGTTAGCTCTTTGAAACTAGGCAGATGAGGGAGTTAGTTAGCACCTATCATCATTCACCATTCGCGCGCCTAAACACCTTCAAAGTCATATGGATAGTTTAACTCGTTAAATGAGTTCAATTTGGTTGTCCATCCTATTTTAAATACAATCCCAGACTTGAATTCGCAGAGTGATAAAGACAAGCACTGACTATGCAGTAACAACTTTCACAAACCAGTTTACAGTAGCAATGTGCTATACGCATATTTAACCTTCTAAGAAAGACCAATGTCAACAAACTAGATGTATTTCTAGGGTTTTGTTAAACACACGTGGGGCCCAGAGGAACCGGGTGTTATTTTGGTCGTGACACAGATTATTTATCAGGCGTCTGTAAAGCTAAATAAGGGACATGCATTTGCTTAAGCCGGGTTGTTTACATGCTAAGTGAGTTACTTACTGATGTCTACAGGCTTGAAATTGGTGTCTTAGTTTAGTTTTAAAATATTCTTTGAAGCATCAAGATACTATCGTTTTTTTTTTTTTGGACATAACAACATGGAAATAAGGTTTTTTTTTTTAGACATGTACCATACATCTCATGTAAATAGTGTGGAATTCGTATTTAGAGTGTAAATGTCATGTTATTTGAATATGGTGATGATTCATCAGTGTTGATATATATCAAAATACTAATATATCAAAATTGTAATTCTATTTGGTTATGTATCATGGTAGTATCCTGATATTCCTTAAAGTACCTTGGTGTGCTAATTACTAATACCATGGTATGGGAATATTTCAGTACCATGTTTGCTACATCAGTGTTTATACAATGTTACTACCATGGTATTCTTTGAATTACTACTGTGTAAATATAGTGGTTTGTTTCAAAGTAAAATCATGTTTTTTTTGACATACCATGGAGTACCTTAATATGGTAAGCACTCAGTGTTATGGTGTATTTCACTCTACCATGGTATTACTGTGTTGGAGAAATACAGAGATTGTTCGTTTCTGTGTGGTCGCTCTTATTTGTGTGTATGTCCTGACAGGAATAGGTACCTCCTCTTGTTGTGTCGGATCAACTGTGTTCTTGAGCAATAGTTTTATGATGGTTCTGTTGAATTGCTGTCTTGATATATTATCATGTGTCTATCTCAGGGTTACTTTGATACAGGATCACACAAAAATTCACAAAACACTGAAGACATTGTAAATGATGCATACACTACCGTTCAAAAGTTTTTTTTTTTAATGTTTTTTCAAGAAGTTCCTTATACTCACCTTTATTTATTTATATATATATATATATATATATATATATATATATATATATATATATACACACATTAAAATTGTAAAATATTATTATAATTTAAAATAACTGTTTTCTATTTTAAAATATTTTAACCCTTGTGCGTCAATTAAAAAAGTTACACATAGGTCCATAGTGGACAAAAATGTCCATGTCAATAAAATTGAAGCTTGGGAGCACAGACCTAAGTTTGGTCTCATTTTAAAGAAGACCCTTGGCAGAATCTTGTTGAAGTTTAAAAAAAAAAAAAAAAAGTTATAGGGGTTTAAGTTTATGAAAATGATTTATGAACATTATTTTATATAAAATATATATTTTATGAAACATGTTGAACTCTAAAACTGCTAGAAAATCAATCATAAATCTAAACAAGTTGTGTTCCAAATTTGAGGTTGATATCTCAAAAAATTAGCTTTTAATAAGATTTTGTTTGGGCGCGGTACCATATTTTCCCCATTAGATGCCAGAAAAACTCCACTGGTACACACAGTGGTTGGATTTGTGATTTGCAGTTTTTCTCTCTCAAATATTGCAAGCACACACACACACAATTTTTTTATTACACATACAAACCACACTCTGACATCCATACCAACACACCCACACAATTATAGCTGCACAATTTATCCAATTGGCTCTATAATATGAATTAGCCAAAAACAAGAATAAAGCGAGTATACGCTTTATAGGCCAAACCTGAGAAAATGGCACCATCTGGTAAAAAATAGTAAAAAGTTTGAAGCCTTGTCAACAGAATGAAAGCCTATTAACAAAGATCACATCATTGTATAGTTAAATGGCCCTAGGATTAAAAATGGCCATTTTAATGGGTTTCAGTGAGGACATTTTTGTCCTTAAGAGGTCCTGAGTGGAACTATGTTGTTGTGTTCCTAGTGCAAAATAGATTAAAAGAAATGGGGGTGAAATAGTAAAATTCCAATAAAAATACACACCTGTGTCAAAATGTATGCTGTTGGCATTAACATAGAAACATAAAAAAAAAAAAAAAAACATGAAAAAGACAATGTCCATAAGGTCGCACAAGGGTTAAAATATAATTTATTCCTGTGATGGTAAAGCTGAATTTTCAGCATCATTACTCCAGTCTTCAGTGTCACATGATCCTTCAGAATTCATTCTAATATGCTGATTTTCTTGTGGAATCTGTTGTACTTTCTTTCATGATTCTTTGATGAATAGAAAGTTCAAAAGAACAAAATTTTTGTAACAATGTAAAAGTCTTTACTGTCACTTTAAAAAGAAAAGAAACTTGCTGACCACAGACTTTTAAATGGTTGTGTATGTATTGATCCTGTCTGAAATATGAATATGAATAGAAATAATGTCACAAACGAATGTCTTCAAAACAACACGCGTCTATTCTAGTCTGATCTTTTTTCACTGCAGATTAACCATCATGCCTTGGGAGGAGCTGGTTTCACTGCTGGCTGCCGTCACCATGGTGATGTGAAGAGGGCAGTGACTGACTGTGATGGACAGGTGTAAGCACGTGGGTCGCTTAAGACTCGCGCAGGACCACTCGATCCTAAACCCGCAAAAATGGCACTGTGCGGACTGCAACACCACAGAGTCAGTGTGGGCATGTCTCAGCTGTTCGCACGTAGCGTGTGGACGCTACATAGAAGAACATGCGCTTCAGCACTTTAAGGTATGTTTAAATGATGATGTGTTGCATACAAGTAATTGATATAGTATATAGTTTAAAGCCATATAAACAAAGATCAACCAACAAATTACTTGCAATTACAATTTTATTTCACTATAACGATATATATCACGCTATAGTTTTGTTTTATTTTATCTAATTTCTGTTACTAAAAATAAGAAAAAAAGCAAATTACGAACAATAATACAAATACGATATAACAAAAATATGAATTTAAATAAAGTTTTCAGGAACAATAGGTTTATTTAACATGTAGTAAGAAATAGTACAGAAATTTAATGATCAAATGTAAAAATAAAATATTGCGTAGTCATCACTGTATGAATTAAATGTAAATGTATTCTTATTAAAGCTAAAAAAAGAGCAGTAAGTTATTTACTCTTTTGTTTGATTAACATTAATGACACAGAGAAGCAGGTAGGATTATATTAGGCTGCGGTCACTTTAAGACCAAATGCGCTGATACACATTGATACACATCCGGTTTACACCCAACTGTTTACTTTCACTTGAGATATGACACCGGCTGTGTATACATGAATACTCCACACATTGATCATTTTGACATAATTGCATGTGTATTCGACCATTCAAGCGCAATAAGACGTGAAAGAGAACTGAATTCGCGATTGCATGTTATGAGACGCGGCTTTCTGTGCACACATTTACGCTGTGTCACTTGGCACATGCACCTCACCAAGTTCCTTTTCAGGGTATATTGTGCTTATTGCGAGTTTTATTTTTCACTGCTTATTGTGCTTAATAACACTTTTTAACATTGAGCGAGTCCCAAATTCATGATCGCCTTCTAAGAGAGGCAGCTTTCTGTGTGCGCACCAGTCAGCAAAAGCACTGCACTAAGTTCATTTTTAGTATATATTGCGCTTAAAACTCTTTTTAACATCAAGCCCATCCCGCTCCTTTATATTCTCATTCATGTATTTAATCACTCTGAAGTGTCAGTAGTGCCATATATTTACATACCATAGCAAAATCTCTAACGATAGACATCTTATACCATGGTATTGATATATATCGTCAAACCGCCGGCCCAGCCCTACTTTACCTTTACACTGTTCCAAATTATTATGCAAGTGACGTATCAGTGGGATTTCAGTACAATAAATATTCAGATTTTAGTTTTTCAAAGAAAGTGTTTTTGTTTTATTTCTCCGTATCTTTTTAGATAACTGGTATCAATCTCATACAGGTTTGTTAAATAGTTTGCCAGGCCTACTTAGGTAAATGGAAACCCTGTATGTACATTATTAAGCAAGTCACAGTTCTCATGTAATATGGGGAGGAAGAAAGATCTTTCTGAAGATGAAAAGCATGAAATGGTGCAATGTTATGCAAAAGTCATGAAAACACCTAATATTGTTTGAAAAGTGAATGGAGATAATGAAACTATCTTAAGATTTGTGAGTGATTTAGAGCACAGCAGAACTCAGATAGGTCAGATAAAGGCTTAAAGTTTCTGTCAAACAAGTTAATTGTATTAAAAGGACAGCTGTAAAAAAAGCCACTGTTGAGAAGCAGGTATTTGAAGCTCCTGGTGTCTTTGGAGTCTCAAGAACCTCTCCATGCAGGCTGGCAGTTATGTGTAAAATTGCAGGCACCCCTAACCAAATCTCACAAAGAGAAACATTTACAGTGGGTGTAGAATACATTTTCAGACAGTTTTATTGCTGTGGTGTTTTTTGCAGCATGGGATAGTGCATAGTGCATTGTATTTCAGAAGGCACTATCCTCCTTTTTATATCATAGCTGAAAATGGCTAGTTATAAACTCCACATATCTTGCAGAAGTCATTTTGACACCCTCAGAGACCCTAAAGGGATCTTCCATCTCATTTCCCAATATTCTAGCCCAAATCATCACCACTCGCCAACCATCCAGAAATCCATCCATTTAGACCATCCATTGTAGTATGGCATTCGTCAGTGAATAAAACTATTCAAAAATGAGTCTTCATTTATTTCTTCACCTACTGTAAATGTTTCTCTTTGTGAGGTTTGGTTAGAGGTGGTTGAAATGCAACTTTACGCATAACTGCCAGCCAGCATGGAGAGGTTCTTGAGACTCCAGAGACACCAGGAGCTTCAAATACCTGTTTGCTGCTCAACACCAGCTTTTTTATTTTATAGCTGTCCTTTTAATACAACTAATTTTTTTGACAGAAACTTTCCTTAAAAGTTCTGCTGTGCTCTAAGTCACTCACAAATCGTATGATAGTTTGATCATTTACATTCACTTTTCACACAATATTAGTTGTTTTCATGCCTTTTACGTAACATTGCACTATTTCGTTTCATCTTCAGAAAGATCTTTCTTCCTCCCCATATTGCATAAGAACTGTGACTTGCTTAATAATGTGGAACAACCTCTAAGTAGGGTTTCCATTTATCTAAGTAGACCTGGCAAACTGTTTTGTCTGAGATTGATAAGTTATCTAAAAAGATATGGAGAAATAAAACAAACAAACCTTCTTTGAAAAACTAAAATCTGAATGTTTATTGTAGTGAAATTCTACTGATATACGGCACTTGCATAATAATTTGGAACACAGTGTAGATATTAACGTGAATATCCATAAAAATGGTCAAACTTATCAGACTTTGTCTTATTTTATAAGAATGTATTGTATTAGATTGTATTGTATTAGATATTGTATTCATTTTGAAGTTTGATTTGTTTGTAGGAGCAGCATCACCCTTTGGCCCTGGAGGTGAATGAATTGTATGTATACTGCTACTTGTGCGATGACTACGTGCTGAATGATAATGCGACGGGTGACTTAAAGCTGCTGCGTAGCACGCTAAGTGCCATTAAGAGCCAGTGCTATGAAGTCACCACGCGCAGTGGACGCACTTTGCGCTCGTCCTCCGCTGCCGGAGACCAGCTGTCAACTAGCACGCAGGAGCTGCAGTTGCGCGACGAGGACCGCATGTTCACGGCGCTGTGGCACCGCCGTCGTGCCCTGATTGGTCGCGTATTCCGCTTGTGGTTTGCACAAACGGAACGGGGGAGGAAGCGATTGGAGGAGGAGCGGCAGCAGGAGGAAGAGGAGGAGAGGAAGCGGGAGGCACGGGAAAGGCGGCGGCAACTCAAACGGCAACTCAAAGAGGAGCTGGAAAGCGCACCTCCGAGAAAGAGCCATCGCATTCGTCGGCAGAGCCTAAAGGCAGATTCTGCGGATCCAACAGCAGTGCCAGCCAAAAGCACCAAATCTGTGAGGCGTAGGTCTACTCCTGCTCGCGTCTCCACCCCTACTCCACGAACTCCTAGAGAGAGAACGCCTCAACCGAGGCCCCGTCCACAAGCCAAGGCCAAACGGCCCCGGGCCCCACCTCCTAAAACAAGCGATTCGCCTATCAAACGGCGACCCACCGTAACTCCAGGAGTGACGGGTTTGCGCAATCTTGGCAATACTTGCTACATGAACTCGATATTGCAGGTTCTGAGTCATTTGCATGTATTCCGGGAGTGCTTTTTGAGACTGGATTTGAACCAAGCGTTGGAACTCCTAGCCTCTGCCGTCAGCCGCAAATTAGGACTCTCTGCTCAGCGCGTGACCCAGCCCAAATGCTCCAACCAAGGGTCGGGGCTCAGCGGAGGGGCCTCCCGTTCACGCAACATGGAGCTTATACAACCCAAGGAGCCAAGCTCCAAACACATCTCGCTTTGTCATGAGTTACATACACTGTTCCAGGTTATGTGGTCAGGCAAGTGGGCTCTGGTGTCCCCATTTGCAATGCTGCACTCCGTGTGGCAGCTGATCCCGGCGTTCCGAGGTTATGCACAGCAGGATGCACAGGAATTTCTTTGTGAACTTTTAGATAAAGTCCAGCATGAGCTGGAACGGACCAGAACGCTAACACCTGCCACTGTTCCAGCCAATCAGAGACGGCTTATCAAACAGGTGCTCAGTGTGGTCAACACCATCTTTCATGGCCAGCTCCTCAGTCAGGTAATGAGTTTTCAGATAATCTCATCAGCTGATTAACATTAAACATTAGGCCAGAAACAAGCTCTAAGCAAGTACACAGACTTGGTCAAAGCATTGCAAGGGTGCGTAAGTTTGGCCCGATGGATCGCAAGGGTGCGGTCAGTCATGCTGTACTTACTTTATGTCTGTTTTTTGCGTTGCTGTGGCAGTAGCCAAACTTAATCAGTACTCAAGGGGGTGATAGAGTTACATTTAAATGTTAGAGTTTCCTTCAGCCTGTTGTTCTGGCATGCCAATAGTTCTCCTGAAAGGCCCTGTTCAAAATGTTGTCCTCACAAAGTCCACAAGGTGTTCAATCGCCTGGAGGACCAACATCCTGCAGCTCCAAACTGTCTGGGAGCTTCTAGTAATCCTGAAGACCTTTATCAGCTGGTTCAGGTGTTTTATTGGGTTTGGAGCTTAACTCTGCAGGACAGTGGCCCTCCAGGAGTGGGATTATACACTCCCCCCCTCCACGTGGAAGCTGCAAAGTGCACATTAATGACGAATACCCAACAGTCTATTGAAAGATTTGGGACAGGACCAAAAAGAAAACTCTTTACACTGCATGTGTTGCATTCTCACGGTCCGTTGGGCAACACTGGGAATGCCACGTGCTTGCATTCTAACAAATCTCAGATGCTTCTTCGCAAACAAGCTTAATTTAATTTGAGTTCACGTACTTGACTGTTTCTTCTGTAAACATTTTTACACATTTAACAATTTGACTAAAAATCCTTGTGTCTTTTCTTGTAGGTGAGGTGTTTAGCATGCGATCATCGCTCAAACACAATAGAACCCTTCTGGGATCTTTCTTTGGAATTCCCGGAACGTTACCACAGCAGTAAGGATGCTGCACAGGTTCCATGTGGGTTGACAGAGATGCTGGCTAAGTTTACAGAGACTGAGGCTTTGGAGGGAGCCATATATGCTTGCGACCACTGCAACAGTGAGTTGGAAACATACTAACATGTAATGTGACCGTAGGGAAACATTACAGGATAATAAATAGCCTGGAACTTGAAATGGATATCATGGCACTCAACCCCAAACACTCTTACTTCCAATTGGCCAGTTAAACAGATAACCCCGCCCTCAAACTCACATAATTAACCTAGCCTAAAGCTGTTGTTGAGCCACCCAAACAAAGAGAGCAATATTTTGAAAGCATCACAGTGTTTACATTCCTCAAGATGCCAGCCTTCTAATGGGTAACTTACAGTTGTCTAAACATTAAACTTTGATAAAAGAAGTATTTCAACATCAGAAAATCAGAACACAGTTCACTTTTAAGTTTTACCTCAAAGGTTTAACACTCCCCTTGAGGCGGCAATCCAACTCATCAAAAAGTTCTGTTTCTTTAAGGTAAACGTCGGCGATTCTGTTCAAAGCAAGTTGTCTTGACTGAAGCTCAAAAACAGTTGATGGTTCACAAACTGCCTCACGTTCTCAGACTGCACCTCAAACGCTTCAGGTATCCACACATATTTACATGCACATGATCTCCTGGATTTTCCCGACTTTGAGGTTTCTGTCATCAGTCAGATGTTAATGTGTACGTTTATGTTTAGGTGGTCTGGGCGAAACCACAGGGAGAAGATTGGCGTGCACGTTCAGTTTGAGCAGGAGCTGAACATGGAACCCTACTGCTGCAAAGACTCCAGTAACATACCCCATCCACAACACTTCCTCTATCAACTCTCTGCTGTCGTCATGCACCATGGGAAGGGATTTGGCTCCGGCCACTACACTGCCTTTTGTTATAATACAGAAGGAGGTAAAACATTCTTGTTTTCATCTGCCACTTCAGAATAGTCTAGACTGTCAATCGGTTTTGTATGGAGTATAGATATATTATTAGTAAAGTGGTATACACAGTACCTTTGTGTGACTCATGCAAGAAATGGCTTGAAGTAACTAGTGTAAATGTCATGTCAAATGTCAAATGCCATAACCAGAAGTTCATCCGCATAGAAAAGTAGTCCCTTCATAAAAGGACAATTTATAAAATTTCACAGCTAAAAAAAAAAAACATATTTGCTTTTAGAGCTGCACGATTAATCGTAAAAAGATCTCAATCTCTATTCAAGCACCCACGCAATATTATTTTATTAATGAAAACGATTCGCCTGTGTCTATTCGCCTGTGTAAAATTTGGGAGGATCTATTGACAGAAATGAAATATAATATACATAACTATGTTTTCAGTGGTGTCCCCTTACATGTCAAGTCACCATCTGTCTTGTGACGGCCACCGTAGGTTCTCTATGTGCTTCGAAAGGGAGGGGTGAGCGCTGTTGGTTGCAATTCGTAACCTCACCACTAGATGCCACTAAAATTTACACACTGCACCTTTAAACCTTTGACAAAATCATACCAGAACATTCACATCTTGGAACATACCAGAACATTCACATCCAGAGAGAGCAGTTTTGAACCACACAGTAGTTATTTCTTTTACAAATATTCAAATTATCACAGAAGTACTAAGATTAAAGATTAAATTTAGGATATATCACTGACGTCTGATCAAAATGGAGCAAACCACCTTTTGAAACCAACTTGGTGCTTCAAATAACAGTTGTATCAATTACATCTTATGCCACTAGGTGGTGACAAGTGACTGTTAAAAAATGAATTTGTCATTGAATCATTCATTCAAAAGAATTGTTCAAAAACACTGATTCCAGTAGTGAACCAAGTATTTATTAATGAGTCATTGAATTCATCCAAAATCTTTTTTTAAAAATAATTCATTCAAATTAAACATTTTTCCAGCAATTAATATTTTGTCAGAACCTATAGTAAATTACGTTATTTTGTGTAGTTGTATATTCAGAATCGTGGGGAAATCATGATTCTCAGTTTATCCAGAATCGTGCAGCTCTATTTGCTTTATCAAAAAATACAAGAGGTACATTTTTGCTTTAAATCCTCCATTTTAAGTGCATTAGTGTAAGTACAGATGTAATCCATAGTTTTCAAATTATATTGAAACTGAAAGATTTGACTTATTTACTCACTTAAGGGTTTTTCCCCCCCCATTTAGTTATTATAAATACATTCAGGTAGAAGTTTGTATTTTTGTCATTAATGCATCTTTATTCTCCTCTTCTCAGGGTTTTGGGTGCACTGTAACGACTCTAAACTGAGTGTGTGTGCCGTGGAGGAAGTGTGTAAGGCCCAGGCCTACATTCTCTTCTACACACAGAGAAACTCTCAGGACAAAAGCAAAGCCAGTGACCTCTGACCCCCGCTGAGTAGCCAGTCAACCGCAGAGACTGTTTGTTTTGTACATTCTGTTGATATCGTTTTGAGACAGTTAGCTTGTCTCCTTTTTCTAGTGTACAGCAAATGTGGAGAGTATGTTTTTGTCACGCACACTTTTGCCTTAAAATTATACAACTGACAGATTTGGTAGGAGGCATTCTTGCAGTGATTGTAGCGTTCGTTTGTGTGCATGTACGAGGAGAGCGAAATTGGTCCAAGTCGGAAGCATTAATGCTCTCATTAATGTCTCTGTGTATCCCTGATTGTTGTCCACAAACCAAAGTTGAGTTTTGAATGTGTACCGAGCCTGAAAATGTTCGTAGTGTCAGTATGAAAGGTGTAAGAAACAAATGATGTTTTCTCTGTTCATATCACAAGTGTTTTAATATCTTCAAACATATGGTTAAAGTGCCCTGCCAAGTCAAATCAGTTTAAAGACTTTTAAAACAAGAATCGATTCAGGAATTTTTCTGTCTCCTTCTCAGAATGTAGTTTTATACCTGGTATTTGGGTAGATTTTTTTTTTTTTTTTTTTTCCCATTTTACAGGAAAAAGATTTTTTCACCAGCAAAAGACAATGTATGCTGTATACATTGTCTGTGTGTGGCGTTAGACCGTTCTTTGTTGGATGTATGTTTGTGCGACTCTCACACACACTTTCTCAAATATCTTTCGGAGTTTCCACATCTTGTTGTTGTTCAACTTTTGTCCATTTTAGTGCAAACTATGCAAATTACCTCAATTCAGAGAAGATAAAAGTACCTCAATAAAATAATATTTTTGCATTTTTCTAAACAATTTTCCAACTGTTTTCTTTACTATTTTAAAGAATGAAATTATATTAATTGTCTATGAAATGTGCATGTCTCTTGATATTTACAATTGAAAACTTAAAGGATTAGTTCACTTTCAAATTAAAATTTCCTGATAATTTACTCACCCCCATGTCATCCAATATGCTCATGTCTTTCTTTCTTCAGTCGAAAAGAAATTAAGGTTTTTGATGAAAACATTCCAGGATTATTCTCCTTATAGTGGACTTCAATGGCCTCCAAGCGGTTTAAGGTCAAAATTACAGTTTACAGTGATCCCAGACGAGAAATAAGGGTCCATCACTGATTTTCTAAAATTTGCTAAATTGTCATATACAATATGCTAGTGCAAGTATATAACAATTAGTTCAAACTTTGACCTGTGGAGGGCAGTAATACACTCTACACTGCTGGAATTCTAATAGAGAAGAAGAAGAGAGCTAGTTCAAGATGAGCATTTATTGTTAAAACTTATATAAGTTGTTGTTGTTTTTTTTGTTTTTGTTTTTTTAGAAAATGAGTTATGGTTTCTCTAGATAAGACCCTTATTCCTCGTCTGGGATCGTGTAGAGCATTTTGAAGCTGCAATGAAACTAATTTTGACCTTCAACTGTTTGGGCTCCATTGAAGTCCACTATATGGAGAAAATTACTGGAATGTTTTCATCAAAAACCTTAATTTCATCTTGAACATCTTGGATGACATGGGGGTGAGTAAATTATCAGGAAATTTTAATTTGAAAGTGAACTAATCCTTTAAGGATTCATTAAACATAACCAAATACAAATTAATGCAAATCGCTTATAAACCTTACGTAGTTACATTTAATGTGTAAGTCATTCATAAAACCTAAAAAATAATGTGTAAACTGCTGCATTGTATTAAAATCTATAAAATGCATAATTTGTTCGCAAAACATTCTTGCGTAAATTGATGCATATAATGAATATTGCATAAATAACTGTATCGTGTCACCTGCATATGTCTTCACTGAGGATGCCTCCATGGTGCTGCAGGAAATCAAACAGATCCTCACAGGGTTATGGGTGTTCCAAGACCATGATGTAGAAGCTGAGCTGGTCCTGCCACTCCTGCAGCTCAACTATCTGTGGAACACTGGGGCCCCCTGTTCACAAGCATTGTTAGGGCAACCTCTAATGGAAGGGGTGTAGGATGACCAGGGTAGAGGAAAGATCATTTTTTTATGATTGTTAGATGGAGGAGCATTCCCAAAAGAAGCATTAAGTCCATTCTTGAACAATTTGTTGTCAATGGCAGTTTGACAAATCATTTGTAGTCTATGATTATTTTCATAATATAAAAACATGGAGATCGCAGCCTATACTTACAAGTCTGATATATTCCATGGTATCTGTCTTTAAGGCAAATTTCAGTGCCACCTGATCAACAAAACACAAATTGTAACAGCTGACGTGTGCAGAGGTCATATCATTGCAGTCATGTAACACATCAAGTGCCCTAAATAGTGGACATAATATACAATAAAGGGATAGTTCACCCAAATATGAAAATTCTGTCATCATTTACTCCCCCTCAAGTTGTTCCAAACCTGTATAAATGGGAAGATATTTGGAAGAATGTTAGTAATCAAGCAGATCTCCCCCCACAGCAAAACAAAGACATGTATACAGGTTTGGAACAACTTGAGGGGGAGTAAATGATGACAGAATTTTCATATTTGGGTGAACTACCCTTTTAAGAATGGAATGGAATGGATACATTGAGACAAAAAAATTTGCTAACTAGATACTGTGAGTAAAATATGAAACCTTACGGCCATCCTTCAAGCGAATCCCTTCGAAGACGGCGCCGAATCCTCCCTCACCAAGCTTATTGCCGATTTCATAGCGGCTCAAAATGTCACCTATAAAAGATATAGAAATAATTGGACTTGACATTTTAAACAACATTTTTATAATTAATAAACTTGTAGTTTTATTTTATGAATGGTAATTTGGAGAGTATTTGTTATTTGGAATATTTTTTTTTTTTTTCACACCTTAAAAAAGAGCTAAAATGTAATTATAAATTGTGAGAAACCTAAAATGTTACAGCAGTTACGGCTTCTAAAACATTAATTTTAACAAACATTTTTGACAAAGTACATATAAAGGTCAATTACTGTTGGGGACTTGAGCTGGAGGAGGCTGAACCTGCTGATCTTCAGCTGAAAGGACATCAGGGCCACTGGTGCGAAGACCATGCTTCTCTACAGAACAGAGGGGCTAAAGAGGGGCACATTAACCAAAAGCTGGTTTTAGTCAAATAATAATAATTATTAAAGCAATAAGCCATGGTTTACAGTGAATTTATAACAGCTAAGGGGCATTGTTAGGCACGACACGACCCCTTGATATAAATTCACTGTAAACCACGGCTTCACGGGACTTATTGCTTTTATAAAACCACACAATACAAATATTAAAGCCAAAAAAATATGTATCAATGCAACTTTCATGAAGTAAAATCATTAAAAGGCTTCCTTCCGCTGGAAGAAATAGTCCCTGACAGTGAACAGCAACATAAGTTATTTATTAATTTATTACGCCATTAGATGGTGGCAAAGATTGTCTTTATGAGCGAGTCACTCAGTCGCAAAGACTTTTATATTGAAACTTGTGAACACGGAACAAGATGCAAAAGTCAAATGCTTTGACTAGCACTGTCAGTGTCAGCAAGGCACGGGAAAACCCATTAAATTCAACGGATCAAACGTTCAAACGGATTCTTTATTATGAACATAGGACTGACCTGAAGGAAAATGCTACATTTGAATGCAGGTAATACACTCGGTCACTCGATATCTCTCACACAATACTCTTCTACATAATGCATAAGCTTCAATGAACAAAATCAATAGAGAACAAACATATGTTTACGTCGCTAAGCGTGGTTTCTAAAAGACAGATGCAGCAACATACACATTCAGTGGTGCAGCGATACTTATGTAATGCGGTCAGCTGTATGTTTTCTGGAATTTGGCTTCGAAATGGCTTCGAACGCGGCTCAACCAATCAGAATCAAGGGCCGGAACTATCCGTTTTATAATATTATTTATGGAATACTGATTGTGATGCTTAAGTGGTTCTGTGTTTTGGAAAATGTCATATGTTAATAATAATTAGTAATAAGTAATTAATTTATTAATTTATTAAACCCTTTAAAGGGTATTTAGCTGAAAATGAAGACAAGACTTTTGGATGTGCAGCGCTCCAGTAAACAAAAACCACATTGGCATTCACATCACGAGATTCACCTTCAGTACTTCTCTGTCATGCCGGCGCAGTACCCTGGTCCTCCACTTTTACTTTCTGACCTGAGCCGGCCCTCGGGTCAGAGAATTGACGAGAGGGCGACTTCATCCTCCTCCTCTTTCTCCCCTGCCTCTCGTTTCCCTCACCAACACCAATGGGCTGAAGATAATTCACCGCCCGCCACATTAGTGCTGGATGTTGGAGGTGCAGTTTCATCGAAGTTGTACAACAGATCAAAAACCTCATTCATAGATGAAGACATGCTTGTTCTGATCTTGTCTAATAATGAAATGGTAGAATATAGGGTGAATTCAGGTTGAGTGGGACACTTTTTGCCATTGAGATGAGTGGGGAAGTGTGTCCCAATCACCTGATTTCGTTGAACTATGTGGACATTAATTAAATCCATATGAAAAAGGTTTATGGTCATTATACAGATTTGAATATATTTATTATACAAGATATCTTTCATTTTCTTTTCTTTTTTTCCAAAACAAACTACTGTTTTATTGCAATAGCCTATATATTTTGTACAATATTATATAATTTGATTTTAAAATAAACATTTCAAAACATATATGTGGAAAAATAAATAAAAAAAATATGTTCAAAGAACTAGACGCAAGCATAGAAAGTCTGCTGAAGACCCTGAGAGTTGATATGAACAAACAATTATTTCAGTATTGTGTTTTTACTATGATTACATGTAATCAATGGATATTTTTACATGTCTGTTTACTTTATTATGCGAAACATCAATGAATTTCACATTTTTCATAGTATTTTTTCTTTGGTCCCAAGAGTACATTGCACTACCATATCATATAGGCTAATACAGAATTATCCTGTAGGCTTTTAGGTATACCTACCTGGAAAATTTAAAGCAGTTTTACAACAAAATATAAATAATAATAATCTTTACAAACAAATACCTTGGTTAGGCACATACAACGTCACATTTTGAAGGCCATAGGGTCAGCCATCTAACACTGAACTGGACTAGATCCAAAAAGCAACAGTATGAACACAAAGAGGTCTGAGACCACATTCCAAAAAAGGAGCAGAGTCCACTTTCAGGGACAGTGTGAACATAAAGAAAACTGGGTCCTGTTTCACTTGGTTCACTTAAATGAGTCAGTTCTTTTAAAGAGTACTCATGTGTGAAAACAGCCTTATTTACAACAAACTACAGCTGGTCCAAAACGCAGCAGCTAGAGTTCTTACTAGAACCAGGAAGTATGACCATATTAGCCAGTTCTGTCAACACTGCATTGGCTCCCTATTAAACATCGTATAGATTTAAAAATCTTGCTAATTACTTACAAAGCACAATGTTTAGCTCCCCAGTACCTGAGCGAGCTCTTAATGCATTATAGTCCTTCACGTCTATTGCGATCTCAGAATTCAGGCCAGTTGATAATACCTAGAATATCAAAATCAACCGCAGGCGATAGATCCTTTTCCTATTTGTTCCAAGCATTGTTCGGGAAGCAGACACACTCAGTCAGTTTAAATCTAGACTAAAAACGCATCTCTTTAACCTGGCATACATATTACACATTATCAATTTATATTTTCACATCCGTTAAAGGATTATTAGGCTGCATAAATTAGGTCAGCTGGAACCGGAAACACTTCCTATAACACCCAATGTACTTGTTACATCAGAAGAAGAATGGCATCTACGCTAATATTAGTCTCTCCGTTTATGCTGAGGTTTACCGTAGTCAGCCAGATCTGGGCCATATCCAGATCAGAAGAAGGACCTGCACCTAAACACGACCACAACACATCCCTGAAGTGTCAGCAGAGTTTGGGTCAACTAGACTCTCCCCTTGTGAAGGCCTCATCGACACGACACAGATCCCCAATAAACCCGTTTCCATACCGGCGTGATGAATCCGATCTTCAACCAGATGGAACTGGATTAAATATTTGGACTGTTCCGATCCCAATCTAACTTCTGACCTGTAATGCTGCCTGAATCATAATCATGCACTGTTTGTTGTTGGCCAGAGGAGAACTGGCTCCCTGGCTGAGCCTGGTTTCTCCCAAGGCTTTTTTTCTCCATTTTGTCACCTGATGCAGTTTGGGTTCCTTGCCGCTGTCGCCTCTGGCTTGCTTAGTTGGGGACACTTGATATTCAACAATGTTTTTGATTTGCCTGCATTGACACCATTGTATGCAAACTGAACTGAGTTGCTGTATAGATAAATGAACTAAATTTATAACTAATGATTTTTACAATGGAAATAAAGCAATACTGAACTTACTTGAGCTGGACAATGACACTATTTTCATCTAGAGCTGCTGTACAGCCAAAACAAACTTTGTTACATTATTTTCCTGATATGTAAGGCTGCTTTGAAACAATCTGTAATGTAAAAAGCGCTATATAAATAAAGGTGACTTGACAACATGACAATGTGTATGAGGCAGGGCACTACGGCAGAAACATAACTTAGGAGGCTGGTATCCACGGCTTATTCCGCACCGTCGTCTCCGCCGGTTTCAAAACATGTCTCCATTAGATTGTCATTTTCTGCTCGTCCGGCACTTTGCAACAACACAGCCTTGTTTCTGTAGTGACTTTCAGCATGTTTCCTATAACAATGTCTGACGTTTACGTTTTACGCGGCATGAGAAAGTCACAAACCACACAAAATTCGATCAGAGTAGTGAAACTGATTTCCAGAAATGCGATGTGAATAGGATTTCAAACCACATATGAATGTAGCTCAAAAGGGATTTGTAAAAATTGCATTTCATGTGATTTTTGGCCATTCACACTTGCTAAATTTGATGGGATTCCAATCGGATATGCACAAAAATTGGATTTGGACTGACAGTAGTCTAAACATAGCCCAACAGATTCCATTAACAAACAACCAAATTCATGACTGTGAAATGACATGGCGGACGACGTGCAAGAAGAAATGGCGATAATAGTGTTTGGACTGATTTTTACAGTAAATTCGCAAGGAAAAAAGGTTTGGATGAAGTCGTGTTATAACAACATTTACATAATTCTAACTTAAAACCTGATATTTTAAGCAGAGTTTCCTCAGTTACTATTTGAAAATATTTTCAGTATATACTCTTAATAAACCTCATACATACCATTTAATCTTAATTTCAGGAATAATGCAGAAATATTTGTGCAATTATGAAAGATTTAGCCTGTAAAGAACTACAAACAATTTGAAGTATTGTACAGTTTATTTAGTCTTTTTTAAAAAAAAATTCAGGGAGTTCAAAATGTAATAGGTACTAGATGAGACAGTCATTTGATATTATACAAATACCAAAAAAACCCAAAAAAACCTGTAAAAGCTGTGCGCATATTGACCGATTCCTGATGAATTTGTTTTTCTTGCAAAAGCCCTTCAGTGACGTGTAAAGCCAAGCAGCCATACTCTTTGCATTCTCTCATTCACTACACAGAGTACAAATGAGTAGAAAGTCTTTATCTTGCTCACTTCGAAAACACATTAATTCGGGCACTGGCTTGTACACATGCATAGTAGTTTGCCTAACTTAATGCCGAGTATATGGTCAAATTAGCATTTCGGGTTTTAAACAAGTTTCTTCTTTTAAGAATGCATATACGTTTGTTCATTTTTTGCATGGGACTGGAGTGTGAGTGTTTATGCATATGTACGTCTCAGTAGTCGTCTCCACGGCTCACGACTTCCTTGCATGTAGGTCTGAGCAGGATGGTGTGTTCGAACTGAGCCGTGTACGAGCCCTTGGCGTCACAGAGAGGGGGGTAGGGGTCGATGATGCCCAGGTCACACAGGTTCTTCAGGGCCATCAGGTACTTGCTTTCACCCAAACGGTCGAGCCAGCGGCGACAGAACGCCAGGGTGCCAAAGTGTTCATTCACCACGTTTAGCAAGTGCTTTGCCCTGGGCAGCCTGAAGTGCATTAAAAAAAGGTTACGAAATGTTTCTTTCAGTTTATTAATCTGGTTTAAAGAATAGAGCAGTTTGAACATTCTTCAAACCGTCTACTTTGTGTTCCACAGAAAGTCATACAGGTTTGGAACGACAGAAGGGTGAGTGAACAATAACAGAATTTTAATTTGTAGATCAGCTATTCCTTTATGAGTTTCAAGCTTCTATAAAATGTACATGTCTGTTAATATTTTATCATTTTGATTTTTTGTGCAAATCTTTTATTAACCAATCTTACATAATTATTGCTTATTAACCAATCTTACATAATTGTTGCATTCTATATGTAAATAGTTCATAAATCTGTGAACTGTGTTTCTGTGTAATTACAGAAATGTGTAAATAGTTTTCAAATCCAAAAAACATTCTTGCGAAAAATTGCTGTGTATAAAGCATTAATCATTTGTAAACCTAAAACTTATGTTGTAAATAGCTGCATCAGGCCATATGCATAAATGTAAACTCGTGTAAATGCATACAATGCCTTAAAGTTTTTAACAAAACAAAAACATTTTTATGAAAATGACCTAAAGACACTGCACACAATGCAGAAATTATTCATAAAAATACTTGTGTAATAGAGTGCTGCAGTCATGACGTCAAAACCCAGAAGACTAAGGGTACGTTTACACCATAGACATATAATAAACATGGTTTACACGACAACAATGTACTAAAAGCAGAAAAGTTTTTCCACTGCGTTTTTTTGCGTACAAATAACAACGTTGACAAAATTATCCCCATTCACACGAATCCACGAAAACAACTAAACATGCTGTATTATGCTGCGATGTCACTTTGTAAAGAAACACTATGCACCTATAGACTGAATGCTTAATACGCATGCGCATGACGTCACAGTTTTCACAAATTCACGTTTTTGTAGTTTACACTGGGACAATAACAGTATCGGTTTCAAAAACTTGTACTTCGAAAACTTTGCATTTTCAGGCCCCTAAAACGCCGTTGTCATGTAAATGAATGGCCAAAATGTGAAGTTTTCAGACTAGCTGATTAACATTGGCTCTTACCTGATTGGCACATGTCCGACATCAAAGTTCTTCATGTAATGGGAGCAGTCCATGTCATCGTGCACCACTCCTTTACCAGTGCTGCCGAACGTCTCAATCGCAAACACCTCCCCCTCCTGGACGTCAATGAACATTAATAGAGAGCCAGTCAAAATACTTACATATTTATTCTATAAACATGATGATGAATGTAAAAAAAAAAAAAAAATGCCATTTCAGTCTTTCAATTCTCAGAAAGGACAATTACACAACTTTAAACAATTAGCCTTAGCATATATGCTAGCATACAACAGAAACCACTGGGGCTTTTGAAACTGAATATGAATACTGTACAAGTGTATATTGCACAATCTGTATACTACTATACACAAATCATACTGTATACAAAACTATATATTAACCCCCCCCCCCCCCCCCCCCCCCAAAAAAACAAAAAACAAACCATGAACCAGTAAGCAGTTTCAAACCATAGTATACTACATTGTTATTATCATGTCACAAATAAAAATGGTTGCTTTTTTGAATTTTCATTCAGGTTTTTGGGGTAAAACAATGGCAATATGATCAAGACAAAAAACAAACAAATCATTTTGAATTGAAAATACAGGCTATTATTTACGTGATTTATGTAATTCAACTGAATGTGACAAGACAAAAAAACATTAGGCATACATTTTTTTATAACCATGTCAATATCCAAAACCTTGTTCCAGTTCATTAGTGAAAAGTCGATGGGATACATTATTCCAAACAGCATATACTGCATAAATAGTAAGAGTAGTAATGCCATTCTAAACATAGCCAACATGAAATGGTTAAAAATTTTATAAGTTTTAACCATAAATGCTCATCTTGAACTAGCTCTCTTCTTCTTCTATATTTGAATTCCAGCAGTGTAGACACTGCTAAGTGTATTACTGCCCTCCACAGGTCAAAGTTTGAACTAAATTGTCATATACAATATGCTAGTTCAAGTATATAACAATTAGTTCAAACTTTAACCTGTGGAGGGCAGTAATACACTTAGCAGTGTCTACACTGCTGGAATTCTAATAGAGAAGAAGAAGAAGAGAACTAGTTCAAGATGAGCATTTATGGTTAAAACGTATATAATTTTTTTTTTTTTTAAGAAAATGAGCGATGGTTTCTCTAGATAAGACCCTTATTCCTCGTCTGGGATTGTGTAGAACGTTTTGAAGCTGCGATGAAACTAATTTTGACCTTCAACCATTTGGGCTCCATTGAAGTCCACTATATGGAGAAAAATCCTGGAATGTTTTCATCAAAAACCTTAATTTCTTTTCGACTGAAGACAGAAGGACATGAACATCTTGGATGACATGGGGGTGAGTAAATTATCAAATTTTAATTTGAAAGTGAACCAATTCTTTAATAGTAATAGTATGTTATTCCAAACATTACCAAAGGGATACGGATACCTTCAATTTAACACATACAAGATGATAGACACACACACACACCTCCATTCTAGTGGCTTCTCCTCCCTTCACTATAGGCACCGTTTTACCGGCATGTATCCGATACTGACCAATTGAGTGTCCGTTCAGATTCCGGATAGGTTTCACTGAGGAAATACACACAAAATGAGATGCATTTAGGAGATTAAGATTATTATTAATAAGAATTTGCAAGAAAGAATTTATTTCAGTCAACACCTTGGTACGTTTTCCCATCTATTTCAACCTCGTATGACTCCATCACTTCCTGTATTGCTTCTCCAACATCGCAAAGACGCACATCTATACCTGCACACTGTGGAAAGAGACAATGTTACTTCTGCACACGCATGATAATTTATTGCGTCAGTCGCACATGCTTACCTTGATGCCCGTGTTGGTTGCATCTCTCACAGCCTCAAGCAAGCGGTCATACTTTGGATTGAAGGTGACGGTGAAGGCACAGTCAATGATCCTGCCTAAAACACACACATACACTAAATGCTTTGTGCTCACACTATGAATCAAAGAGCGTTTTTTTGTCATACGCAAGTTATGCTAACATTGTTCGCACCATTTTATGAATCCTTTCTTATGTTAAAAAAGAAAAACACACTTATGACAGGGATAATACAGAGACATTTTCATTTCACAGTCCATCGCTCATCTGCAGTCTACTCTCCAGTGAAAACATTAAATCAAATGCATAATAATTCCCCCCCCACTTTCCTAATATGCATTTCTCAGATAATGAGAAACATAGATTCAGACAAATATGTCCAAGGTTTGCTAGTGTACAGTTGCATTTTTGTTCTATTATTTTATATTAAAATTTTTATAACTAACTGTTGTATAAATAATAATCATCATCAGTCAATAATAATTCTTATTTTATATTTAAATATATAGATATATGGGTTTTAATTACTATGACTTTTAATAATAATAATTATTATTAAAAGCAATCATCATAATTTAATTCTTATTTTATATAAAGTACTAAAGTACTTTACATGGCTTTTATTATGATTTATTAATAATAATAAACCATTTATTATTAATAATAATAACAATTAAATTATTATTATTATTATTATTATTATTATTATTAATAAAAACCAATCATCATAAATTAATTCTTATTTTATATTAAGTACTTTACATGGCTTTTATTATGATTTATTAATAATAATAAACCATTTATTATTAATAATAACAACAATTAAATTATTATTATTATTATTATTATTATTAAAAACCAATCATCATAAATTAATTCTTATTTTATATTAAGTACTTTACATGGCTTTTATTATTATTTATTATTAATAATAAACCATTTATTATTAATAATAACAACAATTAAATTATTATTATTATTATTAATAAAAACCAATCATCATAAATTAATTCTTATTTTATATTAAGTACTTTATATGGCTTTTATTATGATTAACAACAATAAACCCATTTATTATTAATAATAACAACAATAACATTATTGTTATTATTATTATTATTATTATTATTATTAATATTAAAAAAACAATCATAATTTAATTCTTATTTTATATTAAGTATTTTACATGGCTTTTAATTATGATTGTTTAATAATAACAACAACAACAACAACAACAACAATAAATTATTATTATTATTATTATCATCATTATTATTAAAAGCCAATCATAATAATTTCATTATTATTTTATATTAAGTACTTTACATGGCTTTTATTATAATTGTTTATTGATAATAAATGTATTATAATAAATTTATTATAATTGTTTATTAATAAAAGCCAATCATCATAATTTAATTCTTATTTTATTTTATCTTGCTTTACATTGCTTTTAATTATTATGATTGTTTATTATTAATAATAATAATAGTAATAGTAATTGTTTTTAATAATAGTAATAATAATAATAATAGTTTGTTTTTAACACAGTGCCAGCTTCTGTGGCTATTTTCATAGTGAGAAAAATTAATGGTAAAACTATATCAGGTTTTTACAATTTATTTTTGCTAAAACTATATTTGGTTTATAATAATTATTATTATGATATTATTATTATTATTATTATTAAAAGCCAATCATAAATAATTTTATTCAGCTTTTATATTGAGTACTTTATGATTTAATATTACTTTAACTACATGGCTTTTAATTATGATTAATAATACTATTATATTAGTATATGAATACTATATAATATACTATGAATACTATACAACTATACTTTGAATACCAGAATACTGTTTTAAATATAGTGTCGTCCATGGCTGTACCGTTGATGTGTGTGCCGAAATCAATCTTGCACACGTCGTCGTACTGGAGGACAGTAGGGTCTCCAGCGTTTGGTGTGTAGTGAGCAGCACAGTTATTCAGTGAGCACCCGGTAGGAAACGCCAGCCCTGCGTTCAAACCGTTTTCTTTGATCAACTTCCTACTGCAGTCCTCCAACCGCTCGCTGAACCAGAGAACACATGAAAATGAGATGCGTTATGTCGCTAATACCAAAAACAACTTTGGGCTTGACGTCCATTTCTTTTATGAAGAACATCACTTCAACTGATATTTTCAAACCCGGTTGGAGTTCAATTTTTCTATTTTAACACTTTAAAAAAGAACCACACTGCAGGTTAACAGATGTTAATGTCATAACATCCTCACCAAATGTCAATCATAGTCATTCCAGGTTTGATCCAGCTCTTCACATATTGCCGCACCTGCCGATGGGCTTCGGCCGCCTGCCGGAAATCATTCCACATCTCCTCGTTGGCTTTATCCATCATTTGCTTCTCCTCGTTGCTCATTCTCCAAGCGGCGCTAGACCTGAGAGGTCCAAAAAACACTTTAGATTATGTAGCAAGAACATTTATTTTTACCTCGAGAATATCCACCATCATATAAACACTATTAAAGATAGATAGGCCATTAAAGACTTTCTGTAAGGATCGGGAAAAGTCTCATAAATGGGGTGAAATGGCAGCTTTTAGCTGATGTGCTATTAAATATTGTTTATATCAGTCAATTGCAACTTATAGCTGATTGGTTGTACCTTCTCTGACTATTATGGATAAAGTGATAAAGTCAAGTCAAGACTATCCATTTACAAGCCATAAACGCCTTCGAAGATTCAGTAAGAGGTAAGATGATGTGAGGAAGTTAAGTTTATGAGCTGGCCCTCGCACACAACTATTTTTGGAGAGAGTACTTTAGGCGCGAGGGAACACGAGTGACCTCTGTGTCAGTAGTCTCAGCGATATAATATTACACAGAGCACAGGGTAATACGAGGTAGAGCAGCCCGTAGAAAGCACAAGGTGACCTGAGGGCATTAAAGAGTGTATTCACATTGAGAAAAGACAAAACATCCTTACCCATCCTGTGATAGAGGGTATTCACACTCCTGACCCACAGGAAACACACCGCTGGTGTATAGATCACAAATGGGGATCGATGGTGGGTCCGTTTGAGTTTTGGCTACAGGAGAGAAGGTAGATATCAATGTGAGAACAACATCTTCAGTAAAGATGGGATAGGTCACATAAATGTTCACACTCATTTCGTTCTAAACCTCTATGAATGAATCTTTTGTGGAACTCAAAAGAAGATATTTCACAGAATGCTCACGCTGCTCTTTTCCATACAATGAAAGTAAAGCTATACATTTGGATAGCATTTGGGCACCATTTCAAATGTGCCTACAGTTCACACAAAGCGCTGTGTTAAAAAAAGAATGCTGACGATATTCTGAAGATTTTGGTCAGTCGGAGTTCACAGAAAATCATGTAGTGTATGATGGCCACAGACACTGATTTTTAAGCTTTAGACCATGATTCCATCTAGTTGGAGCATATCAAGCATGTTTGATATTGTGACACAAATTGAAAGTTTGGTAGCGCGTGATAATCAGTCGGTTAATGTAAGACGCCCAGTTTTTCTCTGTGACTTTGTATGACGCATTACAGGTTTTTTTTCACCCTTTTTTCAAAATTGTAAAAGTCAGTGTTGTGTATTCCAGCCAGGATTTTGACATCAGTGTATCCCTAAGTTTGAGATGAAGAAGCTCAAAAACGGCATTTAGGTTGGTCACTTACTAAGTTTAGAGATTATTACAATATTAGATTCACATTCTGCTATTTGTGCATTATAATCTGTGGCGTCAACTCACCAGAAGCCAAGGTATGACTCTAATGACGTCATCTAATATTACTCCCTTGATGTGACAGTCCCAATTTCAAATACTTCACACAACTTTTCCCCGCACTTCAAAGCTCAACGGTCTGAATATTATCAAATTTAAAGGTGCCCTAGATTCAAAAATTTAATTTACCTCGGCATAGTAAAATAACAAGAGTTCAGTACATGGAAATGACATACAGTGAGTCTCAAACATCATTGTTTCCTCCTTCTTATATAAATCTCATTTGTTTAAAAGACTTCCGAAGAACAGGCGAATCTCAACATAACACCGACTGTTACGTAACAGTCGGCGTGTACGCCCCCAATATTTGCATATGCCAGCCCATGTTCCCAACATTATGAAAGGCATTAGACAAGGGCAGAACGTCTGGATCTATGCAGAGCTGAATCAACAGACTAGGTAAGCAAGCAAGGACAATAGCAAAAAATGGCAGATGGAGCAATAATAACTGACATGATCCATGATTACATGATATTTTTAGTGATATTTGTAAATTGTCTTTCTAAATGTTTCGTTAGCATGTTGCTAATGTACTGTTAAATGTGGTTAAAGTTACCATCGTTTCTTACTGTATTCACGGAGACAAGAGCCGTCGCTATTTTCATTTTTAAACACTTGCAGTCTGTATAATGCATAAACACAACTTCATTCTTTATAAATCTCTCCAACATTGTAGCATTAGCCGTTAGCCACAGAGCATAGCCTCAAACTCATTCAGAATCAATGTAAACTTCCAAATTAACACTGTACTTACGCGATTAGACATGCTGCATGACGAACACTTTGTAAAGATCCATTTTGAGGGTTATATTAGCTGTTTGAACTTTTTTTTTATGTTGTTTAAGGCAAGCGCGAGCTCTTGGGGCGTGGAGCACCAGATTTAAAGGGCCACACACCCTGAATCGGCTCATTTCTAATGATGCCCCAAAATAGGCAGTTAAAAAAATTAATTAAAAAAAATCTATGGGGTATTTTGAGCTGAAACTTCACAGACACATTCAGGGGACACCTTAGACTTATATTACATCTTTTTAAAAAAAGTTCTAGGGCACCTTTAAAAGTTATCTTTAATGTGATGACCAAAAACATTTTTTGTTCATCCTTCAAAGATTGCAAAACTTTTAGTTTTACAAAAGAAAACAATGTAGAAATAACACTAATGTAGGATAACACTTGATGAAAAACAAAAACTTTTATTAAATTACCACTACAGCCAGCAGCATAGTGACCAACAATCACAGTTTACACTAATGCGTTTTCATTTTAAAACGCATAACTTTTGCTACAGTTACGCCTGTCGTTTACACTCTGCTGTTTTCGACCCTCAAAATGGAGACTTTGGAAAACGCTGCAGAGCTCGTTTTAGTTTGAAAATGCCAGGGTTGCGTTTCAGTGTAAACGGACCAAAACGGAGACTTGGCTACCCACGTTCGCTCTGCGTATCCTTGAGGACCATGTAAACAATAACATGGAGACTGAACTGCAATCTTTGCTGGCTTTGTTGTCATTTTTAGCAGCCATTGTGCAGTTAAACTGCATTTTTTTAATACTGCAACTACCTACATGCGCAAGAGGAAACTGTTTACACTTGTACGCACATACCCAGTATACATGAACGGTCATGTGACATGCATTTTTGGCCATGTAGTGTAGTCAGAGATCGTTTCTGAAATGCTGTGGAAACGCCAGTGTAGACGAGGCCTAACATTTAAAAATCGATTTTTTTTTCTATTTTTGTCACACAAAGTCTCATGAAAAACAAAAACTTTTCTTCAAATTGCAAATTAAATTAGACAGCAAGTAAAGATCGCTTTCTTTATAATCACAGAAGCTGTCAGTTCAGCACAAACTCATTTAATGCGAAAACTCCCGTTTTAATCAATGAATCTGTCAAAAATGCACAATAAAAATATATTAGTTGCATTGACCTGACCAGACAACCAAGGTATGGTTGAAACCCCTGCTTATAAAATTTGCAGTATGTACTTGTCTAACATGACAATGCAGATGGCCTCTTTTGATTGAATAACAAGTGCACAAGTCATATGAACTACTTTAATAATTTTTTTTTTTTTGGTCATTTTTAGACCCTAATCACTATATGCTGTCAGCATGGAAAAGAGCAGCATGAACATTTTGCTTATGCTTTTGTTTTTACTTCTTTTGAGCACCAAGGAAAAAGGATTGTTAGTGAGTGTGAATACACTTTCTCTCCTTTTTGAACATCATAAGACACACGTCAGCTATAAAATTACAGCGAAAGTTTGTGGAAAAGTTAGCTGATAACATCTGTTTTTTTTTTTAAGCTGACTTGAACGTTTTATGTTACGTCTCTGATACATATCAGCTAAATAGCGACAAAGCATTTCGTGGCACTTGGGACCCGCTCAAAATCCTCAGCTGAAATAAAGGCTGCACTGCAGGATTTTCCCAGGGGCACAGTGATCTGGCGTTACGCCAGTCCGCTGCATTGGCCAAACACACTCCCTGCCCCCATCAACAGCAGCACACATACACTGATTCGTACCACGGTCCCCGTATTGGCACAGATTCAAAGGTGCTGCACTGACACGGTCACAGATCCTAACTGATTACTGCTCATTTCTCTTCAGAGGTCATTATCTAACATCTATGGAGAAAAAAAAAAAACCCTTACGTCCTTTCTTCTTTTTTGTTTTCTTTTTCTTCTTTTTCCCAGAGATGTTATCAGCCTCCTCACCGTCTGTGATGGTAACAGGGTTGACACAATAAGTGACGAGCAATTAAAAACAACATTATTCTACGGGCATACTGCATACTGCTCAGTATATATTATATGTTGCTTATTTGTTTTTTAAATTTTATATATACAGTAGTGATGAACATATACTGTATGCATGCATGTGTGTGTTATATATATATATATATATATATATTAAAATTGATTTAAAAAATTGACCTTACAAAATTGATTAAATGATCAGAATATCAGGAAAATATTCTATCATTTTTTTAAATTATTAATATTAAATTATAAACATTAATGAAAAAACAAAACAGTAAACTTCATTTATGTATAGGTATTAATCTGACAAAATTATTTGGCAAAAAAGGCAAATTACAGCCAGGCCAAAAAAGTATATCTGCACAATTTGATGTTTCATCACAAAACAATTGACCTCAAGCACAACTTCGCAATATGATTACAAACTTTTTAACGAATGTTTAATAATATTTTTTGTTCTGTTTTTTTTTTTTTAATGGTTATATATATATATATATATATATATATATATTACTAAGAAATGTATTAAATATTACTGTGTAGAAGTTAGTATACAAAAAATATTAAACAATAAACAGTAGTATGTTGTTGAGACATGACCTTGAGTTATTATTTTTTACAATCAAAAAAAGTTTAACTGTATTTTTAATCCAATTTTGTGTAATAATATCTCAACTCAAGGAAGTCTGACAAAAAAAAAAAATAAATAAATAAATAAAATTTGTCAAGACAATGTCAAAAATCTTTGTTGATATTACTTCCAGTTCTTTCATCACACTAGAAATGGAAGGAACATTGCATTGTGGGATAAAAACCCTGTGCAGTGCACTTTGTCTCCTGCATATTTTGACAAATGTAACTGGTTATCCAGATATTGTATGCATATTTGGGTAGTGTATCAGTGAATAAGATCACTAAAGCTTTATAGGAAAACAAGTGGTGTTAGATCATTTATGTGGTAAAAAATGAGTATAAGAACTGGAAGTGCTCATTTAAAAGTGGAATACCGTCTTCTCCATCCTCTTCTCTATCTTTCTCATCCAGGTTCTGCTGTTCTGTTTGTTTCTTCATCTCCACCTCGCCATCCTCACCCTGCTCTCCGTGTCCTGCTGCAAAGTCACACACACAGGTGAACAAGCACATAAGCAAAGGAAGTGCTAAGTGTGCCAGATGCATCAGAAGCAGCGGTCTGTGTAGGTCTGTGTAGGTGTGTGTGTGTGTGTGTGTGTGTGTGTATGACAAGGAAGTGAGTAACTGCTGTCAGTCTGGAAACTGTCCACAAATTCATCTCATATACTGGATCTATACGAAAGCAAACTTGGCTCAGAACAAGCCTGAGGAACAATATGCAGCATCATGTAACCTTGGTAGGGCAAACCATTAGACGTGATGTTGCAAGTACACAGAAAAGTACATGTTATGAAATACAAGTGTATGCATTGCAGAATTTGTACATGATCTATAACTTAATGATATTTCTCAATTCAGATTACTTCTCGAACATAACCTATTAACTTTAAAAGAGACATGAAGTGACAACCATATTTTAATTTCAAGTATTTATTTATGGGTAGCTATGCATAACTTTCTGGACTTTTCTGGATATCTTAGGGTAAAAAAAAACCTACCTAGACATTAAATTTTGGATGTATAAAATTTAATGTCTAGGTAGTATAAAAGTAGTATACAAGTATAAGTATAAAAGTAACGAGGGCATCTTGAGCTCAAATCCTTGTGAACTGCCAACATAGACAGCATTTTTCAGCATAATATTAAATTAATTATAATATTATAATATAATATTTTGAGATGCAGCCTATATCTATATTCTTCTATATCTATAAGGAAAAAAAATACATTAAAAATAAATAAATTAAAATAATTTAATAGCATAAGATTATGTACAAATATTTTACATTTATTTGATATAAATATAGAAGTATTGTTAAAAATATTTTATTTTGTATCTCAAAACAACATGTATGCAACCTATATTCCTCCATATCTTTAAGAAAAATAATAAATGCATGTTTAATAGTAAATAAATAAAAGTATAATATATAAAATATTACCTGAATGTAAAATGTATTAAAAGTAATTATTTGAAAAAGCTTTCCTTTGGGACCTCAAAGCAGCCTATATGCAATCTATATTCTTTTGTATCTAAGAAAGAAAATACATAAAATAACAAATAAATATGTTAACATTATACATATTATTTAATCATTTCACATTAATTTAAAAATACATGTTTTTAATATTTTCTTTAGGATCCCAAAACATTCCAATACATACTAAAATTCCTAATATTGGAAAAACTTTTTTTTTTTTTTTGCTTTTGCACTTACATAACTTCTAATAGGACAGATCAGCCCCGTCTTGAGTTAATCTAAGCAGAGTTCAGAGCTGATATTTAAAGCAGCAGCAGTGTTATAGAGGGGTCTCTGCACTTAATACTATTAATGAGACACTCACCAGAAACGGCTAACTTGCTTTTCTTCTTTTTTTTCTTCTTCTTCTTGGCGGGGTCGGCTTCTTCTCGTTCCGCCGCGTCCCCGTTAAGAATCAGCGTGTCCACGCCTGGCTGTACCGGTTTCACCGGCTGCAGCTGCTCGGTCCCGTTCGCCTCCATGATTGCGGACGCGAGTGGAGAGGGACGGACGAATTGTGGGAGGAGCGGAGAAAAGCTGCCGAATCAGCTGAGTGCATGACGCGGAATGTGAAATTACAAGCATCCTACTACAGCGAGGAGTTAGCTCATTAATGTTAATTAGGTCGCGCTCACGCTGCTGCCTAGAGCCTCTAGAAAAGTAATCTAATTAATATTCATGAACACGTCCTGCTGACTAGTGCGTTCTGCCTCTTAGCCAATCAGATAGACCCAATGGGCAAACGTCACTCATAATGATAAATATTCATGAATCAAGCATGCGACATAGTGGAGTTTGTAACGTAGCGAGCGGAATTGTAATGAATGAAACCCATTCAGAGAAAATTAGACAAAAGTGCAGGTTTATTTTAAATATCTAAAGTATTTATTCCATATTCATATTCTAAAGTAGCTATAATGTGTACGTTTTGAGCAATCATAATGTGTATAGACTCGTACCTTCACTCATTTATTTACGTTCAATCTCACGAAGGGTCATATTTAACTCTGAAACAATAATATTATATATATTTAAAAAAATCGTAGTACCATTCTAACTGCATTGTAACATTATTGCCACAACATTTATGCACATTTACTCCTAATCTATTTTTTATATTGTCCAGTAGATGGCAGAAACTTTCCTCTAATAAATCTAATGCATGCATTTCTTATCTAGTTGTACAGCAATACTTTAAGTGTGTACAGAAGTCTATTCTTCGTATGAAACTGCATTAAGTCACCAAAGACAGTCAAACACATATGTACATGTACTTTATTTCACAAATGAAATGCAAGATTGCCACTTTTGGAGTGAGGAAAAACTTGAACCTTAAAAAAAAAAAAGAAAAAAAAAAAAGGCAAAACTGGTGTTGAGTGAAGACAAACACAGACAGTCTCTAACATGGCCAAGACAATTGTTTGAGAGTCTTGAAGTCATGCATATATGCATGGGGGAAAATTAAGAATGTTAGACATAAAAACATAATACAATTCACACACAAACATTGTTATATCTAAGGTTTTGCTGTCTGGTCTTATAACATAGTCACTGACATTCTAAGTCTCATTATAACATTTAACTTTAATTGTAAAGTGCAACAGTCCTTACAAGGGAAAAGTGTTTAAGGCAAGTTAAACTGTAGCTTAGTACCTTTTCCACAGTGTTAAGAGTTACAAGAGGGTTTAAATTAAAACTGGGTTTTGTGTTAAAGGACGAAGCAGCCTTGATCATTATTTGAGAAAATTTTTAAATCAGTATTTGTTACTTTAACAAGGACCTGGCAATAAGTGTTTTTTTGTGAAGTGTTCAACAAGATGCTGGACTGAATAACTGGGGGGGAAAAAAAAAAAAAACTACTGTAAACAAAGAGGAAATCCAATCACATAGTCAATTTTAGGCAGTTCAAATGTTTGAAACTGGTAACAAGTATATTTTAAAACTTTTAAAATTACTTAAGCAATAACCTTGTGATGGTGACAGTGGTGAAACGCTAGCTGTGCCCGAACAGAAAACGTCAAAGTTTTGATGCATAAATGAAATCAGGGCAGCTATTTATTTCCCTAAAGAATGGCCTCACAAAAACAAACATACAAAAAGGAGGCTTCACTTCAGGAGAGATACTGTCTTTTCAAGGACAACATACCAGCTGCAATCCAGTAGGACGTCAGTACTAACTTCTTAATTTCTTTTTGTAATTAATGGTGTGAATCTCATACATGGGTCATATTTCAGCTAAAATAAAAATTAGCATAGAGAAAAGGAAGCCTATTTTTGGTACCATTAAGATTTTGTGCATTATTTACTTGATATTATTTACCCAGATTATCATTACCATATGGAAGAGGATTAGGGCCAAGCAATAATAAAAAATAAAACCATCTCAAGATTAAAGTTGTTAAATTTCGAGAAAAAAGTCGAAATAAAATGTTGAGAATAAACTCATTAAATTACGAGAAAAAACTCGTTAAATTTCTAGAAAAAAGTCGAGATAAAATGTTGAGAATAAACTCGTTAAATTACGAGAAAAAAGTCGAGATAAAATGTTGAGAATAAAGTCATTAAATTGCGAGAAAAAAAGTCGAGATAAAATGTTGAGAATAAAGTCATAATTTAATGAGTTTATTCTCAACATTTTATCTTGACTTTTTTCTCGAAATTTAACAACTTTACTCTCGAGATGGTTTTATTTTTTTATTATTGCTTGGCCCTAATCCTCTTCCATATTACCATAATGTGAAGAGGAAAAAACAAACTTTTTACTTATTAGAAATTCAATATAAATAAATAAAATTGTCATTAGTGGTGGAAAAGATTTTATTACCGCAATGTGACAACAAAAAAAAAAAAAAAAAAAAAAAAAATCTTTCTCATTACTGCAATTTAAAATTAATAAAATCGCCAATACCCTAATGTGACAAAAATCTCATTCTCATTACCGCAATTCTACATAAATAAATAAAATTGTCAGTGTTCTGGGGGAAAAGATTTTATTACCGCAGTGTGAAAAAAAAAAATCTCATTTTCATTACCGCAACTCAAAACCGCTTTTTCATTACCGAAATTCTAAATAAATAAATTAAATTGTCATTAGTGTACTTGGGGGAAAAGATTTTATTACCGCAATGTGAACAAAAAATCTCATTCTCATTACTGCAATTCAAAATTAATAAAATCGTCAATACCCTAATGTGACAAAAATCTCATTCTCATTACCGCAATTCTACATAAATAAAATTGTCAGTGTTCTGGGGGGAAAAGATTTTATTACCGCAATGTGAAAAAAAAAAAAAAAAAAAAAAATCTCATTCTCATTACCGCAACTCAAAACTGCTTTTTTATTACCGAAATTCTAAATAAATAAATTAAATTGTCATTAGTGTACTTGGGGGAAAAGATTTTATTACCGCAATGTGAACAAAAAATCTCATTCTCATTACTGAAATTCAAAATTAATAAAATTGTCAAATCCCTAATGTGACAAAAATCTCATTCTCATTACCGCAATTCTACATAAATAAAATTGTCAGTGTTCTGGGGGGAAAAGATTTTATTACCGCAATGTGAAAAAAAAAAAAATCTCTCATTCTCATTACCGCTACTCAAAATAAATGAAATCGTCAATACCCTAATGTGACAAAAATCTCATTCTCATTACCGCAATTCTAAATAAATAAATAAATAAAATTGTCATTAGTGTACTTGGCGGAAAAGATTTTACCGCAATGTGGAAAAAAAAATAAAAATAAAATAAAATCGTCAATACCCTAATGTCACTGAGATTTTTGTCACATTAGGGTATTGATGATTTTATTTATTTTGAATTGCAGTAATGAGAATTACATTTTTCTCATTACCGCAATTCTAAATAAAGAAATAAAATTGTTATTAGTGTACTGGGGGGAAAAGATTTTATTACCACAGTGTTGGGAAAAAAAAATATATACACATTTAAATTGTCATTACCATACAGCAAAAAAGATGTTACCAGAAAATATTTATACATTCTGTTGTACAATCACTGCTGATTTAAAAAATCTATTGTATACATTTAAAATAAATTGGAATTTTTTCTGCATTACACTAAGGAAAACTTTATTTTGCATTGCGGTAATGATAATGAGATTTAATTTGGGGGAAATGTGCATAATTGTCATGAAAAATGTCACAATGCACAAGATCTAAAATAGACTTCATTTTCTTAATGTAATTAGTTTTTTCCTTTTAATGTTGG
Source organism: Ancherythroculter nigrocauda (assembly GCA_036281575.1). Lineage (NCBI taxonomy): Eukaryota > Metazoa > Chordata > Actinopteri > Cypriniformes > Xenocyprididae > Ancherythroculter > Ancherythroculter nigrocauda. The sequence goes on along the minus strand of VTFQ01000011.1, from coordinate 21,906,128 downwards.
GGTGAAATATGACTCAGACATTCTTGATGGGCGGGCTTTGTGAGATTTACCCAATATAACTGACTTTTTAGGCATTTTAAGAAGTTGTTTTGGTTATTTAGTGTGGGACCTCTGTTACAGTGAATAAAAACAAAACATGGCCAAGGACATGTAGTTTTGCACATGTGAGTTTGTGTTAGTTACTGTGTGTTTAGGTTTTGGTCTGTTATTTTGAGTACTAGCATGTGCCAGTCTGTACCTGAGGCCTGTCATGAGGAGGGTGGACATGGGATGCCACATGAAACATAAATCCCCCAAAACACACACACACACACACACACAAATACACACACTTTAAAACAGAGACGCACACACACCAGTTACATCCAATGATGTCTATGACCTGAAATCAAGCTCAATAAATACAACCAAAAAGATGAGAATAAATATCCTCCTTTTTCAGTCCTCCTCAGTTCCTCTCATCTGCTGTGATGTCACTTCGTCTTCCTCATCTGAGTCCCCATAGGTGCTTTCCTGCATGTGTGTGAACGTATGCGAACGCGCTGCTACCTGGGCGGCCAGGGCGGAGCTGAAACTGATTGCTTCTGAGCCATGCATTTCTGTCAATCTGTCAATCACAGAGAGGGTGGGCACTCGGGTTGTGAGTGGGTGTGTCCCATCATCTATGAGCCCATCTGATTGGAAGAGCTGCGTTTCCTCTGCAGTCTCCTCAACGGTGTCTTTAGCTGCCCCAGTTACTTCCGAATCTCCACAGCAAAATTCAGTCACAGAATCTTTTTCTCCATCCGCCCCACTCAGAATTTCAGTCTGCTGCTCGCTTTCATTCTCCTCTCCTTGTTGGGAGAAATGGTTGCCTGTGGTAGTCATGGACTCCACTGAAATATGCGGCTCTAAAGAGTTTGTGTCTGTTTCTGATGTGTCCTTAGCAAACGGAGCCAGAGCAGCTAGAAGGACAAAAAAAAATACATTGAAAAAGATTTAGTGTTGGGAAAGACAAACAGAAATGGTACGAAATGGTACCCGATTCCAAAAAAAGTTGGGACACTGTACAAATTGTGAATAAAAAAGGAATGCAATAATTTACAAATCTCATAAACTTATATTTTATTCACAATAGAATATAGATAACATATCAAATGTTGAAAGTGAGACATTTTGAAATGTCATGCCAAATATTGGCTCATTTTGGATTTCACGAGAGCTACACATTCCAAAAAAGTTGGGACAGGTAGCAATAAGAGGCTGGAAAAGTTAAATGTACATATAAGGAACAGCTGGAGGACCAATTTGCAACTTATTAGGTCAATTGGCAACATGATTGGGTATAAAAAGAGCCTCTCAGAGTGGCAGTGTCTCTCAGAAGTCAAGATGGGCAGAGGATCACCAATTCCCCCAATGCTGTGGCAAAAAATAGTGGAGCAATATCAGAAAGGAGTTTCTCAGAGAAAAATTGCAAAGAGTTTGAAGTTATCATCATCTACAGTGCATAATATCATCCAACGATTCAGAGAATCTGGAACAATCTCTGTGCGTAAGGGTCAAGGCCGGAAAACCATACTGGATGCCCATGATCTTCGGGCCCTTAGATGGCACTGCATCACATACAGGAATGCTACTGTAATGGAAATCACAACATGGGCTCAGGAATACTTCCAGAAAACATTGTCGGTGAACACAATCCACCGTGCCATTTGCCGTTGCCGGCTAAAACTCTATAGGTCAAAAAAGAAGCCATATCTAAACATGATCCAGAAGCCAGGCGTTTTCTCTGGGCCAAGGCTCATTTAAAATGGACTGTGGCAAAGTGGAAAACTGTTCTGTGGTCAGACGAATCAAAATTTGAAGTTCTTTTTGGAAAACTGGGACGCCATGTCATTCAGACTAAAGAGGACAAGGACAACCCAAGTTGTTATCAGCGCTCAGTTCAGAAGCCTGAATCTCTGATGGTATGGGGTTGCATGAGTGCGTGTGGCATGGGCAGCTTACACATCTGGAAAGGCACCATCAATGCTGAAAGGTATATCCAAGTTCTAGAACAACATATGCTCCCATCCAGATGTCATCTCTTTCAGGGAAGACCTTGCATTTTCCAACATGACAATGCCAGACCACATACTGCATCAATTACAACATCATGGCTGCGTAGAAGGAGGATCCGGGTACTGAAATGGCCAGCCTGCAGTCCAGATCTTTCACCCATAGAAAACATTTGCCGCATCATAAAGAGGAAGATGCGACAAAGAAGACCTAAGACAGTTGAGCAACTAGAAGCCTGTATTAGACAAGAATCAGACATAATTCCTATTCCTAAACTTGAGCAACTTGTCTCCTCATTCCCCAGACGTTTGCAGACTGTTATAAAAAGAAGAGGGGATGCCACACAGTGGTAAACAACTGTTGATGCCATGAAATTTAAAATCAACTTATTTTTCCCTTAAAATGATACATTCTCAGTTTAAACATTTGATATGTCATCTATGTTGTATTCTGAATAAAATATTGAAATTTGAAACTTCCACATCATTGCATTCTGTTTTTATTCACAATTTGTACAGTGTCCCAACTTTTTTGGAATCGGGTTTGTAGTTTTTCAAGCTACAAATAATTTAACACTTGACAGTAGTTTAGAGAAGCTAAGCTAACTACCTTTCATAATAATGTGAGCTGTTTGTTAATGTAAAAGGTCAGCAAAGTTTCAAAGATTAAAGTGCACAATAAATGTTATTGTCTCCTAAAAGAAAAAAAAAAAGATTCTGAACTGAAAAGAGTCAACAGTAATTCCAGTCTTACTTCCTGCATGAACCTACATAGGTTTTTCAAATTTGCATAATGCCAGCCTATGGTCTTCATTGGTTGCCCATGAACAACATCTACTTTGACCTGCCCTCCAACACTGTAGTTGTAGCTGAGGCCTGGAAGAGTTTGTTTTGTGTTGTTGACATGCCGAGAAGAAGCTACAGTGTTTCATTATCAGACTCATGCTTGAACTGATATGGTAAAACCGACCCCATCATTACTGTTCAGGTGAATGTGTATCAAGCACTGAGGAAGAGCTGAAATTCAGATATGGTAATGAGCGTTTCGTCTCCGACACACGCTGTAAGTGGTAAACCAATCACAACAGACTGGGCAGTCTGAACAATCAGAGCAGTATAAGCTCTCGGAAAGGTTGGGATTTAAAGAGACAATCTTTTATCGAATTGTTTCAGATTATGTGAGAAATGTCGAAAATTGATTCCAATTCTGGAATCAGTTGCTTGTTATGAAATTGAAATTTCGATTCCTCTTATCGAAGACCAGTGCACTGTTTTCTGCGCTGCACACATCCAAAACGCACACAGAAAGACGCCTCTCATACTTATACTGCGCAATACTGAACTGAGTTCTCTTACGCACTTGAATGGACAAATACACACAAAAATATGTCAAAATATTCTTGTAAACACAGTCGGTAATGTCTTAAGTTGATGTAAACAGTTGACAAAGAAAACTCAACAGTATATTCGTACAGCTCTTAAAGTGACAGCAGCCTAATTTTCCTGCTGCCGTCTCTATAATAACATTAATCAGACAACAAAAGACGAATTGAAAATTCTCTCTCTGTTCTTGACTGAATAACTTTTCTAACTATATTTGTAATGTATATTTTATTTATAAACTGCAGTGTTAATTTACATTTGATTACAGTTTCTGTATACCTGAATACCTGAAAATCTTAAAACACTATTTATTTTAATCATATCTTTGTTCAGTTGTATTTATTTGTGCCATTGCTAATTTGTTTATTTGTTCTTTTTTGAGTGTTTACTTGTCTTTAATAATGCTTGAAATTTATATTAGTTAGGCTAGTTGTTTTTGCTATGGTATTTTTAAACCATAGGCAAAAGTTCCTTGTGTAAGTCTTCTTTAGCCTGTTAAGACTTAAAGGATTAGTCCATTTTCAAATTAAAATTTCCTGATAATTTACTCAACCCCATGTCATCCAAGAAGTTTGTCTTTCTTTCAGCTTCAAAGGGCTTTAAACGATACCAGACGAGGAATAAGGGTCTTATCTAGCGAAACGATAGGTAATTTTCTAAAAAAAAAAAAAATTATTCTTCTCTATTAGAATTCTGGCAGTGTAGACGCTGCTAAGTGTATTACTGCCCTCCACAGGTCAAAGTTTGAACTAATTGTTATATACTTGGACAAGCATATTGTATATGAGAATTTAGTTCAAACTTTGACCTGTGGAGGGCAGCAATACACTTAGCAGCGTCTACACTGCCGGAATTCTAAGAAAGAAAGACATAAGCCGTTTCTCAATATGCGTTCTTGTCTGTACTTGTGTTCTTGTGGACTTGTGAAACGTCATCAGTCGCTGTCCAAGTACTGTTCCAATTCAAAGTTCACATCTAGCCAAGTACAGTTCAAATCCCCGGATGTGTTCTTGATCCGCCCCTTTTATCGAGGATGCATCGAGAAGTGACTTGTGCGGACTTGAGACAGCCAGGTATCCCAGAATGCATCTCGCACTAACCAGCAAGCGTCAATAGTAAAGGAGAAAACCCATGTAATTTAAACATATTACTGTTATTATGTCATGATATGTAGTTTTAAACGTTTTTTAGGTGAAATGTGCTGGTTTAAAGCTCAAATTTGTGGTTTATTGATAAAGATAGTGCCTTTCTGAAAATTTAATCTGACGTTGTCGGAGTTGTGAGATCCAGACGATCAGCGGACGCTCAGCGCTCATGTATCCAGCCGAGAGCAGCGTTACCTCGGCGAGTCCTTCTGATGTCAAAGTGACATAATGTTTCATAACTTTATATATTTAGGCAATTTAACTTTACCGTTGCATCCTAAAGCGCTGATTTTGTACGCTTGACTGAATTGTTTGCTTATTGTATATTCTTATACCTTTTATAATGGATATTGATCATTAAAACTGACATTTAACAAAAAGAGACAGGGTTGTGTTTTATGTTTCATTTCATTACAGTGAAGATAATCAGAGTATGCACAAATATTAATGTTTAATATTTTTGAAATGTAAACGAAAAGAGGCAGGGTTGTTTAATATTTTGTTTTGTTATAAATATATGCAGACATTGAAGATAATCAATCAATCGTTGCCTGAGGCTATTATGTTTTTGTTTGTTTGTTTTTTAAATAAAACGAAAACAGGCAGAGTGGTGTTTTATTACACATTTCGTTTTATTGTTGCCTAAAATATACAGAGATAACCGGAGAAGCCAGAGCGAGCTGAGTGACGTTATCAAGTACGCTGCTGTGCCATTTGCAGGATCACCGGTCCGAACTACCAAGGATGCAAGTCCGAACTTTGCGAACTTGGTATTGAGAAACGCCTATAAACATCTTGGATGACTTGGGGGTGAGTAAATTATCAGGAAATTATAATTTGAAAGTGAACTAATCCTTTAATAAATGCATATGATATTCAAGTTGTTGTTTTTTTGTTTTTTTTTGCCTTATTGGAATCAAAATTAAAAATTAATACAAATTGGGATAAGCAGAATCGGAATTGGAATCATTAAAATTCAAACGATACTCAGGAAAAACAGGTAATGCTGCAATGTATAATATGAGAAAACTGAAGTGTTTTTTTGACCATGGACGCAAATAAACCTATTTTATAAGAGACTCCAAAACAAATAAAAGCTATCAAAATATTATATATATACAATAGTTAAAATATAAAAGAATATTAAAATAACAGATTTAAATAAATAAATGTTTTCTTTAATAAAAAATGCCAAATAATTGCAGTACAACTGCAATACAAATGAGAAACTTTGTGAACACTACTGAGGGATGGCTCAAATTGGTTGGTAAAAACAGTTTGTTTGTTTGTTTAAGCCGGTTTATTAGAATGAACTATCTAAATTGATTAACACTGTCCTGTTAGTTGGTTACTAAAAGCATTGCTTTCATTTGATAGCCATTCAAAAGTAACTGTGTATAAAAAATAATTTATCGGCCTTCAGTCGGCCAACGGTACTTATGTTGTATTCTGTTGTAGCATGACAGAACCATGCGTGTGTTTGTGCATGTAGTACCCTGATCACTGAACAGCAGAAGCTTGCGTTTGTCCCTCTCTCCATCTGACGTTCGGATTCCCAGGACGGATTTCAGCTCGAGTAAAACGCGTCTCGACTCCTCACGTTCACGTCGTTGGCGCTCCTGTTCCCATGGCGACAGCATGTCCACAGCTCCACTCCACTCCGTCTCAGAGTCAGAGTCCGAGACATACGCTTCCAGTTCCTGGCCAGGAAAAGCAACTTTTTAAATCCCAACTAAGCTAATAACCTCAAAATTCATTGTTTATGAATATCGCTGCATGTCCGCTAATAACAACACTGAAATCTTAGCAGTTTGTTTTGCTTTGTTCCACAATTTACATTTGTGAAATTCTGTTGATGAAAACTATAACAATAACAAGCAAATGAACTAGATTTGGACAAAATATGAGTGGTGCTTGTTTGTCATGGCTTTCATGGGTCAATGAGAAATAAGATATGTCCACAACAAAGAAAAGAAAGACTTAAAAATCTAGTTTAAAATGCACGTGGCAAATTCTGACTACAAATGTAGTCTTTGTATTCATATAGGTTGGTAATAATTTTTTTTTTTTTTTTTAAGAAAAAAGTTAAATATAAATATCTTTCAAGGTAAAATGATTTTTAGGACAATTTATAAATCAATCAAATATCATGAATTTCATTTAAGAGATGTTGTGATTCAGAATGTCAAGATTATGTTTTTGGGGAGCTGCACCACTTGACATTTTCTGAATCAATCATAAAAAGGTCAAATTTTAATTTTTAATTAATTTTTTTTTAATATTTTAAGAATATTTTGAGCTTGACAGTCATGAGGGTCTTCAGAGGTCCTCTCTATAAAATTATTTTATGTATGTTTCTGCATATTGGTCGTACCACATGACTTTGGGTACGTTTATACGACAACGATATGGTTAAAACGGAGTAGATTTACCTCGTACACTTTCCTCGTAGAGTTTTCCACGTACAGATGACACCATTGTCAAAACGATCCCCATTCATACGAATTCGTGAAAATTATTAAAAAAGCTGTATTCTGCTGGCAGGCCTTTAGATGGCGAAGAAACACTATAGACTGAACATGTAATGCGCATGTGCATGATGTCATCGTTTTCATAGATTCGCGTTTTTGTTGTTTACACGGAGACTGTTTTCAAAAACGAGCTCTTTGAAACCCATTTTCAGGCCAACAAAACACCTTTGTTGTGTAAATGAATGGCCAAAACACAATTTTTTTTTCCATTTTTAGTTGAAAGTGGTGGTGTGTAAACACCCCCTAAGGCCCCGTTTACACTAGCGCGTTTTTGTTTTAAAACGCATAAGGTTTGCCACAGTTACGCCTGTCGTTTACACTATGCTGCATTTGCGTTTTAGTATAAATGGACCAAAACAGAGACTTTTGAAAATGATGGCGTGGCTGCCCATGTTCGCTCTGCGTATCCTTGACAACCGTGTAAACAATAACATGGAGACTGAACTGCAATCTTTGCTGGCTTTGTTGTTATTTTTAGCAGCCATTGTATAGTTAAACTCTGCATTTCTAACCCTAACCCTAACTTTAAAGTACACATGAAATCAAAATTGACCTTATTTATTTTGTTAGCTCAAATTGCTAGTTTTGTGGTGAACAATTCATCCGTGCAAGTCAATCCACACACTAAAAATTGTTTGGCTTCGTAATATTTAATTAAAATCTGAAAATGCTCCTCCCCTCTGCAACGGTGCCCCTTCTCTAATGACATCAGTTTGACGGCTTGGGTTGAAATCGCGTAAACCACTCCCCTGCAACCGTTAGTCTGCTATGAGTGAGAGATGAAGAGGAGGAGCACTAAAGTAAAACTCTGCCCTCTGTTCAATATTCTGTTTCACTTGGAAATACGTCACAACACTGGAGAAAGGTCGTTTGCAACTTCCAGTTCATGCTGACGTTAATAGAGGGTATGCATGGACGTCACTTTCCCGCCGGAACGCGCTTCCTCAGCTGGACTGAGTGGCAAAAGAACCTGCTGCGTGACTGGATTTAATAGTGGAAACTGCGAAAACACGAGTAAAACAAACGATTTACACTAAAGGTTGGGCTCGAAAGTGTTTCTTACAACTTGTCAAATAAACGTAATCCATGGATATCGACATGCAGCCAGGAATCGTGTTTCCTGACATTTATATGTGCCTGATTTTGACACCGGGGAAATACATAAAGCAAATCTGCCTGGGAATATTTTATACAACTACAATATAGGTACGTTTAAATCCACGTAATAACTTATATCAATGTTATATATATATCGTCATATTGTCCAGCCTTAAAACTTGTATAGTTTTTGTCAGTGTTTGTTTAAAAACACCCAATAATGCAGAATATAAGATGGTAAATATTTAATTGATGAGTTGTCAACACAATATATAACAATACAATATATACGGTATGATTTTACCTCAAAATCCAACAATTTGACACAAAATGATAACTGCAAAACATGTTTCTCTGCTGGAGTCCAGTTGTTTCTGTGAATTGCAGTGATCCATTTGCTTCTTTTTTCTGTAGCTTTCGGCAGTCTTTAAATATACACCTCAGATGTGTGAAAGCTATTTGTACAGTCCATCGCAAAGCTCTTTCCTGTTTTGGATGTGTTTTTCGCGGCATTCACGCTGGAAACCATAGTGCCACTCAGTCTTTTGCCACTCAATGGGCGTGGCAGCAGTCATAACGGTCGACTGTGACGTCACGTGCATACCCTCTATACTGCAGCTACCTACATGCGCAAGAGGCAACTGTTTACACTTGTACATGCATGCCCAGTGTGCATGAACGGTCATGTGACATGCGTTTTAGGCCGTGTAGTGTACACGAATCGTTTCTGAAACGCTGTGGAAACGACAGTGTAGACGAGGATCATTTTCATTTTAAAACACTTTTAAAACAAAAATGCACTAGTGTAAACTGGGCCTTTCAAATAATAATAATTATTAATAATAATATTAATAATAATAATAATATTATTTATATAAAAATATTATTTTCTATTTAAAATAATAAAGAGGATACCAAATTATTTAGGGTTTTCTTTTTAAGAATTTAATTAATTATTTGAGCTTTTTCTTCATTACATTAGGACAGCTGTATCGGGGGAAAAAAAAAAAAAAAAAATTCTCAAAATAAATTTCAAACAGAACTTTTAAAAAACGATCATAGACAAAGTCTGAGTAATAATAACGCTTGCCTTAAACATCACTAGTATTGCAGATGCTAATACTTTTGTCATGCTTGAATTTATACTCGCACACACGCACACACAAACAAACACAGAGACACACACAAACACACAGAGACACATACACACACAAATACAGACACAGACACACACACACACACACACACATAGTACCTGTTCCTCAGGGACAGGGTCTCTGTCCTGTATGTGTGTAATGGGGGCGGCAGGAGGAGGATCTGGGGCAGCTGTTTCCTCTGGCTGATCTGAACTCTCTAAGGAACACACACAAATACACAGTATCCTGCTAATGTGTCTCCTTTCTACACAAGAAAAATGACATGGGACAAATTCATTTTCAAGATTCATGGCGCACTAAAATCTATGGGAATCGAATGTCGCTTGATGTGGTAATGTTATTATTGTGATGTTCTGCCCAATTACCAACAAATAGAACATTATTATAAACCTACACTACTGTTAAAAAAAAGAACTTAAAAGATACTAAAAACTAAAACAAATAGTGTGAGTTTAGACATCACAACATTATAATGTACATCATGAAATATTGAAACAAAAAAATATTCCTTTTGAAATCTGCTACAGAAAACGGGCTGAAAACATCCTAAAGGACTAAATCTTTGCCATAATAGATAACAAATAAATGTTATAGATTTTGGCATATATGCATAAAATTGACATATTTGGATGGCTGTTTACATGAAGTCATATTTACATATCCTTTTTTTTTTTTTTTATCTGCTGCAAACGTTGCCTGCAGAAATGCATTACTGGATCTTGCGGAGAGTAATTAAGTTATTCTGTTAAAAATAGCTGCTGTTGTTTGGGACACGTGTGTAGACGTGCAAAAATACATGAAACAACTGCACAGCTGAGCTTTGACCTTCCCACAGTAAAAGCACCAGCTCCAAGGAGGGAAATCAAATGAAGCTGGGCGCCATGCGACCAATGACTTCATCTACTTGTGCATTGTGGCCTAATTCTGTAAAGGACATCACCCACTCCATCCCTCTCTCTCTCTGTCCTTTTTTACCCTCCTACTTCCCTAAAGATCCCTAAAATAACTGAAGGGAGGGAAATCAGTCGAATAAGGAACTCTAAAAATACTCCTAAGACACACGCTGTTACCGCACAAAGGCTGACGCACCTATTACACAGTGAGGACGTCATTCAGAGAGCTTGTATACACATATATGGTCATGCTACAGGCATATCACAAGGCACTCTGGAGTAATTGATTGTGATTAGTCAATTCTTTGTTTTTACTGGTCAGTTGTTTCTGCAGTGAAATATTTTTGGTAACACTTTAGATTAGGGAACAGATATTCAATATTAACTAATTGCTTATTAGCATGCATATTGGCTGTTTATTAGTACTTATAAAGCACATATTAATGCATTATTCTGCATGACCTTATTCTACATCCCTTAACCCTGTCCCATACCTAACTTAACTACCTTACTTACCATCAATAAGCAGTAATTAGGAGTTTATGGAGGGGAAAACTAGTTAATAGTGAATATAATATGTGGTCCCTAATCTAAAGTGTTACCATATTTTTCTATAACTACATGACTGATAATGAGTGGCTGACTGTACAATATCCCTTATATAATATCCTTTCTATTGTCTTACAGCCATTTTTGACCCATTTATGATAGCAGGATTTGTCAAGAATATCTAAACCACGATAAGTTTCAGCTTTTTATAAAACTATTAAAGTAAATGAACAATTTAAAGATAAAGCATTCCATTTGTAGATTTAAAGGGTTAGTTCACCCAAAAATGAAAATTCTGTCATTAATTACTCACCCTCATGTCATTCAAAACCTGTATGACCACAAATTAAGATATTTTTGATGAAATCCGAGAGCTCTCTGACTCCTCCATAGACAGCAATTTAATTACCACTGTCAAGGTCCAGAAAGGTACTAAAGACATCGTTAAAATAGTCGACGTCACTACAGTAGTTCAATCTTAATTTTATGAAGCGACTAGAATACTTTTTGTGCGCAAAAACAAAACAAAAATAACGACTTTATTCAACAATCTCAGTAAACACAGTGCAGTGCTTCCGTGTTAATGTCCGAACGGTGACATGGGTGCGAGTACTTAATGAGAGATTTTTCATTTTTGGGCGAACTAACCCTTTAACATGAGTCAAATTTGACCCGTATTCGAAGAACCTGTTATCTCTCACCACTGACATTTCAGACTTTAATATTTTTTTTTTGTAAACATTTAAGTCAAAAGAAAAAAAAAGAAAAAAAAAAGTCATATTTGAAGCTTGGCAGCACCTGGTCATTGAATTGATGAATGAAAATCAATGAAAATAATTAATATATAAAAAAATGATGATAGTGAGTACAGAATGATGACATTTTCATTTTTGGATGAACTACCAAAATCAAGAATTTGTGAATTTTAAGTCATTTAAAATGTCTCAAATTTAAACCAAGAATCACGTATAGGTTACGTCTAAACTGAAATTAAATAGTCGCAAAAATGTTCTGCAAAATGACACTAACAAAATAGTACTTCATTCAAATTCCAAAGGAACAGCGCAACAGCACAGTGTTGTGATTGGTTGAGTGGATGACCTCTGACCTGGGGGGCTGGAGACCCGGCGTAGCATGCGGTCGACCTGCGAGAGCGTGTCGTCCCAGCAGCAGGTGCTGGCCTGCATGTGTGGCTGTAGCAGCTGCAAACGCTCCCTCAGGTCCTGATATCCAGCACACGTCATCTCTTCCGTCTCTTTAGCAACCATTAACTTTTCCAAATCATCCTCCAGAATTATAACCCTATGAGAAATTAAAGCGTTGTGATAAGAAAGTGTGTTAAAAAGGGGCATGTGCACCCTAGGTAAAGCTTTTATTTTGTATTCAGTATGAAAATGGAGTAAATCAATTGCCACACAGTGATTGTGTCATATGATTTTATATTTTAGTGAATTTTATATTGAATTTCATAATATTAATAATGAATTTTATAATATTAAAAAGTTTTTTTTTTTAGAAAATTATTAATTTCAACAATTTTGTGTCACATTTAAAATATTTCTAATAAAAAAAAAAAACAATAATATAAAAAAAAAATGAAACTAACTAAGAAGTACATACTCATTTAAGAGTGTTTTCAGGTGAAGTTGTAAACTGCGGACAGACGTATGCAGAGAATTGAGCTCTCTACACTTCTGTTGAGCCCGTCCATTTCTTCCTGAGGGCAGCGACTGGTGCTGCGTCTCAAAGTAGCGATGGAAATCATAGCTGCGCTGAAGATCACCAAGGCAACCGGCCAGGGTGCGATGAAGAGAGTCAGTAATCAAAGGGACGCTACTGTATGTGAGGGGGCGGGGCCTGGAGTCTAGCTCCTCCCTCCCTGGAGACAGCAGCAGAGCTAATCGGCGGAAAAACTCCGAGCTCTGCCCGACCCACAACTGGAACAACGTCTGCAAACCAATCAAACCAATGCTTACTGAAGAGAATCATGCGTTTTGTTATTTATAACAACAAAAGGGCTGGGCAATATATTGAATATCGGTCGCAATGATTTTGGAGAAGCATTACGAATATTGTAATGTTCTTAAATTTGCCTTTTATTGACCATTAGGTTTCCTAAACATGCCGTGGAATAGACAGACTCACAGAAATCAATGATTGATTAATTTCTTTGAGTGAGTTCTGTTAAACTGTCCATTTCAATAATTTAATCCAAAAACTAATTAAACAATTAATTTGTGTCATGAATCAAAAATATTCACGTACGTCCCAGCAGCATAACATTTAATGTGCTTTTAAATGTTTCATGAAAAATATATGTAGCTAAACATTGGTATTTATTACTTTAAATTAAAAAAATATAAAAATAAAAATATTGCTACTTATTAATATATAAACATACATATATATATATATATATATATATATATATATATATATATATATATATATATATATATATATATATGTGTATATGTATATATGTGTATATGTGTGTGTGTATATATATGTGTATATGTGTGTGTGTGTGTGTGTGTGTATATTATATATATACATATATATATATATACACATATACACATATATACATATATATATATATATATACACACACACACACATATACACATATATACATATACACATATATACATATATATATATTATATATACACACACATACACACACAACCGGTCAAAAGTTTGGAAACATTACTATTTTTAATGTTTTTGAACAAAGTCTCTTATGCTCATTAAGGCTGCATTTTAATATTATTACAATTTAAAAATTATGGTTTTCTATTTTAATATACTTTAAAATATATTTATTTCTGTGATGCAAAGCTGAATTTTCAGCAACATTACTCCAGTTTTTTGACTGGTAGTGTGTATATTATATAATATAATTATAATATTATATAATATAATTACAGAAATAAAAATATTTTTATATTATTGACTGAAAAACCTGAATAAATAAAGCTAAATACATGTTTACTGTGATTTAATTAATATGTAATTGGCAACAACTGCTGTTTTGATTATGTAAAAAAAAAAAAAAAAAAAAAAAGTTGACAAATTGATCATCTTTACAAGACAAATACTGTAAGTTTGCATCATCACTGTGCTTTTATAGGTTTAAGAAAAATATATATTCATTTAAATATTGTTTTTTATTGTTATACTGCTAATAAATAAATAAATAAATAAATAATAGCTCCAAATTTTGTCTCTACTGGAAAAAAAGACATATTTATAGATAAAAATCAAGATATGTTTACAGATAAATATCAAGATCAGTATCTTTATGGTCAGAACACAGAAAATGAATGAGATCCAAGTTCATCTATATTGTCCAGCCCTAATCAACAGTGCGAGTTTCTGTACCTTAAGTGCAGGCAGGCTGTATTCATTGGTCAGTTCTTGTGCTTGCTCATCAGAAAGATGCTCCACCCCCAGACCGAGACCTAGCTCTCTGATCGGCACGGTGGACACGTAGTTGGTGACATTGTCAATCTCTGAGTTCAGCGGAAATGTAAAACATAGTCAAGGACACAACCACTAAGATTCCAAGCGTTTAGAAATTGTAATGTAAAAGCAACTGATCACTGCGATACTGTTGGATCAGGATATGATTTGAGCATGATGCATGTGGCGAGACGAGAAGCTCGGAATGCGCAGCGAAGACTCTGATAGGCCGCCTTCCTTAGACCAATCAGCTGCTGACTCCGAAGCTGTCCCGCCCTGTTAAAGGGACAGGCGCCACTCACCCTGTCGAGTAAACTTGACAAGTGAAATGTGATCCAACTGTGCAGACGTCCGAGAACCATCAGGGCAGACACACATCACATACAACACATATAATACTACTAGACTGAAGCTATCTGACAATGTACAAAAATGACACAAATACACCTACACTGCTGTTCAAAGGTTTGAGGGCGGTAAGATTTTCTTATGCTCACCAAGGCTGCATCTATTTAATCAAAAATATAGTAAGAGTAAAATTGTAAAGATATTAGGGCTGGGTATTGACACAATTTTCACGATTCGACTCGATTTCCATTCACATGCTTTCAATTCGATTCGATTGCGATTATTTTGGATCAGTTACAGTATATGCCACATTTTCTAGAGGAAAAAACTACACATGGGAGTCAGTTGGTACTACAATAATATTTAAGGTTAAAATTAACTTATTTATATACAAACCCTTAAATTACAATCAGTGATGTTTTTTTATAATAAATAAAGTTTAGAGATCATATTTCTACTCCAATTCATTTTTTTTTTTTTTAAATATAAACATTTAAAAATTGTGGATGTCATAACTGATTTATTCAAACATGCATTAAATATTGAAGAACATTAAACAATTATAATGAATATATGTAACGTGCATACCTATATTTATCAGAATGCTGCTTTCTAGAGTTCATTTTTCTAGCTGACTAATGAGTTTATGGTCAAGTCAAGTCAAGTCACCTTTATTTATATAGCGCTTTTTACAATGCAGATTGTGTCAAAGCAGCTTTACATTGATAACTGGTATATAATTTGGCTGCAGAGCAGCTCTTAAAGAATAGTGTCAATGCAGGCAGATCAAAAGCACTGTTGAATAAATGTCAAGAATACTGTTGAATATCAAATGTCAAATCAAATGTCAAGTGTCCCCAACTAAGCAAGCCAAAGGCGACAGCAGCAAGGAACCAAAACTCCAATAGGTGACACCAGGTGGCAAACAAGTGGCAAATAGGTGTTAAATGGAGAAAAAAACCTTGGGAGAAACCAGGCTTAGTCGGGGGGCCAGTTCTCCTCTGGCGAACAGTGCTTTGTTACGATTCAGGTTGCTATCATAAGTCTGATAGGATCGCAACATTCACAGTATTTATATGGTCACTGAATATGTTTTTCTGAGGTAAATGTGACGTTATGTGACAATGTTTACAAGTTGTATTATTTTATTGACGTCTTTCTGAGGTTGAAACACTGATTGAGCTATTACACAACATGATACGGATTTCGGTAAGTTGTACTGTATATTTTAACATACCTTCAGATGTTTAGTCATGTTTATTTCGCGCTGTAACTGGTATTAAAAGGTCCCGTTCTTCGTGATCCCATGTTTCAAACTTTAGTTAGTGTGTAATGTTGTTGTTAGAGTATAAATAAAATCTGTAAAATTTTAAAGCTCAAAGTTCAATGCCAAGCGAGATATTTTATTTAACAGAAGTCGCCTACATCGAACGGCCAGTTTGGACTACATCCTTCTACTTCCTTCTTTAATGACGTCACTAAAACGGTTTTTTGACTAACCTCCGCCCACAGGAATACACAAGAGTTGCGTTTGTAGAGTGTTTGTCGCCATGTCGTCGAAACGTTGTTATTTTCATCCCGCAGTCCAATCACCGGGTCTGATTCCGGCTCAAATTGATAGGGTAAAATTAAAGACATGTTTACAATAACACTGAGCGCATGCATCTCCACGTTATGGTAAGAGGCGTGACCTTTCCGGGCAAGGAGCGCTAAGCTGCTGTCGAATCACAACACAGGAACCGCTGGCACAATCAGAACTCGTTACGTATTTCTGAAGGAGGGACTTCATAGAACAAGGAAGTCATCAGCCCGTTTTTTTTTTTGGACAGTGGAAACAGCGGTATACAGATAAGTAAATTATGTGAAAAATACTGTGTTTTTTTACATGCGAAACATGAACACATGTTATATTGCACACTATAAACACAATCAAAGCTTCAAAAAACCACGAAAAACGGGACCTTTAAAGTGGAGGAGAGGATGTTCACATGCACTCGTGCTGCCGCTTCTCTTTAACTGAGGCGCTAAAGCGATCTGTCACGTCACAATAAACCGCCAAAACGGTATTTATTTTTTGAATCTTATAATAAGATGGACGTCATTTGAAATCTGAGACTTTGCTTCATATCATAAGTAACAAAGCAAAAAGATTATTGCGATTTATTGGATGGGAGGCGCTACATATTCTGCTCATTCATCAACTGAAAACAGACTAGACTAATCGATTCTTGGGATTTATTTTCGTAAAAATAAGAATTGATTAAAATCGAGAAATTCATATTTTTTACCAAGCCCTATGAAATATGATTGCATATTCTAAAATAAATGTTTTATATTTAAATGGATAGCACAGCTGAATTTTAAGCAGCCATTATTCCAGTCTTCATTGAACCTTCTCAGTGTTGATGAATAGAAAGTTCAAAAGAAAGAGTATTTGAAAGAGTAAAGACTACATTGTTACAAAAAAATCTATCACTCTTGATCAATTTAATGCAGGGGTTCTCAATTTTTGCTCAAGTTTTGCTCCAACCCTGATCAAACACATCTGTCTGTAGCTTTCTAGTAATCCTGAAGACTTTGATAAGCTTGTTCAGGTGTGTTTGTTTAGGGTTGGAGTAAAACCTCTGCAGGAAAGTGGAAGTTGAGAACCCCTGATTTAATGAATACAAGTGTTCATTTTTTATCTTACTGACCCCAAACTTTTGAACAGTAGCATACTGTATATTACTAAGAATTATTACACAGAACACAGAGAGTGTCTAGTGAAAGACATATTGCATTCAACATGCAAAGCATACTAAATACACACATACATTATTAAATCTATGTTTAAACAGTATTCATTTATATAAAGGAAATGAGCACATGCCAGGACACATGCCAGGATATAGTGTGTAGAAAATGAATGAATCAAACCACATAAAATGTATAGAACGCATTACAAATTTGACAACCTACTATATATATACATACATGAAGAGTTCAGATGCAAAAACCTCCAAGTCTGACGAGTTTTCTTTTAAATGGGCATTTTGTTTTACCAGGCTCCTATGTTCAGGTTCAGTAATTTCAATTTAATGGCAATGAAAAGGTTATTAGTCAGTTATTGAAATGCCTTATTTTCAAATATGTCACTTTAGTCAATTAATTGATATTTAACAAATTTGACTGTCTTTTGCTACAAAACCAGCTAAGAACATGTGTGCTTTTTTCACAAAAACCTCTAAGTCCACCTCTTTGGAGAACAAGACAAAAGTAAAATGCCTATTTCTATCAGTTTTACTGCGGCAAAAGGAATACTGGTTTTGATTACTTGCTACTCGCGGAATCCTGTCATTGCCACTGTAACAATGGACAAAATATAATAAAAAAAATTGCAGCTCGGTCATTGAAAGCCGATTCATACGCACGCCATCCTTTGTCTTGAAATCATATGATTCAATTCACGTCTTCCGATTGGTTCTTCTGTGGACTTAGAGGCTTTTGCTGACAAAGGAAAGTGGCGTTTAGCGGTTTCTGCCAACGAACCGGTATTTCTGAATGGGCTGACGCTGGGATTCAAAGGATTTGAAGCGAAAGCATTTGATGAATGTATACTATGTGCGGAGAGCGTTTGTTCAATAATATCATTCTCTCATTTTTGATGAAGGTGGCATTTAGCAGCTTTTGCATCTGAACTCTTTATATATACATACAGGTGCTGGTCATATAATTATATCATCAAAAAGTTGATTTATTTCACTAATTCCATTCAAAAAGTGAAACTTGCATATTATATTCATTCATTACACACAGACTGATATATTTCATATGTTTTTTTTTTTTTTAATTTTGATGATTATAACTGACAACTAAGGAAAATCCCAAATTCAGTATCTCAGAAAATTAAAATATTACTTAAGACCAATACAAAGAAAGGATTTTTAGAAATCTTAGCCAACTGAAAAGTATGAACATGTACAGCACTCAATACTTAGTTGGGGCTCCTTTTGCCTGAATTACTGCAGCAATGCGGCGTGGCATGGAGTCGATCAGTCTGTGGCACTGCTCAGGTGTTATGAGAGCCCAGGTTGCTCTGATAGTGGCCTTCAGCTCTTCTGCATTGTTGGGTCTGGCATATCGCATCTTCCTCTTCACAATACCCCATAGATTTTCTATGGGGTTAAGGTCAGGCGAGTTTGCTGGCCAATTAAGAACAGGGATACCATGGTCCTTAAACCAGGTACTGATAGCTTTGGCACTGTGTTCAGGTGCCAAGTCATGTTGGAAAATGAAATCTGCATCTCCATAAAGTTGGTCAGCAGCAGGAAGCATGAAGTGCTCTAAAACTTCCTGGTATACGGCTGCGTTGACCTTGGACCTCAGAAAACACAGTGGACTAACACCAGCAGATGACATGGCACCCCAAACTATCACTGACTGTGGAAACTTTACACTGGACCTCAAGCAATGTGGATTGTGTGCTTCTCCTCTCTTCCTCCAGACTCTGGGACCCTGATTTCCAAAGGAAATGCAAAATTTACTTTCATCAGAGAACATAACTTTGGACCACTCAGCAGCAGTCCAGTCCTTTTTGTCTTTAGACGCTTCTAAAGCTGTCTGTTGTTCAAGAGTGGCTTGACACAAGGAATGCGACAGCTGAAACCCATGTCTTGCATACAGTACGTCTGTGCGTAGTGGTTCTTGAAGCACTGACTCCAGCTGCAGTCCACTCTTTGTGAATCTCCCCCACATTTTTGAATGGGCTTTGTTTCACAATCCTCTCCAGGGTGCGGTTATCCCTATTGCTTGTACACTTTTTTCTACCACATCTTTTCCTTCCCTTCACCTCTCTATTAATGGACACAGAGCTCTGTGAACAGCCAGCCTCTTTTGCTATGACCTTTTGTGTCTTGCCCTCCTTGTGCAAGGTGTCAATGGTCGTCTTTTGGACAACTGTCAAGTCAGCAGTCTTCCCCATGATTGTGTAGCCTACATAACTAGACTGAGAAACCATTTAAAGGCCTTTGCCTTTAAATTAGCTGATTAGAGTGTGGCACCAGGTGTCTTCAATATTCTAATTTTCTGAGATACTGAATTTGGGATTTTCCTTAGTTGTCAGTTATAATCATCAAAATTAAAATAAATAAACATTTGAAATATATCAGTCTGTGTGTAATGAATGAATATAATATACAAGTTTCACTTTTTGAATGGAATTAGTGAAATAAATCAACGTTTTGATGATATTCTAATTATATGACCAGCACCTGTATGTATGTATGTATATGTGTGTGTGTGTGTATATATATATATATATTATAGTAAATGTGAACAAGGGTGGCTGTGAAAAATTCTAACCTTTCATTTAAGTAAAACAAAAGTGGGGGGGAACTCACATTATTAAATAAAATGTTTTTCTCTTTTTTTCTCTAGTTCACGTTGGCCACAATTATTGGCACCCAATTATCGCAATGTCCTTTTCCCAAGACAACAGCTTCACCTATAATGCCTGATGAGATCAGAGACCATTCCTCCATACAGAATCTCTCCAGATCCTTCAGATTCCCAGCTCCATGTTGGTGCTTCTTCTCTTCAGTTCACTCCACTCATTTTCTATAGGGTTCAGGTCAGGGGACTGGGATGGTCATGGCAGAAGCTTCATTTTGTGCTCAGTGACACATTTTTGTTTTGATTTTAATGTTTGTTTTGGATCATTGTCCTGATGGAAGATCCAGCCACGGCCCATTATTGGATTTCTAGCAGAAGCGGTCAGGTTTTGATTTTTTATCTGTTGATATTTGGTAGAATCCATTATACCATATATCTGAACAAGAAGTCCAGGACCTCAAGCAGAAAAATAGGCCCACAACATTAAAGATCCAGCAGTATATTTAACTATGTGTGCACCAAACCCATCTGGTGGGTTTGCTGCCAAAAAGCTCTTTTTTTAGTTCCATCTGACCATAGAAGCCGGTCCCGTTTGAAGTTCCAGTCGTGTCTGACAACTGAATATCCTGGAGTTTGTTTCTGGATGAGCGAGGAGGATTTCTCTTGAAACCCTCCCAAACAACTTGTGGGGATGTAGGTGCTGTTTGATAATTTTTTAGGCTTTCTGAGACTCAAGACTCAACTAATCTCTGCAATTCTCCAGCTGTGATCTTTGGAGAGTCTTTGGCCACTCAAACTTTCCTCCTCACCATGCATTAGGATAATTTAGACACACGTACTCTTCCAGGCAGATTTGTAACATCTTTAGTTGATTGCAACTTCTTAATTATTGCCCTGATGGTGGATTTTCAATGCTTTAGCTTTTTTCTTACAGCCATTTTCTATTTTGTGAAGCTGAACAATCTTTTGCTGCACATCAGTTCTCATTGTGATGGATAATTATGGGAATTTGGCCTTTGTGTTTCCTCATGTTTATACTCCTGTGGAACAGGAAGTCATGGCTGGACAATTTCATGCTCCTAGTCACCCTGGTGTGCTAAAAAATGTAAACATGAATGGGAATATACTTCAGGGATATTTTACTCATAATAATTTCTAGGGGTGCCAATAATTGTGGCCAACATGTATTGGTGAAAAAAATTTATTTCATAATGTGAGTTATTTGAATGAAAGATCAAAAGGATAAACAATGCAGATTTATCTATGTGTGCACCAAATCAGATTTATTTACACACACATATAGTGCCCTCCATAAGTATTGGAACGGTAAAGACAAAATTGCTCTTTTAGCTGTGTTGTCAAGACATCTATAAATATGATTAAAAGATTAATATGAGGCAGAAGTACAGAATGTCACATTTTATTATTGGCTGTTTCAACACAAAATGTTTTACCAACTAAGAAGAACAGCACTTTTAGAGTATCATCCCTTTGCCTAATGTGAGCATAAGTATTAGGACGGTTTAAGTCAAAGCAAATGCG
The DNA here is from genome assembly GCA_036281575.1 of Ancherythroculter nigrocauda. Classification (NCBI taxonomy): domain Eukaryota; kingdom Metazoa; phylum Chordata; class Actinopteri; order Cypriniformes; family Xenocyprididae; genus Ancherythroculter; species Ancherythroculter nigrocauda. The sequence continues at coordinate 21,884,608 of VTFQ01000011.1, read as the reverse complement.
AAAGCTAATATTTAGCTGTAAATCCCTTGCAAGTATTCACAAGAGCGAGTCTGTGACCCATAGACATCACCAGACTCTTGGTTTCACACTTTGAAATGCCTTTCCAGACCTTTAATGCAGCCATTTTCAACAGTTGCTTATTTTTGGAAGTTTCTGCCTTTAGTCTCCTCTTCAGCTGGTGAAATGCTTGTTCAAAAGGATTTAAATCTGGAGATTGACTTGGAATGTCCAGTTTGGAATGTCAACTAAATATTAGCTTTTACACATTTACTTTAAGTTAAACCACCCCAATACTTATGCTTACATTAGGCAGAGGGATGAAACTCTAAAAGTGCTGTTCTTCTTATTTAGTAAAACATTTTGTGTTGAAACAGCCAATAATAAAATGTGACATTCTGTACTTCTGCCTCATATTAATCTTTTAATCATATTTATAGATGTCTTGACACCACAGCTAACAAAGCAATTTTGTCTTTACTGTCCCAATACTTATGGAGGGCACTGTGTATATGTATATGTATATATACATATACACAGTGCCCTCTGTATGTGTGTATATGTGTATATGTATATATATACATATATGCTATTGATGTCTTGACACCACAGCTAACAAAGCAATTTTGTCTTTACTGTACCAATACTTATGGAGGGCACTGTATATTTTATTTATTTATTTATTTATTTATATATTTATATATGTACCGTCAAACCAAAATGTATTGAGACACCTTGAACATTTCATTCATTAATACAGTTTAAAAAAAATGGTAATAAAATATGACAAGATCTCAGAGTTAAACTGTGTCAGAAAAAAATAATCTTAATTATGTCAGATAACACTTGGTCAGGTCAAAGTGTCTGAATAATTTTTGGTCCCAAAATGTTATCAATTTTACTGGTAGTCCACTGTATGAAGACTTTTTGGGTATAATATGTTACAGTTTACTTTATTTTGCTATCCTCACTTACATAAATGAACTATAGTGTCCTGCATCCACTAATAAAAAATATAACAAATTACATCTAGTGTCTGAATAATCTTTGGTATGACTGTATATTATATTATATTATATTATATTATATTATATTATATTATATTATATTATATTATATTATATTATATTATATATTACACACACACACACACACACACACACACACACACACACACAGACACAGACACACACACACAGACACACACATTTAAATCATTTAAAACTATGAGACAGTGTGTCATGCCAAATGGATCTGCTTCTCCCAATCAAGTAATAGCACTTTCCTATCTCAGGTTAATGTTCATACTGTAGAGTCAACTATAAATATGCTATTCTTAAATATGTGTTTTGCTCTGTTTGTTTAACCGATCATGGACGGAAGTGTTTAGGAAAACTGTTTTAGGAAAAAGATTCACTCATGAGCAGCACACAAAATGCACACTTCAGCTTTAAACAACTGCAAAACTGCATCACATGCAAAACTAAAGCACAACACTAAAAGAATCAATCTCAGATTTTCACACACAAAACAAAATCTAAAGACACTGCAGACATGAACAAACATAAAACAACTCGACTAAAGCAGAAGGGTCCATGTGTGGTGTGACACTTACAGTGTGAATCCTCGTGAGATGACCTCTGTCTCCTGCATGAGACGCAGAGATTTGCGAGAGAGACTGGTCAGCGCTCGGCTGTTGTTCACCAAATTCTCCATCTGGATGGCTAGAGACTGGACGTGGCGCTGTAGAACTGCCTTACGCCACAGAGACAGACCGCGACACGCACACATAACACACACCAGGACGGCACACAGCCACAGAGCCTGCTCGTGGTCAGGGTACGAAAAGCGCAGGCCGAGCAGGACAGAGAGCAGCCCGACCAAAACGGACACATCCCTGTAACAAGGAAACACATCGGTAACATATCAGCCTGAGAAAGGTAAGGAGTTTTTGTTTGTTTGTATTGATGTGGGTGTGTACCATATAGAGGGTGGCGAGAGGTAGCATGGCGCTGGAACAGCAGTGCTGGCACTGGGGCAGACAGTATCAGTGGAGCCCAGAGAGAGCACACTCGGATCCAGAAGCTCGATCAGCTCGACGTCCTCCTGCAACAGCACGTCCTGAGATAACAGACAGCGCAGAGAATACTGGCGGAAGGCAGCGTCCTGCGGGAAAACAAACACAGTTGAACACAATCTCTCTGTGGCTGCAAATCAATCTAATTATCGGATCATCCGACTGCCTTGCAGCAATACTGGGATTCTGTACTGTAAAGCACAACAAGACAAGATCTTAGTCTCTGAATCTCGCTGATTTTGAAATAATCTGATTAGTATCAGTTAGATCCTATGGAGTTGGAATCATTTAAAACCATTTGAAAAAAAAATAAAAAATCATTACTTTAAATTCAATTTATGGTTATACAGAAATCAGCTGTATTTGAGAAATGTATTTTAAACGTCTCTTTAATTGTCATTTATAAATGTTTACATTTTAATTTAAAATAACCACTTAAATGACAACATTACAGAGACAACAAATGGTTTTATTTATAAATATATATTAATAAAAAAAAACTTTTAAAAAGCCAACTGCTTTATTTATTTGCCAATTCAGTTGACATTATATATTTAAAATAATTTAGAATCAACAACTATTTATATAAGTTTAACAATGTAGTTAAAATAAAAATGAAAGTTTTAAAACTAAATATTACTTTTAAATTTGGTTTCAAACATCTGCCAATTGCTTTTATTTTAATATTTTCATTTTCCATTAGTTAAAAAAAATATATATTTTGAATTTTTTATTTTAGATTGTAAACCATAAATAGTTAGTGTTCTTCTCTTTTTTTTCATTTCAGAGGGAAAATACATAAAGTGATCAAGCCAGACATGATTTTTTACAATAAACCAAAAACATCGATGTCAATACAAAGACAGCATTACAGCCAATCATGTATGCCATTGGTCATGGAAATAAAATTATTGTAGTTAATTTTCAAATATATATTTTGCAAAAATAAAGGGTTACCACCCACAAGGACTTTGTTCACCAGCTGTCAGTCTTAAGGTTATTTATGAAAGACTGTATTTATGATAAAAGTGACTGTACAATATATATTTTATGTATGGGAGTGGCATATCTTGAGTTTTGCTATTTGGGCTAGATTTTGGGATAGTTTAATTGGTCAATGAGCAGGGTTTGAGCTCATTTTGATTGGTCAACAGGCTGGTTTTGTTACCTGCACACCACCTCTGACTACTGTCAAAACGCAGTAATAGAAATACATGAAATACTGAAGACAAGCTTAGTCCTGTTTCTCTCATGTTACTTCCTACTACTAAAGGAAAGACAAGCTGAAAGAGAAAGATAGACAGGGTGTACATTGAGCTTCGTTCTCACCAGCTGCTGCTCCTGCCAACGGGTGGCGCTGTCTCGATGCAGAGGACTCAGACTGCGCAGAGCATCAACCAGCCTCCAAACACCACCCTTCTGCAAAAAAAAAACAAAAATAAATGTATACCGAAGGAAACCAATGTAGTTCATGCTGTCGTTCAGATCAGGTCAAGTTGCTAAATACTGAATAAGCATTAATATGTAAGTACCATTTGGCTTTTTTTTATTGAGCTGATGGTGTTGATGTCATAGAAATGACAATTTATAAATTCTTTGGCTGGATGGGAAAGAAAGCTTTGTGTTTGCGTGAGTATGTGTCCATAGAACATCCAACTCTTTTATAAAAAAAAAAAAAAAAAAAAAAAAAGAATATTAGGTAAGCTTGCACTCAGTTTTTTTGTATGAATTTTTAATGAAACGCTACCTCTTCTCCTAAAACTACATTCCACTTACTAGCAGTACAGATAGCAAATCACCATTCATCAATGTGACAATCTAAAGGGAAATAATAAATTATATATATATATATACACACACAGCGGTTAAGACAGTAAAGATATTTATGATGATACAAAATGTTTCCATTTAAAATAAATGCTGTTCTTTTGAACTTTTTTATTTCTCAAAGAATCCTGAAAAGAAAATATCTCTCAGTTTCCACAATAATATTAAGCAGCACAACCATTTTCAACATTAATAATAAATGTTTCTTGAGCAGCAAATCAGCTTATTAGAATGATTTCTGAACGATCATGTGACACTGAAGACTGGAGTAATGAAGCTGAAAATTCAGCATTACATTACAGGAATAAAACACATTTTAAAATATATTCAAATAGAAAAGAGTTATTTTAAATTGTAACAATATTTATTTAAAAAAAAAAAAACATTTTTACTGTGTTTTAACTCAAATACATGCAGCTTTAGTGACTTAGACTCATATTTAGCTTTATTAAAATTCAGATGCTGGTATGTTTATTATTCCCTCTCGAGTAACATTCCACAGACTGATTATTGATTCCTGTCTGGGTCATGATCACACAAACCACATGTCATTTTAGCCTACATACTAAACATCCCGTTGCATATTTGAAACAAAGACAGATTTTTTTTCCCCCCTCGATTCTTTATTTCTTAAACATTTTAGATTTATAACTATTTACAGTGCACAGCATAAATGAGTACACCCCCTCTGAACAAATACAAAATATGCATTTATGAAGCAGCTTTATGATCACTAATACAATTCATGGAAAGATTAAACATATACATAATAAAAACTGAGAAATATATGTCATTAATAGCCATAAAATAAGTAAATTAGCCAATTTTGTTTAAATTAAGGATTGCAGAAGATTTAATTCAACAAATGTATAATATTCTAGCACTTGTATGCCATCCATAATTTTGAATATACTGCTCTGACCCTTCTTGGCGCGGAGTGTACAAGTTCATGACAAATGGTCACATCTGTCCTGTTTAACTCCTGGATGATGAGCTCCTTAAATGCCCTGATCTTTAATGGGGAGTGTTGCTCAACTCGTCTCTACAGAATCCCCCACAGGTGCTCAAGAGTGTTAAGATTGAGTGCAATACATGTCCACAGAAGGTTTTTCACCTTTGGAGAATGCATATCCTCGTTGTCATGTTGAAAAAATGCCCAACAATGCAGGGAATGAGGAAAGGGTAACATCTTCTGTTTCAAGTTTTACACCTTCAGCACTCATACATCCCTATATAAGAGCTTTACTATCACTGAACTTTACTGTGGGAACCAGGCACTTCTCACTGTACTCCTCCTCTAACAACACCATAGCATTTTGGATGCTGTTAGATCCAAAATGATTGATTTGGTCTCATGAGACCAGAGTATTGATTTCCAGAATCTATATTTTGTAAATATGGGCTTTGGAAATGGCTAACTGACTTTATTGTGCTTTGGCTACAGTAGGTAGTTCCAGTGAGAACAACAACCATGCATGTCATTTCTGCAGGCTGCATCTTACTCTGTGAGATAAACAGTCACTCTTTTCATAGCTTTTGCGGGCTCTGAGACACTCGCTTGGTATTTCTCCTGCTCTTTGTCTCGCAAAAAAAATCACTAAATGAAAGCTTAAAATGAAGGCCTGATTATTTCAGGGGCCTTGTCACAGGTCAATTGTTATTGAATTTCTGTGTTACTTTTGCTTTATTTTCACACAATTATTTGGTCATCCTCTTGTACCACTGTCCTGTTTTGTGCTAAGAAATAAGTCTCCTGACAGTTCTCTCCCAAGTGGTTCCATTGTTGTCAACATTAAGTCTGAGAATGATTCAGTGGGTTATATAATACTTTTAATTGTCAAGAAATTACTTCTCTTTCAATGTTTTGGTTCAACATACTTACCTGTTGATCAAACATTGTCTTAAACTTACACCAGAACATTTTTATTTTGTTTTATTTAACCGTTAGGAGGGTGTACTCATTTTTGCTGCACAACATTGTATCACCCTGATAAGAAAACCTTATTCTCCTGAATAATTTTGACATGCTTCTTTGGTAATTGATTAAGCAGACTTGCTGGAACATTATATCTCTAAAGAACCCTAACATGTCTTCTAAGTAATTGAGTAATTGCTGACTTTCAGAAGTTTCAGAGGGGGTGTACTCATTTATGCTGTGCACTGTACATCAAGATCCGCCCACATTCATAAGATATACAGATGAGAAAAAGGAACAAAGACAGATTTTTGAAATCAACTTCAGACTTGATATCTTAAAATTTCAGAACAAGTGTGTAGTTTTGGGAAAGTATATTGGTCATTCACGCTCACACAAGGAGGTTTTGCCTGTTTTGTCTTCTTTTCTTTTCTTCATGTCTTTAGTATTCCACTGCTGTAGGACTCACATTCTAGATGCTTTGAGTGTGTGTCAGACAACTGAAGAATAGAAAGAGACTGTGTGTGTGTGTGTGTGTGTGTGTGTGTGTGTGTGTGTGTGTGTGTGTGTGTGTGTGTGTGTGTGTGTGTGTGTGTGTGTGTGTGTCGTCGCAGACTGGGAACACAAACAGGGACAGCCTGAACTGTGTAAACTTACAAAATTATGCTCTCTGAAAACTTAAAAAAAAAAAAAATCAAAAATAGAGTGTTCATGCACACACAAACATTATTTCATTCTGACAAAGGAATGAGCTTCATTCACACACACTTAGTGGAATTTCAGCACATTGCCAAACAAGATTGGACAATTCTTCAGTCATTCATCACTTCCCGTTCCTGAGGTGACCATGAGACCGGCCTTCACAGTTTCACACTGATGGCTGTTGTAACAGCTGTATCCAGCTGTAACACCTTTTTTTCCAATCAAAAATAATTTATAGTGACGTATTCTGACATAGAACACGGAAATGCCGAACTGCGTTCACTACATCAACTGTGTATGACAACAACAGTTCATTGTTAAATAAAGTCGTTATTTTTGTTTTGTTTTTGTTGCACAAAAAGTATTCTCGTTGCTTCATAACATTAAGGTTGAACCTCTGCAGTCAATGTGGACTATTTTAATGATGTCTTTACCATCTTTCTGGACCTCAAAAGGTGCAATGACGCTGCGTGTGGTTTAGAAACTCTCAGATTTCATCAAAAATATCTTAATTTGTGTTCCGAAGATGAACGAAGGTCTTACAGGTTTGGGACGACATGAGGGTGAGTACTTAAAGGGTTAGTTCACCCAAAAATGAAAATTCTGTCATTTATCACCCTCATGCCGTTCCACACCTGTAAGACCTTTGTTAATCTTCAGAACACAAATTAAGATATTTTTGTTGAAATCCAATGGCTCTGTGAGGCCTTCATAGGGAACAATGACATTTCCTCTCTCAAGATCCATAAAGGTACTAAAAACATATTTAAATCAGTTCATGTGAGTACAGTGGCTCAATCTTAATATTATAAAGCGACGAGAATATTTTTGGTGCGCCAAAAAAAAAACAAAATAACGACTTATTTAGTGATGGTCGATTTCAAAACACTGCTTCATGAAGCTTCGGAGCACAAATGAATCAGTGTATCGAATCATGATTCAGATCGCGTGTCAAACTGCCAACGGCTGAAATCACGTGACTTTGGCGCTCCGAACAGCAGATTCGATACACTGATTCATTGTGCTCCGATGCTTCCTGAAGCACTGTTTTGAAATCAGCCATCACTTTATAAGTCGTTACTTTTTTTTTTTTTTTTTTTTTGGCGCACCAAAAATATTCTCGTCGCTTTATAATATTAATATTGAGCCACTATACTCACATGAACCAATTTAAACGTGTTTTTAGTACCTTCATGGATCTTGAGAGAGGAAATATCATTGCTCCCTATGAAGGCCTCACGGAGCCATCGGATTTCAACAAAAATATCTTAATTTGTGTTCCGAAGATGAACGAAGGTCTTACGGGTGTGTAACGGCATGAGGGTGAGTAATAAATGACAGAATTTTCATTTTTGGGTGAACTAACCCTTTAATGACAGAAATTTAATTTTTGAGTGAGCCAACCCTTTAAGGTCACCAAGGACGATAACTATAATGATAAAGATATAGCTCTCAAAATCATTCTAAATATAAAAGAATAGCACCACACCACAACTATAACAATAATGTCACAGAGAAACTATATCGTTGGAATCACTTTCACAGTGATTTTTTTTTCCAGCAGATGACAGAAAAACATTGACATCCAATCAGAATCCATCCTGCTTTAAAGAGCTTGAGCATTTAGAGAAACATGACAAATATGTAGAGTACGCTTAGAATAAACAGAGAGATATCATCTGATGGTGTGAAAGCTAATATACAGTAGTTATCGTTATAGTTATCTTTATAGTCATCATTCTTGGTGTGAACGGGCCTTAAAAAATTCATTATTCCTGACGGGTAAGAGAATTTGTGGCATATAAAGGTGAAAACTAATTAGTAAAATTTAAGTACTATATAGAGATCATATAAAGACCTTTTGTTGAGACACAGTGAATTAACATCATTTACATTTCAAATGCTACAATTGCCTACAATAACAACCTGACTTCTTGTATTAAATTTAGAAATAAGATTTAGTTTCTCATTACAGGTCTACTAATGTAATGTTATAGATTATAATGAGAAATTTTGGAACATATAAAAGGCAGGAACACAATCAAGCCAACGGCGACAAACTAGTGGCGACGAATGCAGACTGAGAGGTTGACTCACGTCGGCAAAGTCTGGGTCCAAAGTTGCCCTGACACACCAAACCAACGCTCGACAGCCGACGGCCAAGTAGCACGTCTGTTCTGCGCCTGCGTAAAATGAAATGCCTTTCTGTACCAGCAGGTGGCAGTAGCTGAACAGCCAATCAGAATGATCAGATGGCCCGACGAGCTCCGACGCCAATTCAACATGTGGAATCAGCCGAAAAAAAGCAGACAAGAACCAACTTTAGCCGACGACATGGAACACAATGAGAAAACTTAGTAGGCCGACGAACAAAAACTGCTCAACGGCCGACCATCGGCTTGGTGTGTTCCTGCCTTAAATGTTTCTTATCCCAAAAGATGGCAATTACATTTGTAACAGTCTGGGTTATGAATGAAACAAAAAAAATAATAATAATAAATAAATAAATTGTATATTTATAAAAATAATTAAAGAAATAAATAAAAGAAAGGTCGGCACACCAAAGCTGCAAAATTAAAAAATGTAATAATGGACTCTCACACAGGTGATGTTTCGAGCATGGAGGCTCTTCATCAGACAAATAAAATTTTAAAGGTGCCATCGAACGTTTTTTACAAGATGTAATATAAGTCTAAGGTGTCCCCTGAATGTGTTTGTGAAGTTGCAGCTCAAAATACCCCATAGATTTTTTTTAATTCATTTTTTTTAACTCCCTATTTTGGGGCATAATTAGAAATGCGCCGATTCAGGCTGCGGCCCCTTTAATTGCTCGCGCTCTCTGCCCCCTCCCGAGCTCTCGACTCTATCACTGCATAAACAAGGTTCACACAGCTAATATAACCCTCAAAATGAATCTTTACAAAGTGTTTGTCATGCAGCATGTCTAATCGCGTAAGTATGGTATTTATTTGGATGTATGGTATTTATTTACATTTGATTCTGAATGAGTTTGATTGTGCTCCGTGGCTAATGGCTAATGCTACACTGTTGGAGAGATTTATAAAGAATGAAGTTGTTTATGCATTATACTGTTGGAGAGATTTATAAAGAATGAAGTTGTTTATGCATTATACAGACTGCAAGTGTTTAAAAATTAAAATAGTGACAGCTCTTGTCTCTGTGAATACAGTAAGAAACGATGGTAACTTTAACCACATTTAACAGTACATTATCAACATGCTAACGAAGCATTTAGAAAGACAATTTACAAATATCACTAAAAATATCATGTTATCATGGATCATGTCAGTTATTATCGCTCCATCTGCCATTTTTTGCTGTTGTCCTTGCTTGCTTACCTAGTCTGTTGATTCAGCTGTGCACACATCCAGATGTTAATACTGGCTGCCCTTGTGTAATACCTTGATCATGGGCTGGCATATGCAAATATTGGGGGCGTACACCCCGACTGTTACGTAACAGTCGGTGTTATGTTGAGATTCGCCTGTTCTTTGGAGGACTTTTAAACAAATGAGATTTATATAAGAATGAGGAAACAATGGAGTTTGAGACTCACTGTATGTCATTTCTATGTACTGAACTCTTGTTATTCAACTATGCCGAGGTAAATTCAATTTTCAATTTGATGGCACCTTTAACCAACAAGCCTTTTTATTGACAGGTGATTAATCAAGGATCACATGACCTAAAAAAACCCCTGCATTTTTTATTATATATTATACACAATTTTCTCAAATTGCCTGTAAAATTTCAGGGTGATTCAAAGTTCACCTAAAAATGAAAATTCTAATTTACTTAATTTTAAACCTGTATGACTTCAGTTGCTCTGTAAAACACAAAAGGAAAAGTTTTACAGAATGTTCAAGCTGAATGTGAACCAGCTGTCAGTGAAAAAAAATATATAGAAGAATCATGAAAGCATAATAATAGTCTTTTATACAATAGCAGTACAATAGTACTTCTATACAATAACTTTGTGAAAGAAGCAAACTGAAATCGCTATTAAATTATATTGTTTGCGCTTTTCAGAGCTTAGGAGCCCATGTCCCTATCCACTTTAATTTGATGGAAAAGAGCAGGGTGAACATTCTGCTAAACAACTTCTTTAGTGTTCCACGGAACACAAGTTCATACGGGTTTGGAACAGAATGGAAGTGTATAAATAATGACAGAATTGTTATTACTGTATAAAAAAAATATTTAGTATTGGAACAGTCCGTTTCCTTTCAATGTGCGTTTCAAAAATTGTGTTGGTTGTGAAACAGCATTCAGATTAGCATCTAATCCGCTTCTGTTTGTTCAAGCAACATAGCTTAAGTTTAGAAAAAAAGTTAATTTTTCCAATTCATTTAACACTACACAGACACAGGTCTTCAGAGATTGTAGGTTGCCACTGTACGGTTTGTGTATTGGAAAGGTAAGTGCTGACACTCACTTTGTGAGACGGGAGGATATCCTGAGGAAACGGTGCCTCCTCTCCACCAGCGCTGGACTCCTCCTCCTGAGAAACGGGAGAACATGCCTCAAAATCTGTGTGTCCTAGATCCTGCAAGTACTGGAACAGCGGAGAGTTCTGGAGGGGTGAGAGAGACGCAACTCTAAATAAACATGGGTCAATGACAAATGAGGATGTCCAAGATGACGAAAAGGAAGAATCTTCTTTACTTTGGTTTTTGAAAAAAAAATTTCAACAAAAGCTTTGAAAAAAATCTCAAGTAGTGCAACCATCAAGAAAAAAGTAATATTTTCATTACATTTGGAATATGTGAATGTACACATCCACATCCTCATTATTTTTTCCAAAGTTTTTAAAACACATTTAATAGTGAAAATATGTTTTTGATTAATGAATAGGAGATTTTATTGGGGTTATTTTATTTGACTGCCTGAACTAACCTTGGCATGTCATAAAAATTATAAATAATACGACTTTTAAAAAAATATTTAATGACCTAGACACAGCTGAAATGGTCGACAGGGGTCTTTCTGTTATGGCTCTCTTGTCACATGATGACAGAATGTCTTTCTGAAATGACTTTACCAACAAAATATTTTCTAGTAGTGTTGTCACAATACTGGAATTTCCAACTTCGATACGATACCTTGAAAAATATCGATACTCAGTACCATTTTCGATACCATGGGGAAAACTGCCATATATACCGCCATACAGATAATTTGTTATTATCTCATAATTTCTGATCATTTGGATAATTTTGTTGCAAAAGCTTTATTTGAATCATTAAACTAGATTTACAAAAAAAGACAAGTAAACTTATAAAATAAGAACAAATTGCAAATGATAGCACAAATAAATATAATAGAATAAAGAGACAAATAAATAAACATAGCTTTAAGTTTTTCAGATGGGTCTAACAATGGTATTCAGGTAAGAAACAGAAGTTAAAAGTAATCAAATGTAAAATAACACTGGATAGTCTTCATTTTAAAATTAAATTCAGATTAATACTTACAATTAAAGTTACAAAAGTTATTCATGACAGAACATACTGGATCCGTACATTCACTCTTAAAGTGACAGCAGACTAATATTCCTGCTGCTGTCACTTTAAGAGCGAATGCATGGATCCAATATACTGTTACACAACATGCATTTTCTCTCAACTATTTAGGATCCAAAACTTACTGTATTTACCTGAATACTCTTCAAGACATATTTTGGTATGTATTTGACTGTTTAAGCGCAATAAGCAACGAAAAAGAAGTCAATTTGGTACTCGCAAGCTGTTTGAGAGGCGGCTTTTTATGTGAGCACTAATAATATAGATCAGTGGTATCAGTGTATCGATACTGCAGAAAAGGAGTATTCCAACCGTTTCAGATATTTCAGTATCAATACATATCGAAATATTGATATTTTTGACAACACTAAATCAATTAATTAACTAAAAAAAAACAGGTAAAACTTCTTTATCTCTACTCATTCTTATGAAATAATAATCATATTATGCCAAAATAAAGAATACAGTCACACCACATACATACATAAATACATATGTTATCTAGGGCTGGGCGATATATCGCATGCGATTGTCACGCACATTTCGTCAGTAAAGCCGGTTCCCTGATTACCGCTAAATCGCCATCACCTGCTTTCAAATGGAGCTGCATTTAATAGACAGAACCGTAGTTCACTGACAAGCTACGCAATATCGCATTCATATCGCAGATGAATCGCCTTCGATAATGAACGCGATATTGCGTAGCTTGTCAGTGAACTACGGCTCTGTCTATTAAATGCCGCTCCATTTGAAAGCAGGTGATGGTGATTTAGCGGTAATCAGGGAACCTGCTTTACTGACGAAGTGCGCGTGACAATCGCATGCGATATATCGCCCAGCCCTAATGTTATCAGAAAAATTTCAATTCTTTGCTGTATGTTAGTCATAGCACACAAACTTTGATTTGGCAGACAAAAGTTTTCCAAATATAATTAATATTTTAAACCAAAACTGCTCCATTACTTTTTAAAAAGAAGATTTTTTTTTTTCCCCCATTATGGAGACATTTTGACAAAAGATATTATCGAATATGAAATCAAAATGGAATATTGCAGTATTTATTATAAATGTTTTATCCATGCACATTAATGTGCCCTTATAAACTTTAATCAAAACAACTTCCCCTCACTTTTGCAACAACATCTCTTCTCCAATGATGTTTACTTGCGAGAGGGCGGGGCAACCTGTCACTCACATGACATCACAGCAATAGCAAGCCTTAACCATCCAATCATTTCCCAATGAAAAAAATCAAGTCCCACCCTACATTTTTTCTTGTTCGAGAAGCAGTTTCACTCGGATATACGTCACAATAGGGAAGAAAACTTTAATTTCATGCCAACTTCAATTGATTTACTGCAGAACACTGTTCTAAAATGTAAAATTCTTTTTTTTTTTGGTCACGTCATTGATCCACACACATTTTAACATTTCAGCATTGGTATTCCATTCACATATATTTCATCCTTAGCGATAGCCATTATTTCATGAGGGGAAAAAAGAAAAAAAAAACAATTTGATGAACAAATAAGTGGAAATAACAGAGAGGAAGGGAGGAGAGAGATACAAAGAGGAGTCATGATTCAGATATCTTTCTCAGGAAGTTAAGGGCTGTGCTCTCTCAGAGGAGAATCACCAGAAACAACATCCTTTCCTGCCTTTTTCCTCGCTTACCTCTCGCACATCCCTCGCTCTAGTCTTAGTTCTTCTCAAACGCAACATCGCTCAACGAAGGATGCAGATCCAACACTCTCGCAGGTCCCAATTCCCAACCAGAGATCCAGAATCACTGGCTCATTTCCACTACTTACCATTTCCACTGGATTTGAGTTGCTAAAGAGGTTTAAAATTCTCATATTCTTATTTCAGTCAAATCCTGCACTGAGGTAGCCTGCCACCCATCATGAACTTTGGATCTTTTTTCTCTAAAGCTCATTTGCAGTGAGAGGAATCGGTTGGCGGGTGTTTATTGATGTCGGAGAGCAGCTAAACTGGCCTGAGGCGAAAGACCTGATTTTAGGTCAGCAAATGAGAGCAAACAGAATCCGACTGTTTTTGTTTTGAAGTCTGGATAGTACATTACGATATACAACAGATACAACATTTTAGAAGCATGACCCAAATCTGACCAGCACAACATATGCCAACAACTGCCCAAAATACACAAAACAGGAGGATTTCTACAACTTCTGACCAATAATCTTTTCCCAGTCGTTCGCATTTGTTTTTTTAATAGATGCAGAAATTTCTTGATGATAAAGCTCAGCAGAAATCGACAAAATGTACATTTACTATTGAAATTCCCATTAAGATTTTGTTTCCAATACATTTTCTGCCTTAATTTTTCCCCCCATTTTCCATGGGTACCTCGAAGTAAACACAAATAAAACTGGATGAACTGGGATAGCAGTTCTGTCTATATGACTATATATGATGAATATATATAGTTTTAATGGATAATGAATAAAAATTGTGTACAACAGGTGTTCATTTTATTTCAGCAATTTTGTCTATATCTTATTTACAATTATGTATATATTTGCATTTTAACAGGCTGACTACCCTGGTCTATATATCGATATTGGCTGATGAAAACCCATATTGGTCAATTTTAAAGTAGTTAAAGGGTTAGTTCACCCAAAAATGAAAATAATGTCATTTATTACTCACCCTAATGCCGTTCCACACCTGTAAAACCTTCGTTAATCTTCGGAACACAAATTAAAGGGGTGGTTCAATGCGATTTCACTTTTTTAACTTCAGTTAGTGTGTAATGTTGCTGCTTGAGCATAAACAGTATCAGCAAAGTTACAGCGCTGAAAGTTCAATGCAAACGGAGATATTGTCTTTTAAAGTTATGGCAGTTTAATGCCTACAAAAACGACCGGTTTGGACTACAACGAGCTTCTTCCCGGGTTGGTAACATCATAAACCCTGCAAAACATGCCCCCGTCTTAAAAGCAGAAGCTGCTGTTTATTGGCTTCAAACTGTAAGTACGTTTTATTGTTTGTACATGTCTTTTAAACGTATAGTTCTGTTGCTATTTTTGATTGCATCAAGGACGTAAACAAAGACCAACTCATTTTTGCTTCGCTAGCCAGTTAGCTAAATTCTAGTGCATACTTCTCCAACAAACGTCTATGTTCATAGACAACCATAGATCACTGACAAGCTACGCAATATCGCGTTCATTATCGCAGATGAATCGCCTTCGATAATGAACGCAATATTGCGTGGCTTGTCAATGAACTAAGACTCTGTCTATTAAATGCCGCTCCATTTGAAAGCAGGTGATGGCGATTTAGCGGTAATCAGGGAACCGGCTTTACTGACGAAATGCACGTGAAAATCGAATGCGATATATCGCCCAGGCCTAAATCAAGCCTAGAAAAAAGAAAACACTGAACAACCCCTTTAAGATATTTTTGTTGAAATCCGATGGCTCAGTGAGGCCTGCATAGCCAGCAATGACATTTCCTCACTCAAGATCCATTAATGTACAAAAACATATTTAAATCAGTTCATGTCAGTACAGTGGTTCAATATTAATATTATAAAGCGACGAGAATATTTTTGGTGCACCAAAAAAACAAAATAACGACTTATATAGTGATGGCCGAAGCTTCGGAGTGTTATGAATCAGCGGTTCGAATCAGCGGTTTGGAGCGCCAAAGTCACATGATTTCAGCAGTTTGGTGGTTTGACACGCGATCCGAATCATGATTCCACACAAAAGATTCGTAATGCACTGAAGCTTAATGAAGCAGTTTTTTGAAAACGGCCATCACTAGATAAGTCTTTTTTTTCTCCTTTTTTTTTTTTTGCCGCACCAAAAATATTCTCGTCACTTTATAATATTATCATTGAACCACTGTACTCACATGAACTGATTTAAATATGTTTTTAGTACATTAATGGATCTTGAGAGCGGAAATGTCATTGCTGGCTATGCAGGCCTCACTGAGCCATTGGATTTCAACAAAAATATCTTAAAGCGGAACTCAGTAAGATTTGCGAAGCTCCCCCTACAGGTACCTTCAGTGAATCACACTGTCGTAAATACTCCAAGCGCAGCTCTGGACTACAACGCTCACCAGCGCAGTAGTTTTGCAAATACAGTACAAGAAATCTCGATGGAGGTGGGTAATTTTCGAAATTGTCTTATAAAGTCATAATATATACATTGTTTTTGAATTACCGTAAAGCATTTTCTCACTCTCGCGTGAACATGAGGCGAGATTGTGTCGGGTCGGCGCAGCTCAACTTGCAAGTGCTGTTTTCTGGCGTAGACGTACCAGAGGGGGTTAGTGCACGCCTCAAACACATCACTACAAGTCAATTAATACTAAGGACTTAGAAAACTATTTATGAAGGTAAAAAAGTTACTTAATTCTGCTTTAATTTGCGTTCCAAAAAAATTAACGAAGGGTTTGGAACGGCATGAGGGTGAGTAATAAATGACATTATTTTTGGGTGAACTAACTCTTTAATCCAGGAAAAACAAATAGTTACACTCTTACTCCATAATTATTCCTTATGACTGTTTACTCTACTAGAATTTATTGGAACCATTGCCACAAACAGATTAAATGAAGAGATGTCTAATCTAGATCAATGCATATGACAGCATGGTTTCCCTGGTGATGCAGCATCAGTAGGATGTTGATCTGACAACCCCAATCTTGACTCATAAAGGCAGATCAGAGCCACACATGCTTTGATGCACTATGCACTTAATTCAATTTAAAGATAATAAAATAAAACAGACCACAGAGAGACAAACAGAAACTGTCCATACTTATACTCACGCTGTGTCTCAAAACCTAGTGAGGTACCTACCTTGACATCTAATCTCAAAACACCTACCTAAACAGGATTTTCAAACATAGTACCAAAACCTAATGAACTACAAGCATAAACAGCTTTTTGGGGCATTTCAGTCACAAAAACTAGTGGGCTGCCTTTCTAGACAGCATTTTTGGACACCAATATCTAAAACCTATAGAACTACCAATCTATATGACATTTTTGGTTATCATAAAGTATCAAAATCTAATGACCTGCCTACCTAGAAGACAACATTGCAACCTAGTGCCTGACGCGCCTATGATGCCCAGAAATGCTATCCAAGTACTCAGCTTACTATGTTTTACAGACTCTGACCCTGTTCATACAAGATTTTTGTCTCCCAACATGTTGTATTATATGAAAAAAAGGAGACAGACCTACTTTGCAACGCGGTTTACATTTAATTAAACCCAAAGTGCTTAATAAGCAGCTCTAAGTCATTGTAGAGGTGCATAGGGAGGAGTGTTACGTGCTAAGTACAGGCTGCTAACTGCACATCTATCACAGATATTTGAGCAGCGGTTGTCTGCCCGCGTAAACGCAAGTGTCTGGATCAGAAACTTACCTCGAACACAACTTCTTCATCAAAATCCTCAGTCATAGCTCTCCGCCATATGTGTACATCAGATGCGCATGCTGGGATGGTAGTTCATATGAATTACAGGAGAGACTTGTGTAGCTTCTGCTGAATGCGCAGAGACACGCCATGACTTGAACTACAATTCCCATGGTTCATAGCTCTTCTTCGTCTATTTGACGACGGTTCGCAAAATTTGTAGGGCTACATGCCGACATCCACTGGGCTGTTGGTCTTGATTTTACAACATTGTTACTTCCAGTATGAGGAAAATATATTAAACAAAATGTAGAGGTTTAATAACATTTCCGTAAATGTTCATAACATTTTTTTTTTTTTTAGATTTTCTAAAAAACAATATGATGCAATGTCTGTTTGTTGAGAATTATTTAGTTTTCTTTCTTTTTAAATTGAATTTATACTATTTATGGGGGTATATATATATATATATATATATATATATATATATATATATATATATATATTAGTTAGTTTATAGGCTATATTAGGGCTGTTCAACGATAATCGTGATTATCGTGTACAAAATAAGAGTTTACGTAATATATGTGTGTTTGTTTTGTGTATAATTATTATGTATATATAAATACACACACATACATGCATAAATGTAAGAAATATATGCATGTATGTAAATATATATATATATATATATATATATATATATATATATATATATGTGTGTGTGTGTGTGTGTGTGTGTGTGTGTGTGTGTATATATATATATATAAATATTTTTATATAAATATAATATAATAATATATAATATAATATTTTCTTAAATATATAAATGAATGTATGTTGTTATATATATATATATAATTATACACAAAACAAACACACATATATTACGTAAACACAGACTCTTATTTGTACACGATAATCATGATTATCGTTGAACAGCCCTATTATATATATATATATATATATATATATATATATATATATATATATATATATATATATATATACATGCATATAAACTAATAATGAAAATGTGTATATAAGTAAATCTTCTATACACATTTTCTATAAAAAAGTTTTTATATGAATATATACATACATATATACATAGATGCAATGTCTGTTTGATGACATTTATTTAGTTTTCTTTCTTAGTTAGTTTTCGTTTTTAATTGAATTTATACTATTTATGGAGGTATATATATTAGTTAGTTTATATATATATAAACTAATAACTTTTTTATTAAAAATGTGTATAGAAGATTTGAGAGCAGTAAATACAGTCGGATAGCCTACTAATTTCAATGAGGAAAAATAATTAATTTCTGTATGTTTTTTATGTAACTTTAACATATCATATATCCTACTACATCTGCTTTTTATTCTTGCCACAAACAACATTAGGAACATCTAGGCTACTTTTAGTTCATAACTCACAAGAAGTGGATGTTCGATTCGCAAAAGAATTGTTCTTCGGAATCGGATCCTTTTAATGAATCTGTGAAACTGAATCGCGCTAATCTGAACTTTGCCTTAAAATCGTTTGATCTTAAAAATGAATATGAAATGTTAATGAACTATTGTAAATAAAGATATACACGTTGCTAAAACAGTAACCGTATTCGGTTGTTGTGATTGTGAAATGCGCATTTCCTTTCTGTAAGGAGCACATTAGGCTGAAATTATAATGTTGCCAGTATGGGAGTCCAAAACAATGTGTATTCGTATATCTTGAAGAAACCATTATTTAAGTGACATACTCAGACACATCCACTGTTTATTTATTGGTGAAATTAATTACTGAATCGGTTTGTTGAAAACTATCTGTTCAATGAACCGACTCGCTATATGATTCCGATTCCCCAACGCTCCAACAGTGAGATCGCCTCTAGCGGCGGATCATGGAAGTTTTTATTGAACTCTTTGACTGGACTTCGCCGTTCCAGCTTTACAAAAGCGGTGGCAAAAACCATGGAAAGCATGGAACTCATTCCGACTTCTTAAAAATACAAAGAGTTTGGATAATCTTTTGAAGATACCGAGTTGTCTTTCCCTCTAGGACTTGCAATGGCTCCTGCTAGAAGAAAAGAGCTGAATCTGAAAGAACTGTGCTGAATGCAGCTCATTCATGGAGTAAAGAGAGTCGTTTGGGGATCATGAGTACAGGTTAGTTTCCTGGATGAATAAACATCAGCTACTTCTCTTGAACAAGCAGGGAAGAAAGAAATGTAGGGCATGTATGGGTAAAATGTTGCAACATTTAACGGTTTCATTAGAATATTTCTAAGTGTGGCAACCGGTGGAACTTTAATGAAGTAGCAGCTTCAGTGTTCCTATTCTCTGTTAGACGCTAATCTTGTGCTAACGGGACGAATTGTCCACAAGAAGATATTCCTGGATGAAGAAGGTAAGGAACGTTGTTGTGGTTGTGATTTATTTTGGCATCTTTTTCACCGCACGTTATTCGCAAAAGCTGGAACCTGAAGGGATATTCTATTTTCAGCAGTATCCAGGTTTTCCCCCTCAGACATATATATATGGAAGCCGCACGGGATACTTTGAAATTTGACTTCAATCTTTTGTTTCAACTTTCCTTCGGTTATCACACACAGATAACAATTTTGGGGCGAGTTTACTTTTTTCTTTGTTCTCTTCAATCGATATGGACACTGTTATGGAGGGTATAACCAAAGAGAATAAAGAAAAGTCCCGTGATTTTTTTTTTCCACTGCTGTAAGGAACTCTCTACCACCACAATACATCCGCCTGATGACTCCGTCTCGCGTGCTGATGCGAAAGCAGGGATTCCAGCGCGAGGCAGTTCGCGAGCTCTGTTCCCTGATCCGGAGCTCGAGCACGGGCCCGCGAGACGCTCCGAACTAAAAGCACGAGCTCCGGATCAGAGAAAAGAATGAGCGGAGGAGGGCGCCTCCGGGATTAGTCTTGGATTGCTTCCCTTGGAATGGGAAGACCACATTTCCTCAAGAGAGCATCAACAAACCCGAGTTTCCCCCATTCGAAAGCGCTATCTAGGTGAATTCAGCGAAGCCACCACAATTCTTTTCTAATTGTGACATCTATAAAAGTATAGATCTCAAATCAAAATATGTCATTATAATATAACGCTTTTCTGTACAAAACTTTTCTATGGCAACCATAGTTTCCTCGTTACTGTACAACTAACAAATTAAAATAGGATCTACTTCAAACCATGTAAAATCTTAATGATCTTTCTGGTACTTTATATTATTTTTTATGGCTGTAATAAAGTGACGATAATTGTAGTAACTGCATTTTGTAGGAAATTAGGGTACTATCCCAGGTGAAAAACAAGTACACTTCTATAATGTACTTAAAGTGCTCTATTTTCGTGCACTAATTTTGTACTTAATATACTAAAAATTCTTCTTTAGTGCTTCTAATAATCTTAAGAACATGTAAGTGTACTCAACTGTGCTATTTTGAGACACCATGAAATATGAACTTAAATGTGCTTTTAATATACTATCTCTGTATTTAAAAATGTATTTAGTTACCACTTGTAGTACACTGTGGGTTCAAATGTACTATAAGTGTACTATTTAAATACATTTTTTAAATACAGAGATAGTATATTAAAAGCACATTTTAGTTCATATTTCATGGTCTCACAGTTGAGTACACTTACATGTTCTTAAGATTATCTTAAAAAGTACTAAAGAAGAATTTTTTGCATATTAAGTACAAAATTAGTGCATGAAAATAGGGCACATTAAGTACATTATAGAAATGTACTTTTTTTTTCACCTGGGATACACTTGAAACATTGGACTGAATATACCTAGTTTTGAGCATAGCAACATTTCCACTTTTTTTGTCTGTAACTGAATAATTCATATATTATATAAACTAAAGAGAAACATATAAATATGAATGTTTAAAATTAAATGAAGTTAAAGGTTCACACCTTTGTAAAGTGTTCTCATCAATGTCTGGTACTGTAAGATATTATAAGAGAACATTTATAAATCAGGCAATATCAAAGCCATCCTTCACCTTCTATAATTTCACCTGCAATTAAGCTCAAAAACATTACACTGCTCGGGAGAAGATTACAGTTTTTTATTATTATTATTATTATTATTTAGGTTGCCCTAATCATGCCTATATTGTTACAACTGTGATATGTCAAGTCAATCATCCAAACCGTGAAGTAATTTAGTAGCTAGCACCAGAAAAACAAAATGGCTAAAACATCCCAGGTGAAAAAAAGTACACTTCTATAATGTACTTAAAGTGCTCTCTTTTCGGATGCTAAGATAATCTTAAGAACATGTAAGTGTACTCAACTGTGCTATTTTGAGACGCCATGAAATATGAACTAAAATGTGCTTTTAATCTACTATTTCTGTATTTAAAAAGTGTATTTAGTTACCACTTGTAGTACACTATGGGTTCAAATGTACTATAAGTGGTATCTAAATACATTATTTAAATACAGAGATAGTACATTAAAAGCACATTTTAGTTCATATTTCATGGTGTCTCAAAATAGCACAGTTGAGTACACTTACATGTTCTTAAGATTATCTCAAATAGTACTAAAGAAGAATATTTAATATATTAAATTAAAAATTAGTGCGTGAAAAGAGAGCACTTTAAGTACATTATAGAAGTGTACTTTTTTTCCACCTGGGATGATTGGTTATTTTGTCAACATTATAGCTGTCATCTTTTACAATTCAATAAATTGAGCTGACAGTTAATTTGAAACTGTCCTGTATTCTCAGTTCATTCTTGAATGCAATTTTAATGTTCATCAATGTCAAAACATAGGTGAATACCTCTAAAAGTGTTTAACCAAATCAAAAAATTTATTTCTTGGTACATAAACTCTTATATTTTCATGTCTGTAGATGGTCTGTTTTGATTCTCGAAAACTAGCTTTGATGTGCATTTATATGCTGATGTTTGTCTCAAAGCTACATTTCAATCTTGACCTCAGTCGTGACCTATCGTGTTCAGCTGTGTGTATGTGGTATGCAAGTCTATTCATGGAATTCATGTAGTGCCCCCCTCTCTTCCTTCTCTGTGTGAGTTTATGTAGGAATGAAGAAACCACCGGTCGCCCCCAAACCCAAGCTGGTTCAGTCGCAGAAACCATCGCCTCCCCCCATCGCCCCAAAACCAGAGATCCTGCTGCCTTCACCCTCACCCACTGCACACAAGAGAGGAAAACCTGCTGTCGCTCCCAAACCATGCCTGCCCAAAGCCCCTCAGAAACCTCTCCAGCCAAGACAAGATCCCTGCAAGACCCAGCATCCCCCTGTCTCCAAAAATGGGGGTCCTGCTCTACTACCCTCACACCTGTCTCATTACATTATACCACCCTGTACTCAAGGTCATCATCTAGGTAACAGCAAATCAGAGGATTCTAAGGAAATATGTGGAACAGCAGAGGTAGGTGATTTCAAAGAAGGCGAGAACCCAAAAGAACAGTTGTTTTACAATGACACATGGGAACATGCTTCCCAATCTGAACGGGAACAATTGCATGCTCCCACAGACTCATTCCACACTTCCACAGAGGCACAGGAAGAAACTAACTCTTCTACAGTAGAAAAGGACCAGACAAGTACACAAACAGGAATTATCCACAGTCCTACAGAACCCTTACAGGAACAATCTGCACAGGAGAAACAAACCGGGAACTCCATTTTTGGCTCTTGCATCAGTGACAATGTTAGTTACCCTGCACCTCCCAGCAAGCCACTCCCTGTACCCCATCCACGACGCCCCCGGAGGGCACTTCTTAGGCAGAATGTTGTGGAAATTGCACCTTCAGACACTCAAGCAGATACACCTACAGAAACTTCTGAACAGATTCAGACAGACAAATTACTAGAAAATCCCGAAAACACTTCAACAAGTCAGGCCTACACTGACACACCTCTGAATTTATGTTCCCCTAAAGAGAACACGGATAACGCAGACACTGGCTCCTCAACCAACACTGATTCTTTGCACAAAGTAGACTCTTTTCAAAGCGCACATGCTGAAGACGTGCTTCCTGATCTAGAATCCACTCATTATTCGGTTCCAACAAATGGTGTAACTCTAGCTTCCATGAACACAGCTGCGGAGGAGGGGTCGCAACCTCCAGCTCCTCCACCTCGACAGAAATCCCTCCCACAAATGGTTGATTCCTTGTGCAAGGCCTCAACATCAGTGGACAACTTGGTTTTGCATTGCCAATCAGATCTTCAAGATTCATTGGTCAGGAGTAAAGATGAGGAGGTGCAAAGCGATGATGAAGATGATGGAGCATATGGAGATTTTGCTCGATACCCAATAACTCGGAGTCTTCCTAAACAGATTAAGCTCAGCTGTGGCTCACAAGTTGCAGCTATAAGCAAGCCATCTTTGGATGGGGAGGAAAAGTCACCAAAAGTCATGCCTAAAAAGCCCCAACGAAACAGTCTTCCCGCCTCTGTTGTGTTGCGGAAGCAAAACACATCTCCGCTAGCGCACACCCCCCCTCCGCTTCCTAACTCCAGTCCTCCTGTATTCAGAGAACTCCCGGCACCTCCTCAGGAGAAACCTTCATGGCGAGTCGCCCTGCCTAGCATCCCTCTTTTCAGTAAAAACCAGCCGACTCGCAGTAACAGCCAACCGCAGGCTGGAGGTGTGGGATCTGTTTTCATCAAACAGAGGGCAAAGTCGTTTTCCTCTGCAGATCTTCAGCGAGTGGATACTGGATCCGAATCCTCCGAGCCGTTGGTGCGGTCCGATCAAACACGGCGTAGCTTGCGGAAACTTCTAGAGCTGCGCGTATATGCACGGTTGCTTCCGAAGTTGCTTCGCAGTGGACAGTCCCTGGATTGCACTCGTACTGATGCGGAATACGAGGATCATAAAGCCACGCCCACTAATCAAGTCACCCCTGGTGATGAGGAAGAAGCTCAAGGTGACAGCGAGACTGACTGTGGGGTGGAATATGAGAACGTCCCATTATATGAAGAGATTCCAGAGTACATGAACCTGCCCTGGGTCTATTCCAACCAGGATGTGGACACAGGAGTGTATGAAGTACAGGAACCATGTGAGGTGAACAGGTCAGTTTGTGCATGCACATAAATGTATACACAAGTCATAATTTATTTCACCATCCTCAACTACAACTGTATAATTTAAAGGACATAATAATTAATCAACCAACATATTTTGATGTGACCAGAGGGTCAGAGTTTAGATGGTTTGCATGGTTTATTTGCTATAACTACACCATTACATTGGGTGGCTAAAGGGTTAGTTCACCCAAAAATGAAAATTATCCCATGATTTACTCACCCTCAAGCCATTCTAGGTGTATATGACTTTCTTCTTTCCGACGAACACAATCTGTGATATATTAAAAAATATCCTGGCTCTTCCGAGATTTATAATGGTAGTGAATAGAGTACCTCAGAGATGACGTGTTTTTGTAGGCCAACCCGGAAGTTAGCGGCGCACTATTCCCTCTATCGAAAGCCTATGCATTTTTCCCATAGACTTTTGGAAAATCGCAAAAAATAAGCTCAGTGTTTAACAAAGGGTTATGACACTTACACGTTTTGTCTGTCAAGATAATCTTTACAAATTAACACAACATTTATACATTTTGAAGCCTAAATAAAGTCGTCAGATATAAAAAGCTAACAGTAGGCTATAAACGGACAACAGCACACCATGGTCGCGGATCAACGTCATCACCACCAAGCTTCCTCAAACTTTATTTAAAAACATGCTCGCCGATTATGATCTGTGCTGTTTATGAATACTTATCCACTTTTTCATGAGAAATGCTGTCCAAATGTCCTGTTTGTCATGATGATGTCTAAAGTCCCCACCAAAGGAAGTAGTCCCTTTTAGCAACTTGTTAGCAACCGCCATTTTTAAGACACAATAAAGGTTTAGAAAAATCACAAGTGGGTTATAACTGGTGTGTTTTATGTCATAGAAAATATTTAGAGGCTTTGTTAACCACAACCTTATTTCAGGCGATTTAGCAAAAACCCATTCAAAAAACCCATAGACTTTAGAGCGATGGAACCAGAAGTCTTAAAATGCTAACTCGCTTCCGGGTTTTGCATACAAAAACACGTAATCTCTGAGGTACTCTATTGGAGCCCCAAAAAAATGTATCCATCCATCATTTAAAAAATCCATACGGCTTTTTGTAAGGAAAAATATCCATATTTAAAACTTTATAAACTAAAATAACTAGCTTCCAACAGACAACCATATGCATACTGCGCAAGTCAACTTATATAACCCCTGACGCGATGTATGACGTAAGATGTAGGATTAGCGTAAGCTTAGACGCCTTACGCGGTTTACGCAAATAGGGCTGTGCGACAAACTCAAGCTCCTCTTCTCTTATTTTGAAATCCTCCGACATTTCTCTTTCTTTAGACTTCTTATTCAGTGTTTTGTTTTGCTTTATCCTCTGCGCTTCCGCGTTCGTCATGCGTCGGGTCAGGGGTTACTTTTCCGCCGCAAATCAATGCGTACGACCGCCTCCCAGAAGCTAGTTTTTATAGTTAATAAAGTTTTAAATATGGATCTTACAAAAACCCATCGCTTCACTTCGCTTCACTTCATTATTTTAAATGTAAATACGTGACAAGCATGCTCACAAGAAAAACCTCGTATTTTCTAGACGCGTCTATGAAGGAAAGAAGAAAGTGGCGCAGCGTTTTTAGACGTGAATGATCACTTTTCCGCCGCAAATCAATGCGTACGACCGCCTCCCAGAAGCTAGTTTTTATAGTTAATATGTTGTAGGCATTTGATCAGGAAAGGTCCAAGAGATGTGAATATATGCTGTCATTTATAAACATGGCCTAAAGCAAAAGCACCCATCAACCCATTAAGCCATTCCACTGTATCTGCAATTTCTGTATATCTGATACTTTCAGATATTCTACTAGCTGATTAGAATTCCTAAATCATATCTGATCTGATCGATGCAGTCTTAGGGATCATTCACGTCTAAAAATGCTGCGCCACTTTCTTCTTTCCTTCATAGACGCGTCTAGAAAATACGAGGTTTTTCTTGTGAGCATGCTTGTCACGCGTTTACATTTAAAATAATGAAGTGAAGCGAAGTGAAGCGATGAAGTGAAGCGATGGGTTTTTGTAAGATCCATATTTAAAACTTTATTAACTATAAAAACTAGCTTCTGGGAGGCGGTCGTACGCATTGATTTGCGGCGGAAAAGTGATCATTCACGTCTAAAAACGCTGCGCCACTTTCTTCTTTCCTTCATAGACGCGTCTAGAAAATACGAGGTTTTTCTTGTGAGCATGCTTGTCACGTATTTACATTTAAAATAATGAAGTGAAGCGAAGTGAAGCGATGGGTTTTTGTAAGATCCATATTTAAAACTTTATTAAAAGCCTGTTTACAACAAGATAACTATGACACTAACAGCATCCACACACCGACGGATGAGAACATTCTGTTTGTTGTGAGCACATACTGCATCATCTGATGCTTTAAATGCTTAAGCTCTTTAAAGCTGGTGGATTCTGATTGGCTGTGAATGTTTTTATCTTTCATCAACTGAAAAAAATCATTCCTCTGTCATTATTGTTATAGCTGTTATGTTGTAGACTTTTCTCATAGGATTTGTTTGATTATTAAAACATTATAGTTATCGCCCTTGGTGTGAATGGGCCTTTAGACTCGTATACACAGAGTAACTCCAAAATGACAAAATCTGCATTACAAAACATGCTGCACTTTTTGGTTTCAGCTGATGTGATTTGTTAGCATCAACATTTAAAAGCTACTGAGCAACAAATATATATATTTTAAAGTGCACTGTGTTGGTTTGGTCTGTGTGGTCATGGAAGTGTGTGTGTGAGAGGGTTACAGTCCACTCTTTGAGTCCAGGTTGGGCTGTTTTCCTGTGGGTTATTTTCAGTGGCCAGAGCAGGAAATGTCTGTAGAGGAGAGAGCTGAGCCACTGGAAAATAACCTTTCTCTCTCTCTTTCTCTCTCTCTCTATTTCTCCCACACTCTTTTTCTCTCATTCTCAGAATTTTCATTTGAGATCTTCTGGCTCAGAGCTTTGCTTTGTCATTACAACATTTCCAACACAGTAGCAAAAATCATGTCATGTCAGTAAAACATGAATCATCTTATTCTGATTGCAAATATACCAACTGCTGACTGTTTCACTGACCTCATTATAAAACATCACAGCCCACAGGCTAATTTTTGTCAGCAGTAAGTGCTTTTGTAATAAAGTTTGGTTTTATTTTTGGAATTCATGTGTAAGCACAGATTATTTTTCATCTACAAAACTGATTTCAAGCATTTATGCTTAAGCCTTTAGATCAAAAATGATTCAAAGAATATAAGAAACTACATTTAGAAATATAAATTCCAATCTTTTGACTTTTGGTGTGTTTACTGTGATGACTGTAGACACATGGCTTGTCAGTGATGAGGTCTCAGTGCCGGTGAAAACTTACAGCATTTGCTGAATTTGCAGTTGGTTTCCAGATGCACAGGACATTGAATCAAGTTTGTGGTCGTATGTTTGGAGTTGTCAGCAAGTTGTAACCAACAAATATTTTACAGTCATGTGGGCTAAAGCCCTTGATCACAGTTGTAATACATTATCATCTTTGATCTCTCAGTACAAAAACTGTTGTGCACAAAACAACAGAATATACACTGCTTTAATACTGGATCCCACTATACAACAATTATTTGATTGAACAATTATTCGTGTTTGTGTGTACAGTATATATACATATAGCCACAAAACATGTATATGTGACATACAGAAAATGTGAAAATCCACATTCACTCTGACAGATTTATATACACTGTAAACCGTAACGCTCAAAATAATTAATTGGTTTGAGTAGGACAAACTTAAATTAAACAAATTAGTTCAGTCAAATTTAAAGGATTAGTTTACTTTCAAATTAAAATTTACTGATAATTTACTCACCCCCATGTCATCCAAGATGTTAATGCTTTCTTTCTTCAGTAGAAAAGAAATGAAGGTTTTTGATGAAAACATTCCAGGATTTTTCTCCTTATAGCTGACTTCAATGGACTCCAAATGGTTGAAAGTCAAAATTACAATTTGCAGCGTCAAAGAGCTCTACATGATCCCAGACGAGGAAGTAGGGTCTTATCTAGTGAAACGATCGGTCATTTTCTAAAAAAATGTTTAATTATATTATATTAAATTATATGTTTTAACCATAAACGCTCATCTTGAACTAGCTCCTCTTCTTCTTCTCTATTAGAATTCCGGCAGTGTAGACACTGCTAAGTGTATTACTGCCTTCCACAGGTCAAAGTATGAACTAAATTCTCATATACAATATGCTATTGCAAGTATATAACAATTAGTTCAAACTTTGACCTGTGGAGGGCAGTAATACACAGCTAGTTCAAGATAAGCGTTTGTGGTTAAAACGTATATAATTTAATTTTTTTTTTAACCGATCGTTTCACTAGATAAGACTCTTATTCCTCGTCTGGGATCGCGTAGAGCTCTTTGAAGCTGCAATGAAACTGTAATTTTGACCTTCAACCATTTGGAGTCCATTGAAGTCCACTATAAGGAGAATAATCCTAAAATGTTTTCATCAAAAACCTTAATTTCTTTTCGACTGAAGAAAGAAAGACATAAACATCTTGGATGATATGAGGGTGAGTAAATTATCAGGAAACTCAAGACTTAACCATGGGTTTTTATTAATAGGCGAAGTTCCTCCTTTATGTCTCTCGTGTAAAGTTCCTTTGACTATTAAGCATATTCTGTTGAATTGTAATTTTTATGATGCTGCTAGAAAACGCTTTTATTCAGAAACATGCTTGCGTGGAATATTTCAAAATGTACCACCTGAATGTATTTTAGATTTAGATTATATCTTATGTTAAGTTGAAATGTTTTATATAATATAAATTTTATGGATGATACTGACCTTTTTTTGCCATGTAAATAGCCATGATGCTAACATGGCGTAAAAACTTAATAAACAAACAAACAAAAATTATCAGAAAATTTTAGTTTGAAAGTGAACTAATCCTTTAACTTTTATGAGTATTTAGCACTTTCTTTTCTTTCAAGTTCACAGAACTGATATATTTTAAGTAAACTGAACTCTTTCATTGTTTTGAGTTTTATAAACGTATTTCTTTTAATTTAGATGAACCTAAGTTTAACTGAAACTGGGCTGGGATTACTATTTCCCAGCATGCTTTGCCCATGGCACTCGAAAGGGAGAGTAAATGCTAAAATTAAGTGTTTTTTTTATATATATATATATATATATATATATATATATATATATATATATATATATATATATATATATATATATATATATATATATATATATATATATATATATAAACTAATAAAAAAAAAAAAATATATATATATATATATATACATACAGTACAGTCCAAAAGTTTGGAACCACTAAGATTTTTAATGTTTTTAAAAGAAGTTTCGTCTGCTCACCAAGGCTACATTTATTTAATTAAAAATACAGTAAAAACAGTAATATTGTGAAATATTATTACAATTTAAAATAACTGTTTTCTATTTGAATATGTTTCACAAAGTAATTTATTCCTGTGATGCAAAGCTGAATTTTCAGCATCATTACTCCAGTCTTCAGTGTCACATGATCCTTCAGAAATCATTCTAATATGCTGATCTGCTGCTCAAGAAACATTTAATGTGTACAATTGTACAAAATATTTGTGTACAATATTTTTTTTCAGGATTATTTGATGAATAGAAAGTTCAAAAGAACAGTGTTTATCTGAAATCTAATCTTTTGTAACATTATAAATGTCTTTACTGCCACTTTTGATTGATTTAATGCATCCTTGCTGAATAAAAGTATTCATTTCTTTAATTTCTTTTCAAAAAAATAAAAATAAAAATTCTTACTGACCCCAAACTTTTGAACGGTAGTGTATAATGCTACAGAAGCTTTGTATTTCAGATAAATGCTGTTCTTTTGAACTTTCTATTCATCAAGGAATCCTGAAAAAAAAAAAAAAAAGTACACAACTGTTTTCAACATTGAAAATAATCATAAATGTTTATTGAGCAGCAGATCAGCATATTAGAATGATTTCTGAAGGATCATGTGACACTGAAGACTGGAGTAACGATGCTGAAAATTCAGCTTTGCATCACAGGAATAAATTACTTTGTCAAATATATTTAAATAGTACACAGTTATTTTAAATTGTAATAATATTTCACAATATTACTGTTTTTTACTGTATTTTTAATTAAATAAATGTAGCCTTGGTGAGCAGACGAAACTTCTTTTAAAAACATTAAAAATCTTAGTGGTTCCAAACTTTTGGACTGTACTATATATATATATATATATATATATATATATATATATATATATATATATATATATATATATATATATATATATATATATATATATAGAATTTGTATTTTTATTTAAGAAATTGCACATGTAGTTTACTACTCCCTGGTTTTGCATACTGTTTCAGATTTTTAAAAATATTAGGTAGAATACAGTGTATACTATACACCAGACACCATGCTAGTATTACATTCTGAAAACAGCCACTTTCTCTTTAACTGTGGGATTTGAACTATCAGTGGACTTGATTGGTTAATGGGAGTCAGGCAGAAGCACTTGGAGTGAAACCTGTGTGTGTGTGTGTGTGTGTGTGTGTGTGTGTGTGTGTGTGTGTGTGTGTGTGTGTGTGTGTGTGTGTGTGTGTGTGTCTACTAGCTATATTTTTGGAGCAAAATCAAAACTAAGACAAACCTTCTTTTAGAGACATTCATGGACATTCTCAATTGTAAAATTAATATCAAAAGCTATTTATTTACCTTAAGGTATAGAGTTTGGGTTAGTTGGTAATAATTATAATTAGCTTTACATGAAAAACATTAAGTAATCTGTAATCAATCCTCATTTAGATGATTAAGAATAAGTTTGAGTTGTGTAAGCTATCACTGTGGTAAAAGTTAATAATTCAGTGATATTCAGGTTCGGCACATTCCAGCTTCTGAATTTGAGTGCCCTTAATAGATAGATTTAAACTCAAATTTTAAACAGCATTCACAGTAATTGCCCAGGCACGACAGAAACTCCAAACTCCTGCCTGCGTATCTCTCTGTGTGTGAGAGGTTGTGCATTTGAGGGTTTGTCTATGGATGTGTGTGTGTCTCTTTGCAGAGTGAGTTTATATAAGCTGTAAACAAGAGCTGCTCTGTCCTGCCACAGGAGAAAGAATGAGAGCGAGGGGAACCAGAAAGAGGGCAGAAAGTGTGTGAATGCATGAGCATGCGTGAGAGTTTGCTTGTGCTATCTGGTGTTGGATGCTAAATAAACAGTTCATCCAAAAATGACAATTGATTTTTTTTTTTTTTTTTTACTCATGTCATTTCAAAACACTATTTCTTATGTAGAGTACAAAAAGATACATTTGAGGTAAAATAATGTAAGAAAAAAAAATCATAAAAATGTAGTCCTTATTGTGCACTGTATTCCAAGACTTTTAAAGGCATTTGATAACTATGTGTGAGAAACAGACTGAAATTTAAATTCTTATTCAATGAAAATCCAGCTGCAAATACCAAATCTACTTGGCAAATGAAGTTGTGTCATTGCAGGCACATGCAAAAATCACATAATATTATTAATATTAAAATATTATTAAATATTTAAATATATATTTTTACATTATATAGACAATGATTTTATTCTATAATTATTTTATTTTATTTTATTTATTTTTCTTTTTATTTATTTGTGACCCTGGACCACAAAACCAGTCATAAGTCGCACAGATATGGGTCAAAATATTATATTTTTCTTTTATGCCAAAAATCATGAGGATATTAAGAAAAGATCATGTTCCATGAAGATATTTTGTAAATTTCCTACTGTAAATATATAAAAAATATATTTGTGTGAGTGGATATGCATTGCTAAGGACTTCATTTGGACAACTTTAAAGGCGATTTTCTCAATATTTTGATTTTTTTTTGCACTCTGACATTCCAGATTTTCAAATTGTTTCCCGGCCAAATTTTGTCCTATCCTAACAAACCATACATCAATGGAGCTTATTTATTCAGCTTTCAGATGATGTATAAATCTCAATTTAAAAATAAAAAATTGACCCTTATGACTGGTTTTGTGGTCCATGGTCACATTTATTATTACTATATTATTATTGCACATATTTAACATATATTACTGCCTGCCAATATAAAGGAAACTAGTTTGAAATTGAATGTTAAACTAGTTTGAATTTAAATGTATTTATGTGCATATGTTTGTGCATGAATACATGTTTGATTGTATGTACTTTGGACTGAACGTGTGCACTTCCTGTTTGACAGCAGATGTTCTGTGAGTGGTGATCTGTCAGAGGATGGATTGAGCTCTAATGAGGAAGATGGTAACAGCTCCGACTCCAGTAAGGAAGACATGAGCCAATCAAAAGATAAAGAGGTACGCACAAAACAACCTCAGCAATCATATGGATTACTTTTTACGATGCCTTTATGAACTTTTTGAAGCTTTAGTGGAATGGACTTTCAATAGAAGGATAGAAATCTCTCAGGTTTTACTAAAATATCAAAAGATGAATGAAAGTTTTTTTTGGAAGTTTTGGACGAGGAAAATCATGAGTAATTAATGACAGAACTTTCATTTTTGGGTAAACTAGCCCTTTAAATGTGCTGAAAATGTTGTCATTTCAATTCGAAGAGAAAAACTTTAAAATAATGAGCTCCAATCACTTGTGGATAAATCAGCTTTTGGGAAGGTGTGTCCAGCAGACTTTCTGTCTGGAGATAATCCAGAGAGACCCCCAGACACACCCCGTTTGACAAACAGGGGGTGCTTTCAGTCAAACTTTGTCCTTGTGTTTAGACAGTCCCCTGATCCAAATAAAGACTTCAGCCTCTCACCAGCCCAAAACAACACACACAAACTCACGCTCACATTTGTTTTGCTATGAGGCTGTATGTTGTTGGTAATCATGGTTGGATGTAGCGACTATGCAAGTTAATGACACTTTAAATTATATTATAGATTTAAAAATGGTCTAATATAATAACAGCATTTTAACTTGTGTCCTCAGGAGGTCGAGAGAGCCAAGAGGAACAAGGTGGTTCACATTGCAATGGAGATAATGAGCTCAGAGAAAGTGTAAGTACAATCGTCCAATGACGTTTGAAAGTGTTTTATTATGACACGCCTTCCATTAAGAAGTATTTTAATACATATTCATATTTAATAGTCACATTTAGGGGGGGATATGTAGTTGAACTTATATTTTGATACATTGTTTCTCTTGCAGATTTGTGGATGTTCTGAAGTTGCTTCACATTGTAAGTCATCACTGTTTTCATTGGTTCCATATTTGAACCAGAGCAAGAATTGTTATGCAGGAAGTGTGTCCAGTTATTTATTTGTGTATTTTATTAATTTCACATGTGCATAGTGTTTGATTCTCACAGTTACAGTAGGATCATAGAGGGAAACTTACACACAGACACATTTGTCTGTTTATTTTAAGATTTTAATGAGTAGCTGTGTGCTCCATCCAAGTGTATTTAAGGAAGTGCTTGAGTACATACATTCTAAACTGACCAGTGACCGTTGAAATGTTCTTAAAGAACGTTCCATAGTTTTAATAAAAAACTATACAAAAGAGTGGTTGTGATGTTGTCTAAATTGGCCAATTAGCAGTGGGACAACGTTTTTCTAGATGGATGAACTTCTGATTTTGAGTTATAGATGTGATTGCAATGGGCGGAGTTTGCCCATGTAAATAGTACTTTGTGGATAGTACCGCCACACCCCTTTCTGGTAATCTTGCATGAATCATGTGAGAATTACTGTTTATTATTGTTTATCTCAATATAATGGCCATTATAAGAGCATTGTTCAATACATAGGTCACTGCACTTCAAGTCCAACAGTAATTAGAAATGTAATATTGAACTCAGTGAATTTGTTACATTAATGGTGCTTTAAATTGAATAAGGGGGCAAAACTTCAGTGTGCTAAAATTAGATTGTTAGGAAATGTGCTAAACCACAGAATGCTGCAACATGCTAAACCATCTCTAAACTACGGAAGCTTGTTTTCACCACTGAATAAAAAATAAAAAAGGTAATTGCGACTTTTTATTTCACAATTCTGATTTTTTTTTTTTCCTCACAATTGCGAGTGATGTAGATGCAAGTCAGAATTGCGAGATATAAACTTGCAATTGGGAGAAAGTCAGAATTGCGAGATATAAACTTGAAATTGCGAGAAATAAGTCTGAATGGCAAGATTTAAACTTGCAACTGTGAGAAAAAAGTCAGAATTGTGAGATAAAAACTTGCAATTGCTAGAAAAAAGTCAGAATTGTGAGATATAAATTTGCAATTGCTAGAAAAAAGTCAGAATTGTGAGATAAACTCGCAATTCCTAAAAAAAAGTCAGAATTGCAAGATATAAACTTGAAATTGCTAGAAAAAAGTCAGAATTGTGAGATATAAACTTGAAATTGCTAGAAAAAATCAGAATTGTGAGATATAAACTCAATTGCGAGAAAAAAGTCAGAATTGTGAGATAAAAACTTGCAATTGCTAGAAAAAAGTCAGAATTGTGAGATATAAACTTGCAATTGCTAGAAAAAAGTCAGAATTGTGAGATATAAACTTGCAATTGCTAGAAAAAAGTCAGAATTGTGAGATAAACTCGCAATTCCTAAAAAAAAAGTCAGAATTGCAAGATATAAACTTGAAATTGCTAGAAAAAAATCTAAATTGTGAGATATAAACTTGCAATTGCTAGAAAAAAGTCAGAATTGTGAGATAAACTCGCAATTCCTAAAAAAAAAGGTCAGAATTGCAAGATATAAACTTGAAATTGCTAGAAAAAAGTCAGAATTGTGAGATATAAACTCAATTGTGAGAAAAAAGTCAGAATTGTGAGATAAACTCGCAATTCCTAAAAAAAAAGTCAGAATTGCAAGATATAAACTTGAAATTGCTAGAAAAAATCAGAATTGTGAGATATAAATTTGAAATTGCTAGAAAAAATCAGAATTGTGAGATAACTTGCAATTGCTAGAAAAAAGTCAAAATTGCAAGATATAAACTTGAAATTGCTAGAAAAAGTCAGAATTGTGAGATAAACTCGCAATTCCTAAAAAAAAGTCAGAATTGCACGATATAAACTTGAAATTGCTAGAAAAAAGTCAGAATTGTGAGATATAAACTTGCAATTGCTAGAAAAAAGTCAGAATTGTGAGATAAACTCGCAATTCCTAAAAAAAAAAGTCAGAATTGCAAGATATAAACTTGAAATTGCTAGAAAAAAATCTAAATTGTGAGATATAAACTTGCAATTGCTAGAAAAAAGTCAGAATTGTGAGATAAACTCGCAATTCCTAAAAAAAAGGTCAGAATTGCAAGATATAAACTTGAAATTGCTAGAAAAAAGTCAGAATTGTGAGATATAAACTCAATTGCGAGAAAAAATTCAGAATTGTGAGATAAACTCGCAATTCCTAAAAAAAAGTCAGAATTGCAAGATATAAACTTGAAATTGCTAGAAAAAAGTCAGAATTGTGAGATATAAACTTGAAATTGCTAGAAAAAATCAGAATTGTGAGATATAAACTCAATTGCGAGAAAAAAGTCAGAATTGTGAGATAAAAACTTGCAATTGCTAGAAAAAAGTCAGAATTGTGAGATATAAACTTGCAATTGCTAGAAAAAAGTCAGAATTGTGAGATATAAACTTGCAATTGCTAGAAAAAAGTCAGAATTGTGAGATAAACTCGCAATTCCTAAAAAAAAAAGTCAGAATTGCAAGATATAAACTTGAAATTGCTAGAAAAAAATCTAAATTGTGAGATATAAACTTGCAATTGCTAGAAAAAAGTCAGAATTGTGAGATAAACTCGCAATTCCTAAAAAAAAAGGTCAGAATTGCAAGATATAAACTTGAAATTGCTAGAAAAAAGTCAGAATTGTGAGATATAAACTTGCAATTGCTAGAAAAAATCAGAATTGTGAGATATAAATTTGAAATTGCTAGAAAAAATCAGAATTGTGAGATAACTTGCAATTGCTAGAAAAAAGTCAAAATTGCAAGATATAAACTTGAAATTGCTAGAAAAAGTCAGAATTGTGAGATAAACTCGCAATTCCTAAAAAAAAGTCAGAATTGCACGATATAAACTTGCAATTGCTAGAAAAAAGTCAGAATTGTGAGATATAAACTTGCAATTGCTAGAAAAATGTCAGAATTGTGAGATATAAACTTGCAATTGCTAGAAAAAAGTCAGAATTGTGAGATATAAACTTGCAATTGCTAGAAAAAAGTCAGAATTGTGAGATAAACTCGCAATTCCTAAAAAAAAAAGTCAGAATTGCAAGATATAAACTTGAAATTGCTAGAAAAAAATCTAAATTGTGAGATATAAACTTGCAATTGCTAGAAAAAAGTCAGAATTGTGAGATAAACTCGCAATTCCTAAAAAAAAAAGGTCAGAATTGCAAGATATAAACTTGAAATTGCTAGAAAAAAGTCAGAATTGTGAGATATAAATTTGAAATTGCTAGAAAAAATCAGAATTGTGAGATAAAAACTTGCAATTGCTAGAAAAAAGTCAGAATTGTGAGATATAAATTTGAAATTGCTAGAAAAAATCAGAATTGTGAGATAAAAACTTGCAATTGCTAGAAAAAAGTCAGAATTGTGAGATATAAATTTGAAATTGCTAGAAAAAATCGGAATTGTGAGATAAAAACTTGCAATTGCTAGAAAAAAGTCAGAATTGTGAGATATAAATTTGAAATTGCTAGAAAAAATCAGAAATGTGAGATAAAAACTTGCAATTGCTAGAAAAAAGTCAGAATTGTGAGATATAAACTTGAAATTGCTAGAAAAAATCAGAAATGTGAGATAAAAACTCGCAATTCCTAAAAAAAAGTCAGAATTGCAAGATATAAACTTGAAATTGCTAGAAAAAAGTCAGAATTGTGAGATAAACTCGCAATTCCTAAAAAAAAAGGTCAGAATTGCAAGATATAAACTTGAAATTGCTAGAAAAAAGTCAGAATTGTGAGATATAAACTCAATTGCGAGAAAAAATTCAGAATTGTGAGATAAAAACTTGCAATTGCTAGAAAAAAGTCAGAATTGTGAGATAAACTCGCAATTCCTAAAAAAAAGTCAGAATTGCAAGATATAAACTTGAAATTGCTAGAAAAAAGTCAGAATTGTGAGATATAAATTTGAAATTGCTAGAAAAAATCAGAATTGTGAGATAAAAACTTGCAATTGCTAGAAAAAAGTCGGAATTGTGAGATATAAACTTGCAATTGCTAGAAAAAGTCAGAATTGTGAGATATAAACTTGCAATTGCTAGAAAAAAGTCAGAATTGCAAGATATAAACTTGAAATTGCTAGAAAAAAATCTAAATTGTGAGATATAAACTTGCAATTGCTAGAAAAAAGTCAGAATTGTGAGATAAACTCGCAATTCCTAAAAAAAAGGTCAGAATTGCAAGATATAAACTTGAAATTGCTAGAAAAAAGTCAGAATTGTGAGATATAAATTTGAAATTGCTAGAAAAAATCAGAATTGTGAGATAAAAACTTGCAATTGCTAGAAAAAAGTCAGAATTGTGAGATATAAATTTGAAATTGCTAGAAAAAATCAGAATTGTGAGATAAAAACTTGCAATTGCTAGAAAAAAGTCAGAATTGTGAGATATAAATTTGAAATTGCTAGAAAAAATCGGAATTGTGAGATAAAAACTTGCAATTGCTAGAAAAAAGTCAGAATTGTGAGATATAAATTTGAAATTGCTAGAAAAAATCAGAAATGTGAGATAAAAACTTGCAATTGCTAGAAAAAAGTCAGAATTGTGAGATAAACTCGCAATTCCTAAAAAAAAGTCAGAATTGCAAGATATAAACTTGAAATTGCTAGAAAAAAGTCAGAATTGTGAGATAAACTCGCAATTCCTAAAAAAAAGGTCAGAATTGCAAGATATAAACTTGAAATTGCTAGAAAAAAGTCAGAATTGTGAGATATAAACTCAATTGCGAGAAAAAATTCAGAATTGTGAGATAAAAACTTGCAATTGCTAGAAAAAAGTCAGAATTGTGAGATAAACTCGCAATTCCTAAAAAAAAGTCAGAATTGCAAGATATAAACTTGAAATTGCTAGAAAAAAGTCAGAATTGTGAGATATAAATTTGAAATTGCTAGAAAAAATCAGAATTGTGAGATAAAAACTTGCAATTGCTAGAAAAAAGTCGGAATTGTGAGATATAAACTTGCAATTGCTAGAAAAAAGTCAGAATTGTGAGATAAACTCGCAATTCCTAAAAAAAAAAAGTCAGAATTGCAAGATATAAACTTGAAATTGCTAGAAAAAAGTCAGAATTGTGAGATATAAATTTGAAATTGCTAGAAAAAATCGGAATTGTGAGATAAAAACTTGCAATTGCTAGAAAAAAGTCAGAATTGTGAGATATAAATTTGAAATTGCTAGAAAAAATCAGAAATGTGAGATAAAAACTTGCAATTGCTAGAAAAAAGTCAGAATTGTGAGATAAACTCGCAATTCCTAAAAAAAAGTCAGAATTGCAAGATATAAACTTGAAATTGCTAGAAAAAAGTCAGAATTGTGAGATATAAACTTGAAATTGCTAGAAAAAGTCAGAATTGTGAGATAAACTCGCAATTCCTAAAAAAAAAGTCAGAATTGCACGATATAAACTTGAAATTGCTAGAAAAAAGTCAGAATTGTGAGATATAAACTTGAAATTGCTAGAAAAAATCAGAATTGTGAGATATAAACTCAAAATTGTAAGAAAAAAAATCAGAATTGCAAGATATAAACTCGCTAATGTGAGAAAAAAGTCAGCAGTGAGATATAAACTCACAATTTCGAAGAAAAAAAGTCAGAATTGTGAGATAAAAAGTCACAATTATCTTTTAAAAAAATTTTTTATTCCATTGTGGAAACAAGCTTCCATACTAAACAGCAGTTTTATTTTAGTATTATTTACTATAATAATATTTATTCATATTTTTAATGATTTTTTTAATTTCCTGTTTAAATTGTAGTTTGTTTTAGTGATGCATGCTTTTGTCATTTTTATTGTGTAAGTAATTTGTTTTATTTCAAATTTTTTATTTAGTACTTCAACATAAACTTATTTTAATTCAGTTAGTTGCCAAGGCAACATGTCTTACTTTTGTTTTAGTTTTTTATTTTTAAGTTTTTCAACTACTATTTATATTTTATTTTATTTCAGCATTATTTCAGTTAACAAAAAATATTTTTATTAGTTTTTGTTAAAAATAATAACAATGGCAAGCAGTTGCCTCTCATAATTTATCCCATTTAAAGCATCATCGCTAAGAAAAAACCTAGATGAATTCCCTTGTCGACCTCAATAACCAGTTAGAGAACTGTGGTGCATCCTGACCCTGCCTTATTCGGAATGATGCAAAGAATTAGAGCGAGAGTCAGAAAAAGAGTCACAGGAAAGAGACGGCAGAGGAAAGACAAGAGGAAGAGCTTGTCCAGAGAGACTGTGCTAAAGGAATAAGAGATCAACGGACAGAGAGAGTTTTCGGAAAGAAATTACACCCACCCTCCCTTTAACCCACTTGTTTGGCCATGACCCTGAACAGCTGTCCTAAAGATGCATGTGTGTATGTGTTTGTGAGAGAAAATGTCCTCTCTACTTCCTGTTAAAGCTGTAGATGGACTGTGCTGTCAGTTTATTCACTTCAGTTTGTTTGTTTTTAGTTGATTGTGTTTGAAAATATGTTGTTGAGTGCTAGTTTATAGCGCTGTTAATTTGAGCTAATTATAAAAGATTCATCTCAAAAATTTGGAATGGACTATTATTAGCACTGTTTGTGGTTTCATTTAAGTTTTATTGCCAGTAAATAAAGCCATTGTTTGAGTTCACGGATGTTAGCATGTGTTTTTTTGCTGTTACTCATCTTGTTTAGCTGCCTTTGTTTAATTACCGTAGCCTGGAATTTTGGCAGTAGCTTACATCTCCATTTCTGTGTCAGGATTTCCGGGACGCCGTTGCCAAAGCGACTCGTGCGAGCGGGAAGCCATTGGTGGAGGAGAAAGTATTGAATCAAATCTTGTACTATCTGCCCCAACTCTACGAACTTAATAAAGACCTGCTGAAAGAGCTGGAGGAGAGAGTGGCACACTGGTAACACACACACCATATGAAAGTTAAATGTGTTGCAAATGAGTTTCATGTCATTTTTGTGTTGGAGTCCTGTGTGTGTTTTGTGGCTAGCAGCAGAGAGAGTTCAAATAAGGAACATTTTGTTTCTGGGAATCTCTCTTACTCCTACAGGTCTGATCATCAGAGATTGGCTGATATCTTTGTTCAGAAGGGTCCGTATCTGAAGATGTATTCCACCTACATACGAGAGTTTGACCGAAACGTGGCTCTGCTGGACGAACAGTGTCGCAAAAATCCTCCTTTTGCAAGCGTTGTACGTCAGTTTGAGGTAGGAGTGTGTGTGCGTCCATAGGACCAAATGTCCATATAATGATATAAAAAGATTAAAAGAGATTAATATAAAGAATAACATCTAAATTAAGAAATACTTCATTTTAAACATGTTCCGTAACACTATTTTTTTGTTATTATAAAAACAATAGAATACCCCACCATAATATAAAAGGGAAGGGGTGGGTATGTGTGTGTGAGAGAGAGACACTGTTTTAGTATTATTCCACATGTACGCACAATTAAAAACAGAAACCTGCAACAGCACAAAGGATAAATTCTTATTGTTTGCATAATTTTAATATGCATAATGTTCTGATAATATTTGTTTTAAAGGGTAGATTTTCAATTTTCAAAAAGTTCAATTAAGCAATTAATTATTAAAGTCATGTAGAATGCTTGTTGCACAAAATCGTATGTTCATATTGCTCATTTTAATTCATTTTAATGAATAGATATACTTGGTATTTTCTATTTTTTTTATTTCAGCTGTATTTTACTGTAATTTCAATTATTTAATTATTCATATTTTAATGTATCAATTTATTACGTTAATTGTAATGTTTTTAGAACATACAGATAATATGCTTTAATAACATTTTATCTTAAAAAATATTTGACATTTAATTTACTGAATTGAAATGAATAAAAATTACAACATACAGCGTGAGTACAATGTAAAACATACTATTATACTGATTAAACCAGTTAATTGGTAGTTAAAGGATTAGTTCACTTCAGAATTCAAATTTCCTGATAATTTATTCACCCCCATGTCATCCAAGATGTTTATGACTTTCTTTCTTCAGTCGAAAAGAAATTAAGGTTTTTGAGGAAAACATTCCAGGATTATTCTTCATATAGTGAACTTCAACAGGGTACAATGGGTTGAAGGTCCAAATTGCAGTTTCAATGCAGCTTCAAAGGGCTCTACACGATCCCAGACGAGGAATAAGGGTCTTAAAGGTGCAATATGTTAGAATTTTGCAGTAAAATATCCAAAAACCACTAGGCCAGTGTTATATATTTTGTTCACTTGAGTACTTACAATATCCCAAATGTTTCCAACTATTTGTAAATCGAGAGAAAATTGCAATTTTAACCAAGTCTCCGGGATGTATGAGGAGTTGCCTGTCAATTGCGTCATACCCGCGTTACCCTCGGTTTCTGGTTTTATTTTGTAAAAACCATGGAAACGCCAAAGACGCTTTAATATATTACGTTTTAATAGGCAAGGGGACAACTGTTTGGTTCCGTTTATAGACCGAAAACTAATTGTTGCTATATAGCTCAACACGTTTAGTCTTATTGTTTAAATACAATTTTCTTGATTTTTTTGCGAGTACCATGCTTTACCATGCCTCAGAGAAAAACACTATTTTGTGAAGTAGCTAACATAGTGTTACGACCCAAAAACGTTTCACTTTGCCTAGGGACATTAAGGGAATGCAACATTTAAAAATAAAATAAATAAATAAAATACCAAAATTAAACCTAACTTATTAGCGCAAATCAAACAAATTAAACAAGTAAATTATCAGGAAATTTGAATTCTGAAGTGAACTAATCCTTTAAATATTAAAGGTGCCCAAGAATGCTTTTTCACAAGATGTAATATAAATCTAAGGTGTCTCCTGAATGTGTCTGTGAAGTTTCAGCTCAAAATACCCCATAGATTTTTTTTTATTAATTTTAAACTGCCTATTTTGGGGCATCATTAACAATGCACTAATTTACACTCGGCGCCGCCCCCTTAAATCGCGAGCTCCCTGCCACATGAGCTGTCGACTATATTACAGTGCATTTACAAAGTTCACACAGCTCAATATAACCCTCAAATGGATCTTTACATGATGTTCGTCATGCATGCTGTATGCATGCTTCGAATTATGTGAGTAAAGTATTTATTTGGATGTTAAAGTTTTATTCTGAGTGAATTTGAGGCTGTCCTCCTTGGCTAACGGCTAATGCTACACTGTTGGAGAGATTTATAAAGAATGAAGTTGTGTTTATGCATTATACACACTGCAAGTGTTTAAAAATGAAAATAGCGACGGCTCTCTTGTCTCCGTGAATACAGTAATAACCGATGGTAACTTTAACCACATTTAACAGTACATTAGCAACATGCTAACGAAACATTTAGAAAGACAATTTACAAATATCACTAAAAATATCATGCTATCATGGATTATGTCAGTTATTATTGCTCCATCTGCCATTTTTCGCTATTGTTCTTGCTTGCTTACCTAGTCTGATGATTCGGCTGTGTGCAGCTCCAGACATTAACTGGCTACCCTTGTCTAATGCCTTTCATAATGTTGGGAACATCATGGGCTGGCATTATGCAAATATTGGGGGGTACACCCCGACTGTTACGTAACAGTCGGTGTTATGTTGAGATTCGCCTGTTCTTCGGAGGTCGTTTAAACAAATGAGATTTATATAAGAAGGAGGAAACAATGGAGTTTGAGACTCAATGTATGTCATTTCCATGTACTGAACTCTTGTTATTTAACTATGCCAAGATAAATTCAATTTTTGAATCTAGGGCACCTTTAAGTAAATGCAGAGTGGATATTTGTACTTTTTTTCAAACAGGGAAAGTAATACATTTGGTAATACCTCATTTAAGATTTCACTCTTTCATCCTCAGACGAGTCCTCGCTGTGCAAGTCTTGCTTTGAAGCATTACCTGCTGAAACCGGTGCAGCGGATACCTCAATACCAGCTCCTGCTCACAGGTACACACACTCACTCCAACACACCCTGGTATTAGGATGCGTTTTCGTCAATCTGATCACAAGTGGATGACGCTAAATACAGGTGTAAACAGGGTCTAAAACATTTTGAGCTTGTCTACTTTCGACCACTTCCAGAGGTAGTCGAGAACACGTTTGACCAGATTGCTTTCATAGCGTAGACGCTTGTGTGGTCAAATGCGCTCGAAAAGACCACCTACTCTCTGCCTACTGAACAAACGTGTAAACATTATGAGAAGTGCGCTAGCCAGATGGGATTTAAACTTTGTCGGCTGAAGACCCAAGTTTGGTTTAAAGATGAAAAACGTACCAAGCACAATGTTCTCACATCATTCCTGATTTCTACCAGACATTAACAGAGCAGAAACGAAAGCTGCTGCTCTCCGTATGTTTTTCTGTTATCTCTGGTCACGTTCATATGGAAGTATATTTTGAAATATCTGAAAAAACCCATACATTTACCCTCCCCTCGAAGAAATCAGGACAGAAGTGATTGAAAGTGGACAAAAGAGACAA
Source organism: Ancherythroculter nigrocauda (assembly GCA_036281575.1). Taxonomy (NCBI): domain Eukaryota; kingdom Metazoa; phylum Chordata; class Actinopteri; order Cypriniformes; family Xenocyprididae; genus Ancherythroculter; species Ancherythroculter nigrocauda. Next base: position 21,840,260 of record VTFQ01000011.1, on the reverse strand, counting down.
ATTAAAACACCAGGTTTAAACGGGTATGCATCTCCCTGCGTCTACTTGTGATCAGATCAAACAAAACGCATCTTAATACCAGGTGTAAACAAGGGCCTCAGATGAGAACACACTGCACTCCACAGCAGAACAGGAGGAAATCAGGCCCATTACAGGAAACCACACACAGCAGACACCTCATGGGCACATTTTGGCTACTACACATCAGGTTATGAACTTGTCAGACTGAAACATGACAGTTTGGTTAAATTGAAATGAATTTGAAGCTCTTCACCCCTTTAATATGTGGGTTGGACAAACTTATGATTAAACTTAAAATTAAGCTAATGAAGTAATACAACAAATCTCTCTGACCAATTTTGAACCTTCCAATTCATCTTTTACATGTCTCTTTCAGATTATTTGAAGAATCTTCCTGAGGATTCATCCGACTACAAAGACACACAAAGTAAGAGCATATCATTTTCCCTGGAAATGACACACACTAGAGCAGGGAGTCAGATTACGGTGCTAAGGTGGCACTTTTAGAAAATGACCAGGAGCCAGTAAATAAATTAAATAAAATGACCTGGTAAAATTCGCAGTAACCAACAATTACAGCTAGGACCATTGTCTTAGACATGCCTCATAGTTTTGTCACCTCATTCATCAAAATCGTAAGTGCTGGTCAGTTTTTAAAGACCCTTTTCATTATCCTAAACAATGTAGTTTGTGTGACCTGTAAAAATGTGAATCTTGTTTCTATACAAAGGCATTCATATTTCTCATAGACCTTGTTCAGCTGACGAAACATCTTTCTGAAAAAACTTTCAGTGGACAAAAACTCCATAAAACCATAAAACTCCATGGGTTAGTTCACCCAAAAACGAAAAAAATGTCATTTATTATATAGATTTTTATATATTATATTTTTGATGAAATCCGATGGCTCAGTGAGGCCTCTGTTGCCAGCAATGTCTCTGAACCTCTCAAGATCCAGAAAGGTACTCAAAATATATTTAAAACAGTTCATGTGAGTTCAGTGGTTCTTCCTTAGCATTATAAAGTGGTGAGAATACTTTTTGTGCACCAAAAAAACAAAATAATGACTTTTCAACAATATCTAGTGATGGGCGATTTCAAAACACTGCTTCGAAGCTTAACAAATCTTTTGTTTTGAAGCAATAATAAAAAAACAAAACCATCTTGAGATTAAAGTTGTTAAATTTCGAGAAAAAAGTCAAAATAAAATGTTGAGAATAAACTCATTAAATTACGAGAAAAAAATCATTAAATTTCAAGAAATAAAGTCATTAAATTACGAATAAAGTCATTAAATTACGAGAAAAAAGTCATTAAATTACGAGAACAAATTCGTTAAATTATGAGAAAAATGTTGTTAAATTTCAAGAAAAAAGTCGAGATAAAATGTTGAGAATAAAGTCATTAAATTACAAGAAAAAAGTCATTAAATTACAAGAACAAATTCGTTAAATTATGAGAAAAATGTTGTTAAATTTCGAGAAAATGTCGAGATAAAATGTTGAGAATAAAGTCATTAAATTACGAGAAAAAACTCGTTAAATTTCGAGAAAAAAGTCGAGAGAAAATGTTGAGAATAAACTCATTAAATTATGAGAATAAACTCATTAAATTATGAGAATAAAGTCATTAAATTACGAGAAAAAAGTCGTTAAATTATGAGAACAAATTCGTAATTTAATGAATTTGTTCTCGTAATTTAACAACTTTTTTCTCATAATTTAATGAGTTTATTCTCAACATTTTATCTTGACTTTTTTCTCGAAATTTAACAACATTTTTCTCATAATTTAATGAATTTCTCGTAATTTAACGACTTTTTTCTCGTAATTTAACGACTTTATTCTCAACATTTTATCTCGACTTTTTTCTCGAAATTTAACGAGTTTTTTTTCCGTAATGTAATGACTTTATTGTCAACATTTTATCGCGACATTTTTCCCGTAATTTAACGAGTTTTTTTCTGGTAATTTAACGAGTTTATTATCAACATTTTATTTCGACTTTTTTCTCGAAATTTAACAACTTTAATCTCGAGATGGTTTTAATTTTTTAGTATTGCTTGGCCCTAATCCTCTTCCGTAAACGTCTGTCACAATACAAAAGAAAAGATCTGTCGCTACTTCCATTTCTTTGACTTCTCGTTTATATTAAAATAAATCAAATTCACTATAAATAATCTGTAAATTTAAAAATCTATCAAGCTTTTGACTTTATCTGAGATTTTTTGCGGCAGTATGAAACCTTTAATCTGTTAAATACTTGGCCTATTTTGTTTGTTATGAGTAATGTTATGAGTTAAGGAAAAAAAAATCTTTGCAATGTTTTATTGGTTTGTTTGGTTTACCCAGCTGCCCTAAGTGTGGTGAAAGAAGTGGCAAACCACGCGAACGACATCATGAAGCAAGGGGTAATGCAACAAAAATACAACCACACCCCTGTATTACAGTCTCATGAATATGAATTATATCTAACACGCATCTCATTTATTCAGGATAACTTTCAGAAGCTGATGCAGGTTCAGTACAGTCTGAATGGTCATCATGAAATCGTCCAACCTGGCAGGGTAAGAAGCTCAAGTACCCATGATTCACTGTGTCTGAGCAGTGTCTCTGTGTTGCTAAACTAATGTACTGTTCTTGTTTCATATGCAGGTTTTCTTAAAGGAGGGCACTCTGATGAAACTCTCCAGGAAAATTATGCAGCCTAGAATGTTCTTCCTGGTGAGAAACTATGGTCAAGTTAAGGCTAAATACTATTAAAATGTTTATTATAAAATGGACAGTGTTATTTTAGTATCATTTATGTACTGTTTATTTTTTATTAATATTTCTAATTAGTTTTATTTTTAGATTTTCTGTTTTCATTTTAATTTTTAGTCTTTTTTTGTGTTCTTTTGTAATTGTTATTAGTTCCCCACCCCCCAAATATTACTATTTTGGTTTTAATTCAGTTTTAGTTTTAGTTCAGTTTCAGCCAGTGTTACCAGACGTATGATAATTATCGTATTTGTACGATAATTTTGACCTCTGTACGATGTACGATCAATAATTTAAAAAAATCCCATAATGTACGATAATTTCAGTATTTTGTGACACTTCAAATGATGGTCATTATAATCGGCTCATTGATCTAGCTGTGTGGATCCTAACTTGAACTTTGTTAGGCACGTCTTCCATCTCATCTCATGTTACGTCTTCTCGGCCAATCATTGTGGAGAATGAATCTCTCTCACGAGCTCAACCCTGCATCCCAATGTGCATACTGTCCACCTATCCGCCCAAAATAGTATTAAAAATGACCAATGTCACATACTATTTAGGATTAGTATGCACATTGAGACGCAGGCCAAGTTAAAGTTTCTGCCGCGGCGCTTAGGTCTGTTGTTTCCCACTAAGGCACGCCTAATAATTATTTATGTATTGTGGTAATTTACAGTTCATGTCAAAAAGTTGTTGGTCTATAGATAAATAGCTGTATTATGTACGTTTGACTCTCATGTCACCTTTATTTATACAGCTCTTTTTACAATGCAGACTGTGTCAAAGTATAGCTTTACAGAGATAGAGGGAACATAATTTTGGCTGTACAGCAGCAAAAATAGTGTGATTGTCCAGCTTAAGTTAGTTCAGTATTGATTCTTTCAGTTGTAAAAATCATTAGTTATTAATTTAGTTCATTTACCTATACTAAAAAGTCGTGTACGATAATTTTCTTCCAAATACGATAATTTTGAGCTTCTGGTATGATAATTGGACATTTCCAATCTGGCAACACTGGTTTCAGCTTATTTCAGTTAGTTAAAAATGGATATTTTCAATCTAATTGCATGAGTCACATTTGAGGTAGTAAAACTAAATTTGTACGGACAACAGTGACCACACACTAATATTACTCTGTGGATTAATACATCATTTACAGTACAGGAAATTACTGCATATGACAGGAAAATGTGGATGGTGCAACTCTCTTTTTGGGAATCCAGTAAATTTTCTGTTTCTTTCTCAACAGTTTAATGATATTCTGCTGTACACAACACCCGTTCAGTCTGGCCAGTATAAAGTCAACAGCATGCTCTCTCTGGCCGGCATGAAGGTCAGATATCCACCGTCACAATGTTCTCTTACACACACACACCAACACTGACAGGAGTTGTAACGTGTTTGTGTCCCACGTTTTTAATAGGTGAGCAAACCCAGTCAGGAGGCCTATCAGAATGAGTTAAACATTGAGAGTGTGGAACGCTCCTTCATACTGTCTGCCAAGTAAGAAACACACACTGCATGAAAAAAATAGCGGTAGTGGAATGAATAATTGCATATGAATACTTGATAATCATCCTTTGATCACTAGTGCAATAAAATTTAATTAAACTGAAATCACTAACTGTAATTGACATTTGCAGTTCAGCCACAGAAAGAGACGAATGGCTTGAAGCCATCGCTACAGCAATAGATGACTACACCAGAAAGAAGATTTCTTTCTTTTCCAGTCGAAGCCAAGAGGTGGGTGTACATACGTGTGTGTGCGTGCGTGTTGATTTTAGTTGTATCTTTGTTTGTGTGTGTGTGTTTCTCATCGAATGTACAGGGTTTTCATTGGTAAGATGTTTACACTACAAAAAGTGTTTTTTGTCTTGTATATTTAAACATTCTTTAAACATACATTTATGTATGTAATAAAATAGTTTTCACTTTGAATCAAGTTTTTTTTTTTTACCCTGTTGCAGACATTGATTCTTGTTTGAAGTATAAATTCACCTAATTAAAAAAAAAAAAACATTTATATATATACATACAGTACAGTCCAAAAGTTTGGAACCACTAAGATTTTTAATGTTTTTAAAAGAAGTTTCGTCTGCTTACCAAGGCTACATTTATTTAATTAAAAATACAGTAAAAACAGTAATATTGTGAAATATTATTACAATTTAAAATAACTGTTTTCTATTTGAATATATTTCACAAAGTAATTTATTCCTGTGATGGCAAAGCTGAATTTTCAGCATCATTACTCCAGTCTTCAGTGTCACATGATCCTTCAGAAATCATTCTAATATGCTGATCTGCTGCTCAAGAAACATTTAATGTGTACAATTGTACAAAATATTTGTGTACAATATTTTTTTTCAGGATTATTTGATGAATAGAAAGTTCAAAAGAACAGTGTTTATCTGAAATCTAATCTTTTGTAACATTATAAATGTCTTTACTGCCACTTTTGATTGATTTAATGCATCCTTGCTGAATAAAAGTATTCATTTCTTTAATTTCTTTTCAAAAAAATAAAAATATAAATTCTTACTGACCCCAAAATTTGAACGGTAGTGTATAATGCTACAGAAGCTTTGTATTTCAGATAAATGCTGTTCTTTTGAACTTTCTATTCATCAAGGAATCCTGAAAAAAAAAAGTACACAACTGTTTTCAACATTGAAAATAATCATAAATGTTTCTTGAGCAGCAAATCAGCATATTAGAATGATTTCTGAAGGATCATGTGACACTGAAGACTGGAGTAACGATGCTGAAAATTCAGCTTTGCATCACAGGAATAAATTACTTTGTCAAATATATTTAAATAGTACACAGTTATTTTAAATTGTAATAATATTTCACAATATTACTGTTTTTACTGTATTTTTAATTAAATAAATGTAGCCTTGGTGATATATATATATATATATATATATATATATATATATATATATATATATATATTACCATGTGCAGAATTATTAGGCAAGATTTTCTGATCATATTTTTACCAATTCCAAACCACATCAATCTTAATAACTATGATTAATTTTGTATTTAATCATTTATAAGTGATATATAATTTTTCATGAAGGCTGGAAATTAAAAATATCTTATATTCCGGTGTGTATAATTATTAGGCAGGTTTTCTTTTACAGGCAAAATTAGACAAAAAAGAGAGAAAAAACAAAGACTATCACTTTTTGCAGAGCATAAAATATTCATAAAGGTGGCAGCAGAACTATTCATACCAATTCTAATGCCAAATTCTGACAATTCTCAGAAAAAAAAACAATGCTTCATACCTGATTGAATTGTTAATTTAAACAATTAAAATATGACCTTGCCATTTATATAAAAGTATGAAATATTCACAAATAATGTACCAGAACTATTCTCAGCAAGGCTGTTATTTTTTTATGAAAAAAAAAAAGTTTGTATACACAAAATATACTGTATTAAAAAACAACTTGGTCTTTAACAACATAAACATCATAAGATATTCACAAGATATAAATAAAAATAAAAAAGGAAAAGTAAGTAAATTGCTTGTTTGCCATTCATACTATTAAAAAATCGGCCTAGCTTCCAAATAAAAAAGCAACTGATCATTACAGTACAATATTTCAGATACTTTGTGAAGGAGCTCACATGCATCTATTTCAAATTTTATCATGTTTTTTGTGTGTGTGTTTCAAACTTGTGTGAAAAGACATTTAACTTTGTCTCATGCATCTGTGATTTTTCTGTGTAGTTGGAGGGAATCTCTGATGACGGTCTACCGCTGGGCTCTAAAGCTCCTATCTGGATTCCAGATTTGAGAACGACCATGTGTATGATCTGCACGTGCGAGTTCACGCTCACCTGGAGACGCCACCACTGCCGCGCCTGCGGAAAGGTTCGAAATACGAAAAATTCTAGGCTTTGTTACTTTTTATTGAATGAACAAATAGGACTGACTGATATCTGTTTGTTGTGGCAACAGGTGGTGTGTCAGGCATGTTCGTCCAATAAATACTACCTGGAATACCTGAAGAATCAGCTGGCACGAGTGTGCGACCACTGCTATATCAAACTACAGCACAAGGGTAAGAGATCTCAGCTGTCAACCAAATTTCTTTTCCTTCATGTTCTCTTACTTCCACTTCTCTACTAGTAGTGTTATTTATTTAACATGCTTATTTTTAGAGATGTTTGCTCATACTTGACCTTAAGTATTAAACTTGTGTGGTTGCACAGCAAATAAATACCTATTTTGCTTTTGTCTTTTAGGTGACCAATCCAATGTAACGGTTTCCCCTAGTGGGCGGAGTTCAACATTTGCTTTTTCTAGAAAACAGAAAAAGATCCCTTCTGCCCTCAAAGAGGTGACCTGAAGTTGTACCCTTTAATGCAATGACGTGTAGAATTTATGTAACTTAATATCTCGCTGTAGTGAAGGTTTCGGTTTCTACCACAACGCTGATGTCATTATTTAAATATCTCACTCGCAGGTGTCTGCCAACACTGAGAACTCATCCATGAGTGGATATCTGCAAAGATCCAAAGGCCACAAGAAACCGTGGAAGAGGCTGTGGTTCGTCATTAAGAACAAAGTCCTCTACACTTACGCCGCTAGTGAAGTATGCTGCCTTTATTTATGTAGTAACTTTTAACCAGTGTTGAGGAAGCTTTATCATTCAGTTGTATCTCTGTAGCATAGTTACACTACAAACTATTAACAAAAAGCAGATAACTATATTGAAGCTACAGAGCTCAGCGTAAATGAGCACACCCCCTTTGAAAACTAACATTTTAAACAATATCTCAATGAACACAAAAACAATTTCCAAAATGCTGACAAGACAAGTTTTCAGTTTTACTCAAATTTTATACTCCAAATGTCTAATTTAACAAGAATTCAACCACAGGTGAGTCTAATTATTCATTGCACAGGTGTCCAGCAGACAGTTGACTATAAAAGGGTGTTAAAAGCCCTTCCCATTTCATGCTGTCAGCAATGGCACCACATGGAAGAGAAATGTCACAAGACCTGAGAAAGAAAATCATTTCTTTACACCAGAAAGGTGAAGGCTACAAGAAGATCAGCAAAACTTTACTTATCAGTCAGAATACTGTAGCAAAAGTGATACAAAAATTTAAAGAAGATGGAACTGCAACCATCTCACAGAGACGTCCAGGTCATCCACGGACGTTAACACCTCGACAGGAGCGTCTTCTGATGAGAAGGGTTGAAGAAAATCAGTTATCTGAAGAAGTAGAAAGCCAAACTGGGGTGACTATTTCCTGTGATACAATACGGCGTACACTGCAGAGGAATGGCATGCATGGGTGCCATCCATGAAATAAGCCTCTCCTAAAGCCCAGGCACAAAAAAACCCCGCCTAGAGTTTGCCAGGGCCCATGTTGACAAAGATGAAGGCTACTGGGACTCTATACTCTGGAGTGATGAGACCAAGATAAATGTTTTTGGAACCGATGGCTTCAAAACTGTATGGCATCGCAAAGGTGAGGAATACAAAGAGAAATGCATGTTCCCTACAGTGAAACATGGTGGTGGCTGTGTCCTTATATGGGGCTGCATGAGTGCTGCTGGTGTCAGGGAGCTGCATTCCATTGATGGCATCACAGATGAACTGCTCTATACTGAAAGAGAAGATGCTACCACCACTCCGTGCCCTTGGTCGTCGTGCACTTTTCCAACATGACAATGATCCTAAACACACATCTAAGGCCACTGTTGGGTTTCTGAAGAAGAACAGGGTGAAAGTGATTGAGTGGCTCCTGATCTGAACCCAATCGAACACCTATGGGGAATTCTGAAGAGACAAGTTGAGCATCACTCTCCATCCAGCATCCAGTCTCTAAAAGAGGTCATTCTTGAAGAATGGAAAAAGATAGATGTTGCAAAATGTCACCAACTTGTTCATTTCATGCCTAGAAGACTTGGTGCTGCCATTAAAATCATGGAGGCCATACAAAGTACTAGATGTAGTAGTTTTTGTTGTGGGGTGTACTCATTTTTGCATCACCCTAATTTGAGTAAAACTGAAAAATGTGTAATCCAAGTTATATTATTAACCTTACTTTCATGTTATAAGTTAAACAGATGTTATATTAAACTTAGTCTTGTCAACATTTTGGAAATTGTTTTTGTGTTCATTGAGATATTGTTTAAAATGTTACTTTTCAAAGGGGGTGTACTCATTTTCGCTGAGCACTGTACGTAAAAAGGCTTTTAACAGAGCTTTGTTGGGAAAGCTACTTTGAATCTGTCATTGACCAAGCTACTAACAAATAGTAGCTAACTATATTGAAACTTTTTAAAGGCTATTTTTATATATATTTAACCATTATCAGATGCACAAAAAAGTGGATTATTGTGAGTATATGCTAAATGCCACTAATAAAACTAAAAAAGTGGAAAACATAGTGACAAATGACAACATTTAACTAATTATGTCACTATAAAAAAGATGTAAAATTCCACACAGGGACTTTTTTTTTTAAACCGTTCATTTATGAAATCTGTTTGAACAAAATGATTTATTAAAATGAATCAAACTGTCACATTTGGCTGTTTAAGAATGATTTTATGAACATTTTAAGAATATATTTACACACAGAAACTTGCGTAACAATAGCTGTTTCCATCCAAAGTTGCAAATTTGTGCGCAAAATTGGAATATTTTTGCGCACAAAACATCTGTGAATAAAGTTGTTTCCATCCAGTGAGCTGAAGTGAACAAAATAATCACTTCCTGATAAACTGGTGCTAAAATGTCCACAAAACCAGTCATAAGGGTCAATTTTTTGAAATTGATATTTATAGATCATAAAATAAATAAGCTTTCCATTGATGTATATGACAATATTTGACCAAGATGAAACTATTTGAATATCTGGAATCTAAGTGTGCAAAAAAAAAATCAAAATATTGAGAAAATCACCTTTAAAGTTGTCCAAATGAAGTCCTTAGCATTGCACATCCACTCACAAAAATACATTTTTGATATATTTATGGTAGGAAATTTACAAAATATCTTCATGGATCATGATCTTTACTTAAAGGATTAGTCCACTTTCAAATAAAATTTTCCTGATAATTTACTCACCCCCATGTCATCCAAGATGTTCATGTCTTTCTTCGGTCGAAAAGAAATTAAAGTTTTTGATGAAAACGTTCCAGGATTATTCTCCTTATAGTGGACTTCGATGGACTCCAGATGGTTGAAGGTCAAAATTACAGTTTCAGTGCAGCTTCAAAGAGCTTTAAACGATACCAGACAAGGAATAAGGGTCTTTACGAGTTGGGGGCTTGTCAAGCTTTTTTATTTACAACAAAATAAGCTAATTCTCTGCACAAAATATTATAGCATTGTAATATAACAATATAATATGTACTGACAAAGTATATATTGGCTTCATAAATTAATTAAAACATCAAAAAGCAAAACACACCAGATGCACATTCTTTGTTCTTCATTTTCTATAAGAATATTTCAAAAACATTGCTATATTTTTTGTGGCTAATGAAGAGAAGGTACACCGCAATCTTCGACGAAAGTGACTTGAACGCACCTGACATCGTAAACACAACAAACTTCGTAAATATGAACTTTCCAGAAGGACTTGAACACACCAAAAGTCACAAAGTCATGTCTTTTTTTGATGCGTATCAAGGAATTTATTCAGTTAATGTGTTTCCATCGTAGTTTATGCGCATATTTTCTTATGGGATAAAAAGGTTATCCGACTCAATTGAGCACATGAAGTTTTTTACGTGCATTTTTAAAATTTATGTGCATTTTGACATTTCCATCCAGCATTTTTTTTAATGCGATATCCTGAAATGCGCATAAAAATAGATGGATCGAAACATAGCTACTTAAGAACAGTTTTAAAGCCCATTCACAGCTAGAAAGATAACTATAATGATAAAGATATAATTGTAAAATCATTCTAAATGTAAAAGAATAGCAGAGTCCAAACCAGAACTATAACTGTATGAAAAACGATATCGTTGAAATCACTTTTCACAATAATTTTTTTCCAGCTTATGAATGATAAAAGCATTGATGACCAATCAGAATCCATCCTGCTTTAAAGAGCTGCAGACAACATAATAAACAGACTGATATCGTTCATTGGTGTGGACCCTAATGTAGGCCTTTACATTGTGACAAAAAACAACAATGTAGCACTTATACACAAATAATCAGGATTTTGCATCCAATTTGAACATGTAAATTCACACTTTATTATAAGACTAAAAGGACCTTAAAGGGTTAGTTCACCCAAAAATTAAAATTCAGTCATTAATTACTCACCCTCATATCGTTCCACACCTGTAAGACCTTCGTTCATCTTCGGAACACAAATTAAGATATTTTTGATAAAATCCGATGGCTCAGTAATGCCTGCATCACCAGCAAGATCATTTCCTTTTTCAGTGCCCAGAAAGTTACTAAAAGCATATTTAAAACCGTTCATGTGACTATAGTGCTACAACCTTAATGCGACAAAAAAACTAAATAGTGACTTTATTCAACAATACCTAGTGATGGGCGATTTCAAAACACTGCTTCATGAAGCTTCGAAGCTTTACAAATATTTTGTTTAGAATCAGTGGTTCGGAGCATGTATCAAATTGCCAAAGTCACGTGAACTATTGAAGTTTTGAAACGCTTATGACGTAACGAAGCCTTGTTTACTGAAATCACGTGATTTTAGCGTTCCGAACCACTGATTCGAAACAAAAGATTCGTGAAGCTTCATAAAGCAGTGTTTTGAAATCGCCCTTCACTAGATATTGTTGAATACAGGCGCGCAGAAAGTATTCTAGTCGCTTTATAATTTTAAGGTTGAAGCACTGAAGTCACATGAACTGTTTTAAATACGTTTTTAGTAGCTTTCTGGGCATTGAAAAAGGAAATGATCTTGCTGGCGATCACTGAGCCATCAGATTTTATCAAAAATATCTTAATTTGGGTTCTGAAGATGAACGAAGGTGTTACAGGTGTGGAACAACATGAGGGTGAGTAATTAATGACTGAATTTTAATTTTTGGGTGAACTAACCCTTTATTATATGTTACATACAGTGTCCACAAAACTAGAATCTTCCCATGGTTGGCAGCAAAACTATCTACTCTACAAAAAAAAACATCATAAACATAGCGACATCGTTTAACTAAACATTTATTCCTTTACCAAAAACATATACAGTCAGCATATACAGTTTTAAGATGACATTTGAATTTCTTTTTAGTAAAATTACAGGAAAAAAAAGTTGCTTGTTCTTGGAAAAACTGTTATTTTGAAAACAGCCATTTTTGCAATACTGAAGACTGTAATTACGTCGATTATTTCCTCTATGCTGCTTCTTTTTTTTTTTTTTATTGTCATGAGAATGTCATGCAAATGTGTATGACATAATAAAAGCTGTCATGTGACGATGATTGCGTTGTTTTCAGGATGTTGCAGCATTGGAGAGCCAGCCACTGCTGGGCTTTTTCCTCCGCGAGGAGAAGACGGGACCGGCTCAAAAAATGCAGTTTAAACTGTACCATAAAAACACACTCTACTACATCTTCAGAGCAGAGGACATCCCCACTGCTCAGAGGTACACCAAAAAACACTTCATGCACTTCTATAGAGTTTGGTCTATAAATCTAATCAAAGAATCGTTGAGTTGATTCAAACTAAATCTGAGCTTCTTTTTCAGATGGATCGAAGCGTTTCAAGAGGCCATGATCCTTTGACTGGTCTGGGTTGGATTAAATAGAATAAATGAATGTCGCTGGTCTGGGTCTCTCCAGTGTGTTACACAGGTGGTGCGTCTGAGGATGCATAAATCAAAACCCCGGTTTGAAGCAAAGGATGCTGGAAGATGTAGTTTATGCATTAATCTATCTTAAGCACCTTAATGAAGGTAAAACAACTGGCCGTTTAATCTGCCTCCATTGTACTTCAAAAATATGAGGTATTAATCCATAAGTTTGTTCTTAATGTCATTTTATGAAACACTGCCTCTCAGTAACAGCTCATTTTGGTGCTTAACTTTACCATGAAACCAGCCCACAGTGCATTCAGGGTCAAAACCACCAGACAGTGACTCGAATCCTTGCCAATGTTGGAACGCTAGATATTTTGAAACACTCCATTATGATGTCATAGGGACAGTTTGAATCTTATTGCAGGTATTACTTGTTTCCTGATGAAGGTTTAAAAATTTGGTCACTAGTGTGATTCATAGTCAAGTCTGAATGTGCATGAGCAAGTATGACACGAGGAATGTCTGATGCCAGGTCGCACCTTTGGCACGATCATGTGGTGCTGTCTGGCATGGTGCATTATGGGAGATTTTGTGATTTCAACTGTGAAAGCTGGGAAAAGAAGGCTTAAAAAGTTACTGGGCCTTAATCGTGAAGCACAAACAGAGTGACTTTATGTATGCGTTGTATGTAAAACCATTGTTTTTACAACTGATTTGCGCAGTTTTTACACGAACCGTTTTACGAATGATTGATGCGTTGAACGTGACCATTTGCAGAACATTTTTTACAAAGATTTTAGACATTACATGTGACTATTTACCCAAGCGTGGTTTTACAAACAATTCTTTCATTACCTGCAACAATTTACATAAGAACGGTTTTACGTATGATGCACACGTTGAATGTAACAATATACATTTTTAAAGGGTTAGTTCACCCAAAAATGAAAATCACCGTCATGTCGTTCTACACCCGTAAGACCTTCGTTCATCTTCGGAACACAAATTAAGATATTTTTGATGAAATCCGATGGCTCAGTGTGGTCTGCATTCACAGCAATGACACTTCCTCTCTCAAGATCCATAAAGGTACTAAAAACATATTTAAATCAGTTCATGTGAGTACATTGGTTCTACCTTAATATTATAAAGCGACAAGAATACTTTTTGTGCGCCAAAAAAACAAAATAATGACTTTTTAACAATATAGTGATGGCCGATTTCAGAAATCTGCTTTAGAGCTTTACAAATCGAATCAGTCACTCGGATCTCCTATCAAATGGCTAAACTGCTGAAATCATGTGACTTTGGCGTTCCGAGTCACTGATTCGATTCGTAAAGCTCCAAAGCTTGTTTTTTTGGCACACAAAAATATTCTCGTCGCTTTATAATATTAAGGTAGAACCACTGTACTCACATGAACTATTTTAAATATGTTTTTAGTACCTTTATGGATCTTGAGAGAGGAAATGTTATTGCTGTGAATGCAGACCTCACTGAGCCATCGGATTTCATCAAAAATATCTTAATTTGTGTTCTGAAGATTAACGAAGGTTTTACGGGTGTGGAACGACATGATGGCGAGTAATAAATGACATTATTTTCATTTTTGGGTGAACTAACCCTTTAAGAATGGAATGGTTTTCAAAATAGTGCGTTACATGTAACTATTTACATAATGATTTTTGAAAGATTCACGCATGAAATGTGAGCATTCATGTAAGAATTACACATTGCATGCAACAGTTTACGTATGCACAAAAATTTGAGCATTATATGCGACACAGTTTGCATAAGAATGAAGTTACGAACGATTTATACATATTTGTTCTGCTAATATTTCCTGAAGAGGCCCTTTGTTATTTGATTTTTTTTTTCAGTTAGCCTGTTACAGTTACAAAAATGTTTTTAATAATCTTAAACTCTTTTGTATAAAAAAAAGTAGGCATACTGACTGTTTTAAACATTATACTGGACAGAACTGGAAGTGTACATATTTTGTAAATGGTAATATAATGCAGGCGTATTTAAAATAGTTCAGGATGTTTAATGGCCTACATGAATTATGGGTAGTAAAGACACAGTGCTAGGCTGGCTAACTCAGCACTGTTTTAACTTACTATATATGACATTATAGCACACCGGCTGTGAATACAGAGAGAAAAACTAGTGCTCTTATCAGGGAAAGATATAACACACATTAAATACTCTAATGCACCTTGTTCAGGACACTTTGACAATGGGTATAACCTGATTATATTCTCTACAGTTTTCACTAAATCCTTCATCAGCTCCAAGCACAGCAAGCCACTGATCTTTTACTGTTTGAAGGGTAACAAGAAATGGATTTTTGTTTTGTTTTGTGCTAATATGTTCGATATTGATCACATTTGTGTTTTGAATGTTTACATTTTGTAAGATTGTTTTGACTTTGGGAAACAGATACACCACTGTTTTTTTGTTTTGTTTTTAAGTCTCCACTTTAAAGAAAAATTGCTATTCCTGGTCATCTTGGCACTAGTTCACTGTTGTATCCCAAAGTTCTGAGGATCTCCTGAAGGTTTTACATCCTGAAGTAATCTGTTAATATCTTGAGGATTTCAAGGGAGTAGACTATGCCCCAACATAAATGTAAAGTGCAAATAATTTTTTTAATAAATAATGTCATGTAATGAGATAAACATGTATGGGTCTCTGGTTAAACTTTGGTTCATAATGACTTGAGTTATGTTTGCTAAGTATAAAAGTACATTACACACATCATGATATGGGTTCTTCCATTCAATTGACGATACAATAACAAGAGAGCAAAGTTATTGATAGCCAATGCATATTTAATATGGGCTAATACAACAAGTACAGCAATATTTTATTTTTTGATTTGTGCATCATCCATTAGCAGAGATGGTACTGTAGATGTTACAGCTAACGTAAGAGAATTCACAATTGGCTAAACTGGGACCGTTATTGGCCATTGTATATCATTTTGGCTTCCTAGAGCACTACTATATATAAAAAAAATGGAATATAAATAAGTCATAGTGGCTAACGGCGTAAATTATCATTCAACCTTCACTAAAATGAACGTTCAACGCTGACTGCTTAGCTCACGAGTGCATTCGCGCATGCGCAGATGTGCCGGTCTCCTCTGAACGGGTCGCGAACTCTGACCTCCTGTAGCTGCAGTGAGCCGTCAGTTTACGATAATTTATCAAAACATCACAGTATTTGGATAATTATTCACGGTTTCAGGGTAAGATGAACCCTTTTTACATTATTAAACCACATTGTGCTTGCAGTAATTGTTCAGGATTAATAATTCGGGATAATGTTAGCACTGTTGTTAGCCGGCCTGCTAACACGCGTTAGCCTAGTAAATTAGCCGCTAACTTAACAGGAAATATCGGGAATCAAATCAATCCTTACATGTCTGCGATTAAACCGTCAAGACGAGCTTTTTGGATATTTAAGAAAATTAAACGCATATAACTAGGCATTTAATGGACGTCATAGCAAATTTGATGCAGGTATGACGTTATTTAGCAAGCTAACGCTATTAGTGGGCAAATCTGACATCAGCGCTTTGACAAACACAACAAATACCGATAACAAAAACACAAAGGCGATTATTCTGACCTATTTATGGGTTATTTGATGATCTAAAATTTTGAAGGTACTAGATTTGTCCTGTAATCCGCATGTGAGGAGCTGCTGCAGTGAAGATCCCTCTGTGTATGTCTGAGGAGCTTTAACCCTTCAATCATGACCTTTAACCTACAGGAACAGATCTAACTTTATCTTCCCGGATCAACACACACACATTCCATAGGAGTTACTGACCCCCAGCTGTCATTCACGCTAGATCGCGTTTATTCATTATCAAGTCATTCTATTCTTTGAATAACACTAAAACCAAATCGCGATGCTGGCTACTGTGCTAATGTAGCTACTGCTAATCAAATGCCTACCTGTGAGATTTCAGTATTTCTTTATCAATCTGAACTGATTTACAACACTGAACAGAATACATATGTAGAGCGTATAACAGTAGCTTATTAATATTGAAGAGTCCTGATTTAAATAATTGGTCAGGATGATGGAATGACAATAACTGTAAGGTCGTGAATCACTGATATTAAATAGGTTGAAACATAATATGAATTGAGGCAGACGACCTTTGCATTATTTTTTGAACAGTCCCCTAAACCTAAATATTGAACTTCAGTATGTAAGCCATCTTGGACAGCTTATGCTTTTATTATTATTATTATTTAATTAACATCCTAGTATCTTTTATATGCCACAGAACCCCAAATATGATCATCCTTGTTCGAGGGACCCCCATCCTAAAATGTAAAAGTCAGGTTTCAATTTATACTGTGAAAAAATAATAAACAAATTATTTGTAAAATTTTATTTGGAAATATTTAGATTCTATAACAATACAATACTATGCATTTTACTGGACTGTTATGTTTATTTATTTATTTAAATCATTTTTTTATTTATTTGTATCAATTTTTATTTAGTTATTTATTTTAGAATTATTAATTATTTATTTATATACACTGTTTTTCTCTCAACTTTTCCACAGACTCCCATGCACTCTTGTGTGAATTCCAGTTTGAAAACTTGTACAGTATCTTAAGACCCCGATATAGTTATTTTATTGCTGTTAACGAACATCATGAGTTATGACACAGCACACAGTGCTGGGAGCATCATTTAGATTAATATGTAAATATGTGCTGCATGCTTTTCTCTCAATAACAAAATAAACAACAAAAATGACAGCGGTGAGAAAACTGCAGTTAAAGGGTTAGTTCACCCAAAAATGAAATTTCTGTCATTAATCACTGTCGTTCCAAACCCGTATGACCTTTGTTCATTTTAAGAATACAATTTAAGATATTTTTGATGAAATCAGAGAGGTTCAGCATGAGGACGTAAACACGGAAGCTCTGCAGTGCGTTCGCTACATCTGCATAGCAGACTGGCAGGGAAGAGGAAAAATTGTTGAATAAAGTCGTTATTTTTGTTTAGTTTTTGCACACAAAAAGTATTCTCATCACTTTATAACATTAAGGTTTACGGTGGTGCATTGGTGCCACATACATAATTTTTTTTTTCCACTCAATTATGTTGTAATAACAAGATATTATGTTGTTAAGATTACATCTTTCCTCATAATAGCGAGATGTTATTTCGTTAAAACGACGACTTTTTATCATTAAAATGACATATTTTGTACATGACGTGTATGTTTACCTTTATCTGATCTGTAATAGAGTTTAGATTTATATAGCCTACATCAGTTTATCAATTAAATAGGCTATTCAATTTACATTTATTTGTCTATATAGGCCTATAGCGCTTTTCACAATAGTTTCAAAGCAGCTTTACAGGAACTGCATACACATGCAGTTAAAGGATTAGTTCACTTTCAAATAAAATTTTCCTGATGATATACTCACCTCCATGTCATCCAAGATGTTCATGTCTTTCTTTCTTCAGTCGAAAAGAAATTAAGGTTTTTGATGAAAACAGGATTATTCTCCTTATAGTGGACTTCAATGGACTCCACTGTTGAAGGTCAAAATTACAGTTTTAGTGCAGCTTCAACGAGCTTTAAACGATACCAGACGAGGAATAAGGGTCTTATCTAGCGAAATGTTCGTTTATTTTCGAAAAAAAAAATGTAAATGTATATGCTTTATATAAACAAATGATCGCCTTTGTAAGTGCTTTGTCTAGAAAAACTAGATATGTGGGTAAAATATAAAAAAAAAAAAAAAAATTCCAATACATGTAATATTTTAAACACTATTATTTTTTTTAGCTCTGCATTTGTGAAGTAAAAATAACTTGAATGAATATTATGACAAATTTTAGCAATTTTAGGCTATAGCACTGAAGTATGAAGATAAGAAATTTTTGCGCGTGTGAAGGATGCTGTTTTACGTGGATACTGGGACACGAGTAAAGTACAAAGCATTGTTAACATAATAAATAATAGTTTAGCGTCCAAGTGCGAAAAGAGAAATATTTGGATTCGTGCCGAATGAGAGAGGAGCAAGTTTCAGTTTCAGCTTCGCTTTAAATAAATTAGTTTAGACTTTAAAATAAATATTGTTTGTAGCTAATGAATGCCACTATAATTAGTTTATTTATACTTATATTTTTCATTCTTGTTTTGTATTGAATACCATTAAGAATTTATTGTGGAAATAGCCTAAAATACAGGTTTATAGCCAAATTTTTGCAAAATTTTCATTTTTACTGGTATTTTAGCTACATTATTTTTGAATGTATAATAAAATACGACTGATACACCAACAGGATTTATCTGGGGGTGTTTTTTCTCCTCTCAAAAACTTAAGTCTGACCCGATGCATGTGACATCATTTGCGACTTATTTTCCAGCAAATAAGGAATGCTAAATGATAAAATTGTGCTCTATTATTAGAAACTGCATATTTACAAATGGGTATATACGCCAATAAAACAATAATATTGTGTTTATTACTCTATGGGCACAGCCATTGATACAGGCATTGAAAGGTATTATACACTATATTTGCTTGCTTTTCAAGTGCGGAAGTGTGATAAAGGCACTGATTTAAGCTATAGCCTATAAATTCTCTATTATAGATTAGATAAAGGTAAACGTACACGTCATGTACAAAATATGTCGTTTTAACAACAATATCTCGTTATTACAAGAAAATAAGTCATTTTAACGAGAAAAAGATGTTGTTTTAACAACATAACATCTCGTTATTACAATAAAAGATTTCATATCTCATTTTTACAAGAAAATATGTCGTTTTAACGACATAACTCGTTATTACGACATAATTGAGTGTAGGGCTGCACAACGATTAATCGTTTGCAAAATAAAAGTCTGTGTTTACGTAATAAATGTGTGTGTTCTGTGTATAATAATTATATATATATAGATACACACACATACATATGTATATTTAAGAAAAATGTTATATTTATATATAAAATATTTATATTTATATATAATATATATATTTATTTATACATGCATATATTTCTTAAATTTGTATATCTCTTAAATGTATGTGTGTGTATTTATATATACATAATTATTATACGCAGAACACACACATTTATTACGTAAACACAGACTTTTATTTTGCAAACGATTAATCACGATTAATCGTTGTGCAACCCTAATTGAGTGGAAAAAATATTATGTATGTGGCAGCAATGTGCCACCGTAAAGGTTGAACCACTGACTATTTAAATTATGTTTTTACTACTTCTCTGGTCCTTGAATGTGGTAATTTCGTTGCTTTTTATGGGAGATAAAAAAATAAAAAAAAAACATCAAAAATATCTTAATTTGTGTTCCGAAGATGAACGAAGGTCTTACAGGTTTGGAACAACATGAGGGTGAGTAATAAATGACAGAATTAGCATTTTGGATGAACTAACCCTTTAAGAAAGCATCGGAACATAGAGTTGTGTTATTTTTCTCAGGTGGGCGTGTGGCTGATGGGGCGTTGCTAAGCCACGGTTTTGACAAATCGTTATCATGGAAGGAGAAAGTCCCAGAATTCAGCTGGTGTCTGCAGATGGAGGCCTACAGGTGACTTAGATTGTACATTTAGTGCAATAAGTATTCGAATTTTAATGAATGACTGTTGTTTTTTTTTTACGGATGGTTGTAAGAAAAAAATTCATCGCACTGCGCATCGCAAAAAGCTGGCCAACCAATAAGACTGGCACTTTTGGTCACAGAGTCACTGTTACATGAACTTTAGGTGTGTTCGACTTGAAGTGGTGCTGCACAGCGCTGTTTCAAATCGAACACACCTTACAACTTGGTGCTTTTTTTGCTAAGCGACAGTAAATAGAAGAGCAAGAATTTTAGTGCCAATCATTCATGTTTGTGTGAACAGGCTTTCACTGAACTTAATGCTGTAAACGTCATTAGGTTTCATTTTGATGGTTTTTGTTGTCATGTGTTGTATCAGATTGTGACGGAGCAGCAGTTGGCTCAGAAGGTGCAGATAGTCACCGCTATTGATCAGGCTGGAGCCGGCAAGCAGCAGTTTATATTAGCTAACCTGGATTACCCCAACCAGGAGAAACTGTTCATCAAACAAGAGAACTCACCAGCCAAGGTCATCTTAACCTCTGCCGATGGGTCAGCTGTCAATCAACTGCTTTTCGCATCACCTGAGCTGACAGGACAACAGATCCAGGTAAACATTTCAGCATTGAGTAGGTGTGCTGTACATTTCGTCATTAGCATAGTGTGCGCATACTGTGCATGTGCCTTGAATTTCTTTGACCTTTTTAAGTTGGTCCACAAGGTGGTAACGCTGGCCTGAAGCATTGTTTCACAGTTGAAAAAGAAACGAAACAACAACAACTACTACTAGGCCTACTACTACTACTGGAGACCAGTTAAGAGACACCCACAAGTCTAGTTTAAAAAAGTACATTTTTAGCAGGCATAACTTCTATAGACACATTACACAAAGATGAAACTTTCTAGTCTAGTTGGCATGTGTCATCTTGGCTGCCTGTGTTTGTGCATGCTATCAAATGGAGTTTACTTTCAAAGGCTATGCGTTCAACTGCATGCATAATCTATGCATTTGCATTAAAATGTATAAAAAATGTATATTTCATTCCTTTATGATGCAAAAACTTGAGGCAATGAGATCCAGGCAGTCCAGCAATGATTATGTCAGAGATCAAATTTGAATAAGGAATAACAAATTTATTAATTAAAAATTATAGAGACAAACAAATTAATTAAGTAATTAATAATTAATAATAAAATCCAGAGTACTGTATCTAACGGATGAAGATGAAGATCAGAATATAGAGAAAGAAGGAACAAAATTAAGACATTTGGAGAATGAAATGAGAGGTAGAAGAAAAGAAGCAGAAGCAGCAAGAAGTAGAAGCAGAAAGGATGCAAGAAGCTAAAAGAGCAAAGAAAAAGCTAAACTATCCAAGACCCAGTCTGTTTTATACCATAAGACTTATCCATTATGTCATAGTTGGTGTAATGTCTAGGTCAGAGTGACTGGTCAAATGTCAAAGATAGATGAAAATACGAGGTGTTGTTTTGATACCTTTAAGAGAATATTGCAGAAAAACAGACATATATTGCAGGAAACAGACATATTTTGATACAAAGGTACATCAAGTTCAAATGAACAACTAATTCCGAAAACATCATCGCTTCAGTACTTGGCAGGCATTCAATATCTTACCACAAACGTTTCAACATAACCTGTCACACTGGAACACTTTGAAGAACAATTGAATATAGCAAGCATACATACTCTTAAAGGGTTAGTTCACCCAAAAATGAAAATAATGTCATTTATTACTCATCCTCATGTCGTTCCACACCCGTAAGACCTTCGTTAATCTTCGGAACACAAATTAAGATATTTTGGTGGAAATCCGACAGCTCAGTGAGGCCTGCATAGCCAGCAATGACATTATCTCTCTCAAGATCCATTAATGTACTAAAAACATATTTAAATCCATTCATGTGAGTTCAGTGGTTCAATATTAATATTATAAAGCGTCGAGAATATTTTTGGTGCGCCAAAAAAACAAAATAACGACTTATATAGTGATGGCCGATTTCAAAACACTGCTTCATGAAGCTTCAGAGCGTTATGGATCAGCATGTCGAATGATTCGGATCGCGTGTCGAGCCGCCAAACTGCTGAAATCACGTGACTTTGGTGCTCCAAACTGCTGATTCGAGTATGAGTACATGTATAAAATGCATGAATATGAATATTGACCATTTTGGATCCACCACTTTATTAAAACAGTTTGGTGTAAATGGATGGTTTTACCCAACATTTGTGTGTGCTATGTGTCGCTTATTAAAGAGTTGCGCTGTTAGCTTAGCAACATGCTAATGTCAAACTCAAGTTGAGCCTTTAGTGCGGAGAAACACCATATAAATACTTTGATACCATGTATATGTCAAAGTACCATAGTATTAGCATCTGATACATCACTGTAATGTGGTACCACCACAATACTTTTTTTAGGTGTACTATAACTGTAGTCCTTTCATATCGGTTTGAATTGTGATAGTCTGTACTTGCTTGTTTGTTTTGTATATGGTATTTCCTTTTGTAATTTTCACAATGTTAATGTTCATATTTATAGGCTAGAGTGTTTTGTTTTTCAGTTTGTGACGGAGGGATCAGAACAGGGCGCTACGAAGCCTCCAGTGGAGTATTGTGTAGTTTGTGGAGATAAGGCCT
Organism: Ancherythroculter nigrocauda; assembly: GCA_036281575.1. Classification (NCBI taxonomy): domain Eukaryota; kingdom Metazoa; phylum Chordata; class Actinopteri; order Cypriniformes; family Xenocyprididae; genus Ancherythroculter; species Ancherythroculter nigrocauda. The sequence continues at coordinate 21,817,417 of VTFQ01000011.1, read as the reverse complement.
CAGGTACATGACACACACACACACACACAGGTGTAGACCGCAAACTGTCTGCAAGCTATTTTTGGACACTTGTATAAAGACACTTGTATATAGTTGCATTTGTCCTGTTGGTCATTGTGTGTTTGTGTGTTTAGGTCGTCATTATGGAGCAGTGAGCTGTGAGGGCTGTAAGGGTTTCTTCAAGCGCAGCATCAGGAAGAATCTGGTGTACACGTGCCGCGGGTCTGGAGAATGTATCATCAATAAACACCATCGGAACCGGTGTCAGTACTGCAGACTGCAGCGCTGCATGGCCCTCGGCATGAAACAAGACTGTGAGTCCAGATCAGATACGTAACATGTACCTGAACCATTTGTCATTCTGGACATGACTGATGCAGGTGTGTGCTGTTATTTTTGTGATAAGACTTGTGATTTTCACCTGCTGAAATTCTGCCAACAGCTGTTCAGTGTGAGAGGAAACCGGTGGAGGTGTCGAGAGAGAAGCCAGCAAACTGTGCGCCCTCCATCGAAAAGATCTACATCCGCAAAAACCTCTGCAGCCCTCTCGCCGCCATGCCAACGTTTGTTAATGAAAAAGAGACCACCAGGTATGGATGTGAATGTGTTTTTGTCAGTCAAAAAGATTTTTATTTTTTATTTTTTTTCATTTCTAGCTCTCACTTTGTCTGATCACAGGTCCACCAGTTTACTGGACTCCAACATGCTCTTGAACATACAGCAATCACTTTCCAAACTTGACAACACCATTTTAATTCCTTCTTCACCAGATCAGGTAAAATGTTTTTTTTTTGGTAGTAATTCTTATTATTAAAAATAAATATATTATTAATATTATTAGAATATTGTGTTTTATATAATTATTAGTAAAAAATTATATATATTATTATTAAAGGTGCCATCGAACGTTTTTTTACAAGATGTAATATAAGTCTAAGGTGTCCCCTGAATGTGTCTGTGAAGTTTCAGCTCAAAATACCCCATAGATTTTTTTTAATTAATTTTTTTAACTGCCTGTTTTGGGCCATCATTAAATATGAGCCGTTTCATGCTGCGGCCCCTTTAAATCTCGCGCTCACCCGCCCACGGAGCTCGCGCTTGCCTTTAACAGCATAAACAAAGTTCACACAGCTAATATAACCCTCAAAATGGATCTTTACAAAGTGTTCGTCATGCATGCTGCATGCATACATCGGATTATGTGAGTATTGTATTTATTTGGATGTTTACATTTGAGTTTGAGGCTGTGCTCCGTAGCTAACGGCTAATGCTGCACTGTTGGAGAGATTTATAAAGAATGAAGATGTGTTTATGCATTATACAGACTGCAAGTGTTTAATAATGAAAATAGCGACGACTCTTGTCTCCATGAATACAGTAATAAACGATGGTAACTTTAACCACATTTAACAGTACATTAGCAACATGCTAACGAAACATTTAGAAAGAGAGTTTACAAATATCACTAAAAATATCATGTTATCATGGATCATGTCAGTTATTATTGCTCCATCTGCTATTTTTCGCTATTGTTCTTGCTCGCTTACCTAGTCTGATGATTCAGCTGTGCACATCCAGACGTTAATACTGGCTGCCCTTGTCTAATGCATTGATCATGGGCTGGCATATGCAAATATTGGGGGCGTACACCCTCATGCCATTCCAAACCCATCTTTTTGTTCATTTTGGAAACACAAATGAAGATATTTTTAATGAAATGTGAGAGATTCTGTCCTTCCATTGACAGCTACGCAAATACCATTTTGGAGCTTCAAAAAGTTCATAAAGAGATTGTAAAACTAATCCATATGAATTGAGCGGTTTAGTCCAAATTTCCTGAGGACAAGATCCGTTTAATGATGAACAGATTGAATTTAGACTTTTATTCACATAAACGTTCATCAACTCACACATCTGATCTGGTAATAGGAAGCTCAAGCATGCTTGTTTGACTTGCGAGAACCAATGAGGTTTATTCTCGCGTTACGCAGCACATTTGAGCTTCCGCAAGAGGTTTGTTCTCGAGCTTCAAAGCATGTACGGTCGATCTTCTGTTTATGTTCGCTGATCAATGTTTATACGTGAATAAAAGCCTAAATTCAATCTGTTCAATATATAAAGCGATCGAGTCTCTTCAGAAAATTTAGACTAATTTTACGATCTCTTTATGAACTTTTTGAAGCATCAAAGTGGTAGTTGCGTAGACTGTCAATGGAGGGACAGAAATCTCTCAGATTTCATTAAAAATATCTTCATTTGTGTTCCGAAGATAAATGAAAGTCTTACAGGTTTGATTTTCATTTTTGGGTGAACTAACCCTTTGGTTCCTTTAGAGACTCAGCTGTAATCTATTTGTAAATCTATTTTCCTAGTCCCTGTAATTAAAAAAGACTACTAGGTAAATCTCCCTGTCAAGGACATGCTTCGACATGTTTCACCACAAAATCAAAATAAAATTTGCATATAGAAAATGAAGCCTATTTTAGGACTGCCAAGTTTTGTTTGTTTTTTTGTTTTTTGCACTGTGGCATTATTTTCATGAAAATTAAACGCATACTTCCCCCTAGTTCTCATTAGTAATATATATTATTTAACTATATACTATATATTATTTATATTTACAAGTAGTTTTACAGCATTGTAGTTTTCTTTTCTTACAACATAAAAATGTGTGAAGATTTTTTTAATAAAATAATTTTTACAAATTTTAAAAATAACAGATTTTGCAGAGTCCCTGCAGGTCCTTAAAGTCTTAAATCTTAAATTCGGTTTGATCAAATTTAAGGCCAAAAAAAGTCTTAAATCTTTTAAATTGTATAAGAGAAGTCTTAATTATCATTTCAAGAGGAAAAGAAAAACAGGAATTGTGATAGTTTACCTTTTGATGTTTATCACCTGCAAATTCGCAGTTCTAAAAAGTGTAGCTGCTTACCAGGGTAACCGCTATATTTCTGCTGTTCCCTAAACGCCACCTACTGTCAGAGAGTTAATTAGTATTTTCATTCAGCCTGTGCTGTTTTATTATACCACTGCAAAAAATAATTAAAATATATGTGTATAATCATCAGAAAATAAATATAGGCCTAATCATTTATAATTTTGACTCAACCCTTTTCTGAAAAAATGGTCTAAAGGCTGAAATGTGAGGTTTATCAATTAATAAAACTTTTTGTTCTTGTCAAAGCCTGTATTTCAACACTTTAAATGGTGGTTTTTACAGTCATTTTACGATTTAATTAACATTTTACGTGTTACCATAGACATTGCCCTTCCCAGCTCATACAGCACTAATTTTATTAGTGCAGGTTTTTAAAAAAGGCTTAAATTTGATTTTAAAAACCCTGCAGATGCCCTGGAAATCTAACCTGAGCATGTTTTCATGAGATTCATTGTATGACATTCATATGTTAATATGTATATTCAAGTTTTCTGATGTTCACTTTAGAATGATTCCAGTCAAGGAGATCTGGGTACCCTGGCTAACGTGGTCACATCTCTCGGTCACCTCAACAAAAGTCGTGAGATGATGGACAGCAGTACCGACCTATCGGGGATAGAGACCGCGAGTAACGATGACAGCGTTATGACAGACATGCAGAGGGAAGAGTCGAATGACGTCACACGGTGCGGAAAGCAACTCGTGTAGTTCTGATGTCAAGCCTGGAAGATGTGCGGTACATGGCTGTGCTTACACATTTGTGTTTGTTTGTGTCCAGGGCCTTTGACACGCTCACAAAGGTGCTTCAGCCTGAGGATAGTTGTGGGGAAGAGGTGGCAGAAGGGATAGTGGCTGTCAGGGTTGATGAACAGTCCACCGCCCTACTGGAACTGGAAGGACCACTGCTCTCAGATATGCATGTGCCCTTTAAGGTCAGGGGTCACTGTTGATTGACATACACTGCAGTTATAGCACTAAAAATGATGGTCGAATAACAGTGTGTATTAAATATTTTGTGTAGCTGATGATGCCGCTGCCCATGCCAGACTTCCTGAATCTGAATTACATCTGTGAATCAGCTTCCCGTCTGCTTTTCCTCTCTATGCACTGGGCTCGCTCTATTCCAGCCTTCCAGGCCCTTGGGTGAGTGTATTAATATCACAGTTTACAGTGTTGGGAAAAGTTTCTTTTAAAAAACGTTATGCATTACAATATTGTGTTAAAAAAGTAACTAATTGCGTTAATTAGTTACTTTTTATGGAAAGTAATGCGTTACATTACTTTTGCGTTACTTTTTCTCAACTCGGCTGGGCTTGCTTGTTTTTTAATAACAACAAAAAAGTTCTATTTTTGGCAAATGTAAAGGCCCTTTCACACCAATTGTGAACTGAATAAGCTTCAGGCTGATCACAAATGTGATGTTTATTCAAAGTCATTTTTGCTTATTAGTATGGTTGGATTGGATCATCGAAGGTCAGCAGTTAATAAAGTAAGATTAAAAACATAAAGTATATTTGTGTAATTTAATTATTGCAGGTTTGTGCACTATTCTGAGATTGCATTTCACTGTTATTCATTTTGAGGAATACTGACTCTTTTTGTGCAAGTGAGATGAGTAAATGCTCACATTTAAGTGTAGAACTACAATAACGTTTATACAGCGCACACAACACTTCTGCACTTATGATTTCTCTCAACATGGAGACAGGAGAACTGTCAGTCAATAAATGTGAAAACAAAGTAACTTGCATTACTTATTTGAAAAAGTAACTTGGATATTTTGTTGTAAATTTAAAAGTAATCCGTTACTTTACTAGTTACTTGAAAAAAGTAATCTGATTACATAACTCAAGTTACTTGTAATGTGTTACCCCAAATAGGGCTGGGCGATATATCGCATGCGATTGTCACGCGCATTTCGTCAGTAAAGCCGGTTCCCTGATTACCGCTAAATCGCCATCACCTGCTTTCAAATGGAGCGGCATTTAATAGACAGAGCCGTAGATCACTGACAAGCCACGCAATATCGCGTTCATTATCGAAGGCGATTCATCTGCGATATGAACGCGATATTGCGTGGCTTGTCACTGAACTACGGCTCTGTCTATTAAATGCCGCTCCATTTGAAAGCAGGTGATGGCAATTTAGCGGTAATCAGGGAACCGGCTTTACTGACGAAATGCGCGTGACAATCGCATACGATACATCTCCCAGCCCTAACCCCAAAATCATCACCTTATATTTTTAATAATTAAAAAAATAAATATAATACTTAAAAATATACTTTTTTTTAAGTACTAAATGAATTATAAGTATATTTATAATCAGCGCTTTCTCCACCACCTTTTTTTATACAGCTCACTCAAATGCATTCTGACATATATGCAATGCTGCATTAGAACTGGGTAAAAATTTTCTTAGAAATCTTACCTACCTTTTAATACAGCCTTAATATCAGAGAAGCGATCATACGATGCCTAAAAATGTTGCCCCCTAGGCAGTGGAACAGAATTACAGACATAATTGGCCATTTTTACCCTTATTTGTTCTCCTACACCTAATTCAAATTACAATGTTCTGTGTAATGATTTCATTTGCGGCTTTTATCCTCATTTCATTCTCTGTATTTTTTTTTGTGTTTAGCTCAGAGAACAGCATCACGCTGATGAAGGCATGCTGGAATGAGTTGTTTGCTTTAGGTTTGGCTCAGTGTTCACACATTATGAATGTAGAAACGATCCTAACAGCCATAATCAACCACTTACAAACCAGCCTGGATGAAGGTATGCTACTATTTTTGAGTATAATATATTTCTAAATGCGGTCAAATTATGTAAAACAATATTTTAAGCACAATATTTTACATGCATACATTTCTCAAATTTTGCACGGACCCCCTAGCACTCTCTGGGGATCGCACGTCCTGATATTGCTGAGTTAGATGCGTTCCTGGGTCAACATATTTTGTTGATCCTGGAATAACATTCTAGTCTGAAAATTTAGTCTTAACCCTATTCCTACCCCTAAACCTAACCCTACCCATAAGTTATCCCAAAAATCAGAGGGAAATGATAGATGAATAACACTGATGTAGAAGCATCAATTCATGATTTTAAGCCTAAACTTGACAATCTGTAAACTTGTCCCTCAAATCTGATTGGTTGATTTGAATGTTGTTCCAGGATCAACAAAAATGTTGACCCAGGGACATGTTGAACTCCACAATATCAGGTTATGCCTGGGGATCCCCAGGCCCCAGTTTGAAAACCAGTTTGTGCCAATTCACTGAGGCACAGACAACTAATGAGATGCGTACATGTGTTCAACAGATAAACTGTCCCCAGAGCGGGTGAAGCAAGTCATGGAGCATATCTGGCGTATGCAGGAATTTTGTAACAGTATGAGTCGCATGAGTCCTGACGCATATGAATATGCTTACCTCAAAGCTGTGGTTCTCTTCAGCCCGGGTGAGCATAACTGGAGTTTATGTGAAAAATATGCAGGGAAATGAAAAAGGTAAGAATGAAGTTGACTGTATGTGTTTGTCGTAGATCACTCCGGAGTGGACGGCACCCTTCAGATTGAGCGCTTTCAGGAGAAAGCCTACATGGAACTGCAGGACTATGTGAGCAAAGTGTATCCAGAGGACACATATCGGTGAGTGACTTTTGTAGCTTCTGAATTTTAAATATTCAGAAATATATATATATATATTTTTTTCAATTAGTTTTATGTTGAGATGTCTTAGATGTGACTATAAACAATATATAAATTCTCTTTTTCTATTAGCCTTTCAAAACTGTTAGTTCGTCTGCCTGCACTGCGGCTCATGAGCGCTGCGGTGACTGAAGAGCTCTTTTTCGCCGGTCTTATCGGCAACGTCCAGATCGACAGCATCATTCCCTACATCCTCAAAATGGAGTCTACCGACTACAACAGCCAGCCAATCAGCAACTCTGAGTGACTGAAGCCTCGCCTACAGCCACACCCATCAGCTTTAAAATGTCATTAGCTTTGCTAACTCAGACCCTTTGGGCCAAAACAGCGATCTTGATGATATAATCATACGAGTTTTGAATGAGAAAATCATTTTGTTATGAATTTGCTTTTTCATTTGGTCAGTGATTGTGTCTGAGTTATGTAGTATGGATAAAGTGGATTACTGCAACTGCTGCGGTTGGATAATTTAGGCTTTTATTGTATTGCTGTACTTATGTTTAGACAAGTGTCTATAAAGACACAGGAAGTGCAAGGAACCTGTTCTTAAGAACATGTTCCAAAGAGAACTTTGCCCCCCCAAGCACTGACTTTCTCTGTATGTATATGAATCATGTATATAGGAATAATAAATGTCAAATCAAGGGGAAAAATGTTGGTATTTTGGTATTTGTTTGCCTTTTCCTTTTTTATGAACACATTTGATGTGATATACAGGGTTCCCACGGTCACAGAAAACTCCATCTTTTCTCCATCCCTGGAAAAGTCATGGGAATTTCTGTAGTGCATGTATGTTTTTCTGTTTATGCTCTAATATATTTCATTGGCAAAATAATACTATGTGAGTGCAATCTCTGTATAAAATAATAATAAATCTAGTAAAGAAATGGAAGTCATGGAAATGTATTGGTCAAACGTGTTGGAATCCATTCAGTTGTTCCAGGTTCATTCCAAGCAGTACCTTGTGTACCTTTATATTTGTGTTGTCATATTTTTATTAAAGGATTAGTTCACTTTCAAATTAAAATTTCCTGATAATTTACTCACCCCTATGTCATCCAAGATGTTCACGTCCTTCTTTCTTCAGTCGAAAAGAAATTAAGGTTTTTAATGAAAACATTCCAGGATTATTATCCATATAGTGGACTTCAATGGAGCCCAAACGGTTGAAGGTCAAAATTACAGTTTCAGTGCAGCTTCAAAACGTTCTACACGATCTGCTAAGTGTATTAGTAATTGTTATATACAAACCTGATTCCAAAAAAGTTGGGACACTGTACAAATTGTGAATAAAAAAGGAATGCAATAATTTACAAATCTCATAAACTTATATTTTATTCACAGTAGAATATAGATAACATATCAAATGTTGAAAGTGAGACATTTTGAAATGTCATGCCAAATATTGGCTCATTTTGGATTTCATGAGAGCTACACATTCCAAAAAAGTTGGGACAGGTAGCAATAAGAGGCCGGAAAAGTTAAATGTACATATAAGGAACAGCTGGAGGACCAATTTGCAACTTATTAGGTCAATTGGCAACATGATTGGGTATAAAAAGAGCCTCTCAGCGTGGCAGTGTCTCTCAGAAGTCAAGATGGGCAGAGGATCACCAATTCCCCCAATGCTGCGGCAAAAAATAGTGGAGTAATATCAGAAAGGAGTTTCTCAGAGAAAAATTGCAAAGAGTTTGAAGTTATCATCATCTACAGTGCATAATATCATCCAAAGATTCAGAGAATCTGGAACAATCTCTGTGCGTAAGGGTCAAGGCCGGAAAACCATACTGATCTTCGGGCCCTTAGACGGCACTGCATCACATACAGGAATGCTACTGTAATGGAAATCACAACATGGGCTCAGGAATACTTCCAGAAAACATTGTCGGTGAACACAATCCACCGTGCCATTTACCGTTGCCGGCTAAAACTCTATAGGTCCAAAAAGAAGCCATATCTAAACATGATCCAGAAGCGCAGGCGTTTTCTCTGGGCCAAGGCTCATTTAAAATGGACTGTGGCAAAGTGGAAAACTGTTCTGTGGCCAGACGAATCAAAATTTGAAATTCTTTTTTGGAAAACTGGGACGCCATGTCATCCGGACTAAAGAGGACAAGGACAACCCAAGTTGTTATCAGCGCTCAGTTCAGAAGCCTGCATCTCTGATGGTATGGGGTTGCATGAGTGCGTGTGGCATGGGCAGCTTACACATCTGGAAAGGCACCATCAATGCTGAAAGGTATATCCAAGTTCTAGAACAACATATGCTCCCATCCAGACGTCGTCTCTTTCAGGGAAGACCTTGCATTTCCCAACATGACAATGCCAGACCACATACTGCATCAATTACAACATCATGGCTGCATAGAAGAAGGATCCGGGTACTGAAATGGCCAGCCTGCAGTCCAGATCTTTCACCCATAGAAAACATTTGGCGCATCATAAAGAGGAAGATGCGACAAAGAAGACCTAAGACAGTTGAGCAACGAGAAGCCTGTATTAGACAAGAATGGGACAACATTCCTATTCCTAAACTTGAGCAACTTGTCTCCTCATTCCCCATACATTTGCAGACTGTTATAAAAAGAAGAGGGGATGCCACACAGTGGTAAACATGGCCTTGTCCCAACTTTTTTGAGATGTGTTGATGCCATGAAATTTAAAATCAACTTATTTTTCCCTTAAAATGATAATTTTTTCTCAGTTTAAACATTTGATCTGTCATCTATGTTGTATTCTGAATAAAATATTGAAATTTGAAACTTCCACATCAATGCATTCTGTTTTTATTCACAATTTGTACAGTGTCCCAACTTTTTTGGAATCGGGTTTGTACTTGCACTAGCATATTGTATATGACTATTTATTTCAAACTTTGACCTGTGGAGGGCAGTAATACACTTAGCAGTGTCTACACTGTTGGAATTCTAATAGATAAGAATAGGAGAGCATTTATGGTTAAAACTTATAAAAAATTTTATTTATTTTGGTTTCTCTAGATAACACCCTTATTTCTCGTCTGGGATCGCTGTAAACTGTGATTTTGACCTTCAACCGTTTGGGGTCCATTGAAGTCCACTATATGGAGAAAAATCCTGGAATGTTTTCATCAAAAACCTTAATTTCTTTTTGACTGAAGAAAGAAAGACATGAACATCTTGGATGACATGGGGGTGAGTAAATTATCAGGAAATTTTAAAGCTGCAGTCCGTAACTTTTCTTGGTTAAAAATTATCCAAAATTAATTTTTGAGCAAGTACATAATCAGCCAGTGTTCAAAACTATCTCATTATCTTACCTCGATTCACAACAGTAAGCTTGTAATAATGTTTTATAATAAGAGCGACATGGTGGATTTCCGCGGGAAATTTGAGCATGCAGCAGTTCGTCTGTGCGTCATTACGTCATGACCGTAAACAGAAAGAAGGAGCCCAGGCTAATTGGTTTTATCACGTGAGGAGGCTGCTGGTAGCGGATCATTTATAGCCTGTTCTCACAGCAGCTAAAGTAATTAAACTTATCATTTTGATGGTGGATTGTAATCCAGAAAGGTCCAAATGACAATCATCAGTGACAACTGGATGTTGTTAACATTAACAATTTGAGAACAATATAACAGTAATAATAATTTGCACGGTTTGACGTGATCCGAGCTAAGCGATCGTTAGATTTAATCATCATTGGCAGCGCAATTTATTGTAGGCCTAATGCCTTTTTCCTCAGTTGGTCAGAACAAAAGTGGCAGACATGTTACATACTTGTTCAGATGATATTTTCCAGTGAAAATTCTTATATTGGTCATACTTTGAAGACGTAGAATCTGTGATTCTGAAGTACAGTATCCACACCGGTGCGGTGACTGACGAGCTGTGCCGAGGCACAACGCACGAACAGATAACTATTCCGCATATGACTGCAATTGCAGGTTTCAAACAAGAGATGGCGACAAAGAGGAAAAATCGCGGACTGCCAGCTTTAATTTGAAAGTGAACTAATCCTTTAAAGGGTAAAGCTTGGATACTTGTGTGTGTGTGTGTGTGTGTGTGTGTGTGTGTGTATATATATATATATATATATATATATATATATATATATATATATATTACACAACATACACTCAGAGTCGGCTCTGTATACAATAATATATGTGTGTGCGCGAGCGCGTTATGTATATTAGTATTATTACTATTATTGAAACACCTGAAGTATTTCTTAATAAACTGCTATTTTTTTCCAAGTTAGTGCACGTCACCTAGAAACAACAACATTTACTGTTCAAACCAACTTGAGAGATTGTTGGCGGAACCCAAACCGCGTATCATGTGCAGGGGGAACTGTAAAGTTGCGTGACCGTCCGCCAGCGTTTAGAGTCCGTCAGCTATGGCGGAGTACACGAATTTAGTGCGGCGGGCCGTGGGCCAACTCACCGGTCATGGCGGTGTTAAAGGCTTCCTGCTGCAGCTATTCAGGTGAATCGCTCAAATTTAATTGTTTCATAGCTTTAGAGGTAAACGGGTGTGAAATGAAGTGTGTAAAGCTGTAAGACAATGAATCCAAAGCAATGACCTCTTTGATAGTGACGGACACATATGAAAGCAAAACGCTGAACAAGTGTCTGTTTACCGGAGTAATAGTTTATTTGGCATATCAATTTACAGTGAAATAGTTCTTTAAACACGGAGACCTTTGTCAACATGTAAGTTAGATAGAAACAAGTTAAGATCGTCGTACAAAATAGAATTAATAAGAGGGGTCATGATATCATAATTTTATTTGTATCGTTTATTTATTAGTATTAATATTTAGGAGGCGAGACTGTACTGTTTTTGTTGGACCTGTAGTGTAATGTATGCTGCTGCTGCCACACTACTTTTTGCAGGTTATTTATTATTAATATTTATAAATTATGCATAGCATATACTTTAAATTATAATATACTTTAAATTATTATAATAAACTACACTTACTATATTAATATTTTTTTTAATAATCAAATGTCTTTCTCAGGGTAAATGATATCAAGACAGGAGCCTTGGTGGGTATTGACAAATATGGCAACAAATACTATGAGGACAACAAATACTTTTTTGGTATGAATTTACATACTTAGCTGTCTATACACACATTCACAGCGTTTATGTCATCTGAGTATGTATTTTTCAATTTGTGACTTCCAGGCCGTCACCGCTGGGTGATTTACACCACAGAGATGAACGGCAAGAAGACTTTGTGGGACGTTGATGGCAGCATGGTCCCTGCTGAATGGTAATATATACAGATGTATTTGGCATGGTGTTACTTTTAATGGACTCAAGGTGATGATACACTGGGCAACTTTTTGAGCAATGTTGCAGGGCACTTTCCTATTAAGAATGGGCAACAAATTTCAATCTAAAGTATCCAGATAGAAATTTGTTTCCTATTCTCAATGGGAGGCGTGCCCAAGCAACATTGCTCAAAAGGTTTCCCCGTGTATCATCACCTTTAGTTTCTCCCTTTTGACCTGTAATTTGCAGTTTTTGCACATAAAGGTGGGGTAAGTAATTTTTCAAAAACACTTTGGAAGTTGTTCCGGCCGGCACCAACGACAAACATGTAACCAATCAGCATTAGGGGGCGTATGACGGTCGAGGAGACAACGAGCAAGAGGGAGATTTGAAGAAAAACAGATAGAGACGATATAAAAGAGCTCAAAAGTATATCACTGGAATGAAGGTTTATGACTGGGCAAGCACTTTAGGAACTGCATTAATATTAGAAAAGCCTTCCAGCTCTGGAGAGAGCTAAGCAGAAAGGCCTGAAAACAGACGCGGAGGCTGCTTTGATTCCGCTTCACATGTGAGTAACACTGGGTTTGATTGTCTGGAGCTGCTGTGCTTTTGGCGACTAACAATGAACTCTTATTTGTATTTACTCTTGTGTACTGTACATTCATTTTTAGTGCTTCCTTGTTCATTCTGCACTTAATTTTTTGTGAAGCATAATTTTGTTTGCACTTCAACTGTGATAAACAGACATCCTCTCTCACATTGCGTGTGTAACAGTAACACTGCACACTGACACCGTGTCCTAACCAGACCCGACGCGACATGACGCCGCGACAAGCGAATGTTAAAAGCGTCTAATGTGAGTTTGAATATCATTCTGTGTTCCCAGCTTTTTAGCTGTAATGAAAACAACACTGGCTAATTCACCTCAGATCTTGAAAATAAATAAATGGGCATAAGAACGTTCAAACTGTCAACTCAATGCGAACAAACAAGTGTATTCTATGACAAAGATTGGTTCAGTCACTCCGTATGTACTTTATATAATGTTTAAATGGTGTCATATTTATGAATTTTACTAAGTACTTGCCAATTTCATTGTGTCCACTGCGCTCTTGCCGAGAGAGCCTGCCCACACTCTCTTCTAATTGGCTGTGGTTTTTGATTGATTTTATCGCTTCTCATTTTCGCGTCGCGTCTAGTGTGGACAGTCAAATTGCTCGTCGCTAGAATCTTATCGCATCGGTGTTTAGCGTCATTGTTAGTGCACTCGCCTGCCAGTAGCGATCGGGGTTCGAGACCAACTCAGAACAGGGTGGTTAGGATTGGAGGGTCAGTTTTGGAGGCGGAGCAATGAAGAGGGGGTGGGTTTGTTTGGGTTGATTTCAAATGTCAACAATGTCCAACTGCGTTTTTGAAAAATGGCTTACCCCACCTTTAAGATTATGTAAGTATTGGTTTATAGAGCCCTTTTAAGAACCTGTTTTTGCCTTAAACAATTATTCTTGTGAAAAAATGTATTAATTAAGGAGCGTTGTGGTAAGAGTAACTGAATGAAAAATGATAATTGGCAGCCATTATGAATGAGCGAAACATTGGGTAATTTTACAGAGCAATTGAAAATTGATTGTCTTGCAAATTCAGTATTAGCGGCAATGAGAAGACAGTGTTTGGAACAGGAAGTATATCTACAACACTTTTAGTGAAGAAAAGTAGAAAGACATCCAAATTACTGATATTTGAAATATATATATATACACACACACTACCAGTCAAAAGTTTGGAAACATTACTATTTTTAATGTTTTTGAACGAAGTCTCTTATGCTCATTAAGGCTGCATTTATTTCAAAATAAATTCAGAAAAAAACTATATAATATTGTGAAATATTATTACAATTTAAAATTATGGTTTTCTATTTTAATATACAGTACAGTCCAAAAGTTTGGAACCACTAAGATTTTTAATGTTTTTAAAAGAAGTTTCGTCTGCTCACCAAGGCTACATTTATTTAATTAAAAATACAGTAAAAACAGTAATATTGTGAAATATTATTACAATTTAAAATAACTGTTTTCTATTTGAATATATTTCACAAAGTAATTTATTCCTGTGATGGCAAAGCTGAATTTTCAGCATCATTACTCCAGTCTTCAGTGTCACATGATCCTTCAGAAATCATTCTAATATGCTGATCTGCTGCTCAAGAAACATTTAATGTGTACAATTGTACAAAATATTTGTGTACAATATTTTTTTTCAGGATTATTTGATGAATAGAAAGTTCAAAAGAACAGTGTTTATCTGAAATCTAATCTTTTGTAACATTATAAATGTCTTTACTGCCACTTTTGATTGATTTAATGCATCCTTGCTGAATAAAAGTATTCATTTCTTTAATTTCTTTTCAAAAAAATAAAAATAAAAATTCTTACTGACCCCAAACTTTTGAACGGTAGTGTATAATGCTACAGAAGCTTTGTATTTCAGATAAATGCTGTTCTTTTGAACTTTCTATTCATCAAGGAATCCTGAAAAAAAAAAAGTACACAACTGTTTTCAACATTGAAAATAATCATAAATGTTTATTGAGCAGCAAATCAGTATATTAGAATGATTTCTGAAGGATCATGTGACACTGAAGACTGGAGTAACGATGCTGAAAATTCAGCTTTGCATCACAGGAATAAATTACTTTGTCAAATATATTTAAATAGTACACAGTTATTTTAAATTGTAATAATATTTCACAATATTACTGTTTTTTACTGTATTTTTAATTAAATAAATGTAGCCTTGGTGAGCAGATGAAACTTCTTTTAAAAACATTAAAAATCTTAGTGGTTCCAAACTTTTGGACTGTACTGTACTGTAAAACAGAATTTAATTCTGTGATGGCAAAGCTGAATTTTCAGCATCATTACTCCAGTCTTCAGTGTCACATGATCCTTCAGAAATCATTGCAATATGCTGATGAATTATCAATGTTGTGCTGCTTAATATTATTTTATAACCTGTGACACGTTTTTTCAGGATTCTTTGATGAATAAAAAAAGTTAAAAAATATCAGCATTTATTTAAAATAGAAATCTTTTGTAACAATATACACTACCGTTCAAAACTTTGGGTTCAGTCATTTTTTTTCTTTCTTTTTTTGGAAAGAAATTAATACTTTTATTCAGCACGGATGTGTTAAATTGATAAAAAGTGATAGTAAAGATTTAAATTGTTAGAAAAGATTTATATTTTGAATAAATGCTGTTCTTTTTAACCTTTTATTCATCAATGAATCCTGAAAAAAGTATCACAGGTTCCAAAAAAATATTAAGCAACACAGCAGTTTTCAACATTGATAATAACCGAGTATCAAATCAGCATATTAGAATGATTTCTGAAGGATCATGTGACTGAAGACTGGAGTAATGATGCTGAAAATTCAGAAATCACAGCATCACAGAATTGCATCACAGAAATAAATTATATTTTAAAGAATATTAAAATAGAAAACCATAATTTTAAATTATAATAATATATTACAATATTACAGTTTTTTTTTTCTGTATTTATGAAATAAATGCAGCCTTAATGAACATAAGACTTCATTCAAAAACAGTAAAAATGGTAATGTTTCCAAACTTTTGACTGGTAGTGTGTGTGTATATAATATAATATAATATAATATAATATAATATAATATAATATATGATATGATATGATATGATATGATATGATATGATATAATATAATATTTTTTTATTAATTTTTTTATGTATATTTAAATGTTGTTCTCAGGCACCGTTGGCTGCACTGCATGACGGATGACCCTCCCACCACTCACCCTCCAGAACCCAAGAAGTTCCTGGCCAAGGTTCATCAGTTCAACCTCAGTGGCACATCAAACTGCTACGTGCCCTATTCAACCACTCGCAAGAAGATCCAGGAGTGGGTCCCCCCAAAAGCCGGGGAGAAATAATCCTCTCTTCCTATCTGTGTTCCCTCACCACCTTTCACCAGTTCTGCTGTTTGGAACATTCTGTAAATTGTAGCTTTATAATCATAAATAAATTAAAACAAATGTCTTTGCCTCTGTGTGACTTCAAATTTCATGTTTATAAAACTTTTGGGAATTGATTGGATCGTGAAAATGTCATTCCTCTAGTCTTCTGTGTCACATGATCATTGAAAATTATTTTAATAGAGATGGCCCTCACTGCAGAACACGAGATCCATGGGGCGAGGTTGGATCCAGATCCAACTCCTCCCACTTTACACATGTCCTTAAAGGGATAGTTCACCCAAAAATGAAAATTTGTTGTTTATCTGCTTACCCCCAGCGCATCCAAGATGTAGGTGACTTTGTTTCTTCAGTAGAACACAAATGATGATTTTTAACTCCAACCGTTGCTGTCTATCAGTCATATAATGCATGTCAATGGGAACTCAATCTATAAGAGTCAAAAAAACATGCACAGACAAATCCAAATTAAACCCTGCGGCTCGTGGCTACACATTGATGTCCTAAGACATGAAACGATCGGTTTGTGTGAGAAACTGAACAGTATTTATATAATTGTTTACCTCTAATACACCACTATGTCCAACTGCCTTAAGCATCCAGTGTGTGAGGTCTGAATACACTCTGACGCCGGAAGTGATCGCTCGCACTCATTGACATATACACACGAGAGATCACTTCATGCATCAGAGCGCGTTTTCAGACCTCTCACACACTGGATGCTTAAGGCAGCTGGACATAGTGGTGTATTAGAGGTAAAAAATGATATAAATACTGTTCAGTTTCCCACAAAAACCGATCGTTTCGTGTCTTAGGACATCAATGTGTCTCCACGAGCTGCAGGGTTTAATTTGATTTTGTCTGTGCATGTTTTTTTTGACTCTTATAGATGAAGTTCCCATTGACATACATTATACGACTGAAGAAACAATGTCACCTACATCTTGGATGCCATGGGGGTAAGCAGACAAACATCAAATTTTCATTTTTGGGTGAACTATCCCTTTAAACCTATTTCTCCACCCCCTGATCCCTAAACCTACCCGGATCTGGACCCTGGATCTCATGATCTGCAGTGAAGAGCTACTGTTTTAATATGATGATTTGGTGCTCATGTTGAAAATGATTGCGCTAACTTAATATTTTTGTGAAAACCATGATACATTATTTTGGGATAAATTATTATCAGCATTATTTTCTGATAAATAGAAAACATTTATTTGAAATAGAAGTCTTTTGTAACATAAATGTCATTACTGTCACTTTTGATCAATTTAATGGGTCAATGCTGAATAAAAGAAAAAAGACTCTAAACTTTTGAATAGTAATCTTATATACATAATTTGATGAAAGACTACTAACACATTTAAAATAACTTGCACTGACAATCATGACCACTAAAACTGGGAATATGCACAAGAAAATAATATTTAAAACAGCTTGGAGTAGTTCAGTATGATGTCATACTCAAGTTATATGCATAACTGAATGTGTGAATATATAAGCAGAGCACTCTCCGTCCTCACCCGTCCAACAGTCTGGAGATGGCCTTCAGATGGATCTATTTCCTATAGAAGCCGAACTCGGGTAAGGCAGTGGACATGTATATAGTCCATTCGAGAATATAAATAACCGCCGTTTATTATTTTCTAATAAAGGGTGTGAGTTTGGTAGGTGGTAGGTGAGTCAGACGTTGACCAGCAGAGGGCACTGGTTTCATATTTTTCGGATTTTGCTCAACGGGGAAGTTTTTGAAGGCCTGTTCAACTGAAACCAAACAGGCCATCTTATTGTTCATGTTGAAAACTGAAACCAGTGGACAAACTGTAACAGCTGTTTCCTATTAAGTAATATGCCTCCACTGGGGTAAGAGTAAGTCTCCGCATTTTATTTCCTCCCTGTCTTTGTCGATTTAAATGTTATTGTTTCAGTCGAGGTAACTGACAAACACATATTATTATGACATATCCAAAGTAACAAAACAAAAAAAAAAGGATAGAAACTGCTCAAAAAGTACATTTCTCTACCAGTAGGCCCTAAAAAGTACCATGAAACTACTGGACATTTTTTTTGTACTGTGCTAATATAATTGTATTGTTTGAAGTACCTTTGAGTGTTGTGTAAGTATCTTGGTAGGCCTACATGAATATGTTAATCATTGAGTACCTTGCTTTATACTGAATTACTATGGTATTATCATCTGATACCATCGAGGGTGATGGTATTGGTATTACCACAGCACTTTTTTGTAAGGAGTGCAGCAACAAGTTCACAAGACTAATGTGACAATATAAACTCAGCCAAACACAATTTGTGGTTTCAGTTTCACACACACAGAGTGTTAATATATCTGGGCAGATAAATGCAAAAGTATTTATTAGAATCGTTAAGAACCACGAATGTTCACAACAGAGAAAAACAAAGTAAATTGTGCTGCCAGCAGAGGACATCATGTATGCATGACACCAGCAGCTTATGGTTAACACACTAATAATAGGTCAAAGTTGTTTATAAGTCTGTGAAAAACAGACAGCTACTTTACAGTGTATAGTTTTGTTGTCCAGTACTGTCTGTCTCTCTCTCTCTCTCTCTCTCTCTCTCTCTCTCTCACACACACACACACACACACACACAAGTTCACTGCAAAATGGATTGAAGTAATGAATTATGGATATGCACATTAGCATGGTGTCATTTCACACTGCCAAGTGGTTTAAATTTTCATACCTCCATGAATAAGCAGCTGTTAGTGTCGTGTATATAGGGTGTATTCTTATGTCAGATAAACTTCAGGTCTCTGAGTTACAATGTGCCGTGCTTTACATATGCACATAACATTGCCGTTGGTGAATATTTAATCCTTTCCATGCAGCATCTTTTTTCATTTATTAGCGGTGACTGCAATTAGGTACTGGTTAAGTTCAAGTATTACTATTGTTTATACTGTGCGATTTTTTGAGCTGAGGTGTTCAGATTACTGATCTGTTACTATTACCTTAGCAACCATGTGGAACACCCTAGAAACACCCCAGCAACTGCATAGCAACAAATTGGCAGGCACCAATAACACCCTTATAAAACATTCAGGTAGCCCTGACAACACATAACAGCACCCTAGAAACGACCAGGAACACTTGGGCAACTGTATATTATCCTGGCAACCATCCAGAACACCCTAGCAACACCCTGGAAAGCTCTCATAATATTCTAAGAAGCGCATAGAAACACCATAGAAATGAACCTGAACACTCAATCAACAATATATTACCCTGGAAACCATCCAGAACACCCTAGCAACACCGTGCCAACCACCTGTAAGACCCTAGAAACCACCCAGAACCCTCAGATAACCATATATTACCCTGGCATCCACCCAGAACACCCTAGCAATGCCCTGGGAGCCACTCATAATATTCTAACAAGCACATAGTAACACCAGAAAACAAACAGAACACTCGATCAACAACATATTACCCTGTCAACCCCTCAGAACACCCTAGCAAGATCCTGGGAACCACTCTTGCACTCTTAATATTTGCATAATAAAACCCAGAAACCACCTGGAATACCAAGGTAACCGTATATTACCCTGACAATGCATATCAGCACCCTAAAAATCACCCAGAACACTTGGGCTGCATAAAAGCTTGGCAACCACCCAGAACACCCTAGTAACACCCTGGGAACCTCCAGTAACACCCTATAAACCACCCAGAACACCCTGACAGCCACCAGTAATACCACCCATAACACTTGAGCAACCTTATATTACCCTGGCATCCACCAAGATCACCCTAACAACACCTTGGCAACTACTCATAAGACTCAAACAACTGCATAGTAACATCCTATAAACCAGCCAGAACACCAAAGCCACCCCTGGAAACAACTCATAACACTCTAACATCTGAATTGTAAAACCCAGAAACCACCCAGTACACCCCTGACAACTCATAAAACACCCAGGAAACAACATAGAACACTTGGATATATATTACCTCAGCAAACTCTAACAACACCCAAGCAACACCCTGGCAACCTCCAATAACACCCTAGAAACCACCCAGAACACACAGGCAACCATATATTACCCTGGCATCCACTCAGAACACCCTAACAACACCCTGACAACTGCTTATGATATCTGAACAACTGCATAGTAAAACCAAGAAACCACACAGAACACCCAGGTGACCATATATTAACCCAACAATGCATAGTAACACCATGGCAACTACCCAGAACACTCTGGCATCCATTTATGACACTGGTATCCACCCAGAACACACAGACACCCTGGCAACTACTCATAACATCTGAACAACTGCATAGTAACACCCTAGAAACCATCCAACTTGGTCAACCACCCAGAATACCCTAGCAACACCCTGGGAACCCCTCATAGTAACACCCAAGAAAGCACCTGGAATACCTGGACAATCATATATTACACTGGCAACCACCTATAACACCCTAGCAACCCCATAGCTTCATTTTCCACCCACATTGCAACACCAAATATCAACTGCATAGCAACACCCTGGTAACCACCCAGAACATCCTATCATCATTGTGGCTCCTAATATTCTCTTCATAAATGTAAAAATCTAAATTTTTAATGTGTGGTGGATCTGGTCTTGTTCATGGCTTATAATTCCAGTAATGTTAGTGATGGGCAAATAGGTTTTAGTATCACAGAACATAATAGATAAGCTATGTATTTTGAATCTCAGTGTAATGTTGCATCATCTTATATAAGATTCCATATGTCCTTATTTTAAGGAACCTAATGTGATAAATTTAGCGCTGGCCCAGATAGTGGTTAATAGCACATCTCTATTTTTCTGCAGTGGAAGGCGTAAGGAGAGGAAGACAAAGCATGTAGGATGGGGTTGAGGCTTTATCAACAGGAAAAGGTACAAAACAAATAGCTTTTCCAATCTAGCAGCCACTCCCTGTTGAAAGAGAACTGATGGACACTACACACACTCAGCTATCTTTGAGCACATTTGAAAGATATATCGGAGGAATGTTACTGTATTTATAGTACAAATTAATTTCTATGACAAGTTTTACACTGTTATCATCAGTGTTCTGTGTGTGACAAAAAGACTTTTTAGATTTAAGATGCAAAGCGTACACAGTACTTTATACAGTTGTTTTCCGCACTGGCTCACTCAGTCACAGGAAGTGCAAGGAACACTGTGTCAAGTCTGTTTATATTGCACATTGTTTTTTTCTTGCTCTATGTACATAATGTACCTAAATAAATGTTTCGGGTTACGTTCTATCAACAGTGATGTCACTGAAAATAATTGAGTCTTTCCTTATCTTATAACAGCAATCTAAAATTGTGCTTTCAGTAATGTACTTCAAAAGGAAATCTACGGGCACATAGATAAACATTAAAATACAGTGTTTTGCAAGTAGTCAGTACAAGACTTAAACATAGTATATGGTAACACAAGAATAGTGTGATAGAATTACTTGCTAATCTTACCTGTGCAATGTTATTTAATCATTTAACATCCGTCATGACCTTATAAAGGTAGTAAACAGTAACTTAAAGGATTAGTCCACTTTCAAATAAAATTTTCCTGATAATTTACTCACCCCCATGTCATCCAAGATGTTCATGTCTTTCTTTCTTCAGTCGAAAAGAAATGAAGATTTTTGATGAAAACATTCCAGGATTATTCTCCTTATAGTGGACTTCAATGGCCTCCAAACGGTTGAAAGTCAAAATTACAGTTTCAGTGCAGCTTCAAAGGGCTTTAAACGATACCAGACAAGGAATAAGGGTTTTATCTAGTGAAACGATAAAACGTTTTTTTCTAAAAAAAACCAACAACTGTATATGCTTTATAAACACAAGTCGCCTTCCAAGTGCTTCCACCATTCCGCTATCCGTATTCTTCAAAAAGCTTACGCTTCAACTTGCGGAATGAATGCGGCGCCAGTTCCGTTTTTTCCATAAGTTGAATAGGGAAGGCGTTGATGGGGCCCAATTGACTTCCATAGTATGAAAAAAATACTATGGAAGTCAATGGAGCCCATCAGCTGTTTGCTTACCGATATTCATTAAAATGTCTTATTTTGTGTTCAACAGAAGAAATAAATTCATACAGGTTTGGAACAAATTGAGGGTGAGTAATGATGACAGAATATTCATTTCTGGGTGAACTATCCCTTTAACCATACAATACACATTAGCATACTAGAAAATGGTGCTAAAGCTATAGTTCCAACAAAAATGAAATGTATGATCATTTACTCATTCCAGGTCATTCCAAAACCATTTGTATGGATGTATTTAATATAATTCCTTAACCAAAAATACAAGCTTTACATTTCTGCTTTTAAACTTTCTGGAATGCATTGCCCCATATTCTTCCTTTGTAAGTGCTTTTCTATAAACACTAATTTTGCTTGTTTAAACTGAGAAATGACATTACATCACAGAAATAGATAAAAGGAGGATTCCTGCTTTGATTTTTATGGGAATTCTTCTGGGTAACATAGGTGGAAACTTCCTTTTGTGTTGTGTTTTTTTCTGCACTAAAGAGTCTAGAGTCTCTAAAATTACACCAAAAATCAATAAATGCTTAAAGAAGTGTTATAATTCCTACTGGTTTGTCAATATTTAAGGAACAAAGCCAATCTGAACACAATTCCACTGACCTGTTAATTTCATCAATTAAAGAAGAGCTATATTTAGACTCAAGTCATGGTCATTTCACACACACAGACTATATTCATCAATAATTCACTTCTAAATGATAGTCAGGAAGATGAATCATTAATAATGTGACAGCAAGACTTCCAGCGAAACCTCCTCTAGAGACTGTGTGTGATGTTTATGTTTGTGTATTAGCGATATTGAGCGAAAGATGACATGTCAGATCTTCAGTTTTATTCCAGTGCTCTTGATCTTGAAGACAATAGAGTGCAACAGTAGGGTTCCAGAACTAACAAAGTAAGATTTTTAAAGAGAACGATTAAACCTTTCAAGGCATCCTGGCATGAGCTCTTGTTAATTCTTCTGTGTAAGACATAAATTCATTCATTAAAAAAAAAATATATAGTTTAATACCCAGTACTACATCACTGTAAACCTGAATAAGTAGGCAAAACTAAAAAAAAAAAATGAGGCAATCGGTTATATAATTTTTTTTTTAAGTTACGAAATTCAAAGTTTAAGCAGTTTCAAGCAGAACTGGCAGATTTTTACTATGTACTCATATATTTTAATTGCTATTAAATTG
The DNA here is from genome assembly GCA_036281575.1 of Ancherythroculter nigrocauda. NCBI lineage: Eukaryota > Metazoa > Chordata > Actinopteri > Cypriniformes > Xenocyprididae > Ancherythroculter > Ancherythroculter nigrocauda. Next base: position 21,794,215 of record VTFQ01000011.1, on the reverse strand, counting down.
AAATATTTGAGTAAACTAATTCATACATTTAACTTAAAATTATCACGTAATCTCAACATAAACATTTTTATTAGTGGAAACTTATCTAGCTATAACAGTTCAGAAAATGCTAACTTGTTAATTTGCTAACATGACAGAGCGACACGCGTCATAATCTGAAAACCACGCCACAATCAATCCGACGGTCTACGTTGACTTTGTATTGCGTGAGGCTGCCTCCTTGTCATTTCTGACTTATAACAAAAAACAGAACAATGTCTAAAAGCTGCTATGTGACAGGGTGTACAGAAAACTAGCTAATTAACCCAGAACCAAAAACCCAGAAGTTTTTATAAGCTGTCGACCCAAAAAAACAAGCGTTTAAGAGCTAAAAAGTGGATACAGGCGATTGAGACAGAGCGCGACATGTCATATTACTATGGAAACTACGCCCACTGGAGGGGAACGTAATCAGCGACAGGAAATATAATATATAAAACTGACATTTGGATATTTGACTTATCAGTGACTAAATGTTTACTGCACACGTAGGCTTACTGAGGCATACTGAATGTCAGGATCCCAAAATTTACCCATTCTTCCTGCTGATGCTTCACGTCTTATTGCTTGTATCCACTTTTGTCTCCTTAAAGGCTGGCTTTTATGGTTCGGTAGCTTATAAAAACTTAGTTCTGGGTTTTTAGCTTGTTTGCTGTACAATTTGTCACATAGCAGCTTTAAGGCATTGTTCTGTTTTTTGTTATAAGTCAGAACTGACAATGAGGCAGCCTCACACAATACAAAGTCAATGGAGATGGTTGGATTGCCCCCCCTGGGGAAAATAGAACATTTAAGGCCCCGGTATACTTCAAACGAAATCGAAGAACGAACTGATGTGACGTAATTTCGAACAAAATCAGGCCAAAATGAAGTTCGTTTTGTGTTCTTTTTAGAAGTTCGAAACGGCTTGCCAAAGCGAACTTTCAGGAAAAGTTCGCTCCAGCTGCAAAACACCTTTGTACTACCATTGGTCCGTGACGATAACGTTATAGGAGGTGTGCGCTGAGGCTCCGCCTTCACTCGCGTGGGATGAGTCTCTGACTCATTTGATCTGTTGAGTTCGTCGAGGTAAGAGCTCCGCGGATGAAAAACATGAACACACTGGATAGCCGCTTTATAGTACAAAATGAAGTTGTGCTTCTGATAAAATTAGACACGACACTGTTTTTCATGTTTGATACTGTAAATCTGCTTGATTTTAAGCAATCTATTGAATAAAGTGCTATATGAAGACGTGACGTGACTGGAGTTATGATCAGACGCTTTTCTTACGCTTTCTATAATAAATGCTTGCATTTTTCTCATTTTTGTTGTGTTTATTTTGTTACTGAGAAGAAAGTGCATGGCACATATTTACATATTCATCTAAACATCGATCTCAGCAGTGTGGGTGGCGTCAGATGTTTGTTTACAGTATATCGCTGGTCACGCATTTCGAACTTCGTTTTACTCCTAAACGAAGAACGAAAAAGAATTTAGAAAAAGAACCTTAACTCTCCAAAAACACACATTAACAGAAACTCTTCTGAATTAGCAAAACAAAATATTAATCACTATAAATCTCCCACTTAAAATTAATCTTGCACAAAAACATTATATAACACTTAATTTTAACATTTACTCTTCCTTTCGAGTGCCATGGGCAAAGCATTCTGGGGAATAGAAATCCCAGCCCAGTTTCAGTTAAACTTAAGTTTGTCTAAATGAAAAGAAATGAGTTCATTAAACTCAAAAAATGAAACTTAAAATATATCAGTTCTGTGAACTCAAAAGAAAAAGAAAGTGCTAAATACTCATAAAAGTAAATTTGACTGAACTAATTTGTTTAATTTAAGTTTGTCCTACTCAAACCAATGAATTATTTTGAGTGTTAGGTTTACAGTGAGTATTACACACTACATAATGCTGAAAATAGATCCACCAATCATAGGCAGCACTGTTAACATGGAAGCTGAAATCACATGGCTCAGCCATGTGAAATCTTTTTTCTCTGAAATATGTCACTTTGTTTTTCAGTGGCACTGCATAGGTTGTATGCAGTATTTTATATTAAAGGAGCAAAAGTTCTGATATGATTTATCTTTGTTTCAGTTTTTACATCACAAAACCAAGCTGTTTTCACAGGGGTGTATAAGCTTTTTATATCCACTGTATGTTGTGCACTGTCCATGAAACAGAGCAGAATGCGGATATTAAGAATATACAGAGTTCCTAGAGGGACATGGAGATGAAAAATAAAGATGGAAGGAAAAAATATTACTTTCGTGTTCTCTCAAGAAACTTTAATTTCGCTTGCAAAAGCACTAAAATAGAGTTTTTTCTCCCACCTCATATTATCACAAGTTTTGTGAGTAAATGCAAAGTTTCTGTGGCTGAAATAGAATTTTTCATATCCTTTGTAACTGTGGGAAGGAAACTCATACAGGTTTGGAACAACATGAAAGTTAGTAAATGATGACGAGATTTTCTTTTTTGTTGTAGCTCTCTGTTCTTTGTAAATAAATAAGGGAGGATTTGATGGAAGCTTTCGGTGGAAAGTAAAACCGTTCCTTTGCTTCTTGATCATAAGGGATGAGCTTTTGACCCCAACTCTGGCGTGTGTCATGAAAGAGATACCAGTTATTGGCTGAGATGAAAGGATGACCAACTGATGCATTCCTGTGTGTGTGCGTAAACCAGGTCTTTTCATCTCACCCTTAGATGATCAAAACTACACAGTAGTGATGTCATGTCCTGCAGGGGGGCTGAGTGAACTGAAAGGACGAAGGTCATTTTTCTTTCTTTTATCTCTCAGGTCACAATCTCTTTGTCTTTTTTTTTTTTTTTTTTAGCAGTTCACAGCACTAATTCACTGATAAGAACAAGGGAAAGGATAAAAGAGTCCAAAGTAGGAGTGTTAGAGAGACTAATGAACAGTGCACTAGCGTATGCACTAAGGACAATAAAATGGAAGACTGAATAGAGGAAGGCAGATAGAGGGAGAGAAAAAGAGAGTGATAATTCAAAATAATTCAAAATGAGTAACTAACAAGCTCAACTTGTTATAGCATTCATGCTGCTCTTTTCCATTAATTTCACTCTGGCTGTTTGGGAGCTGGACAATATCCCCAGTCCACTTCATTCACTTTAATTTTAAAGGACAAATAAATTTAAAGCCCATACTGAGTTTTAAAGGGTTAGCTCACCCAAAAATTACTCACCCTCATGTCGTTCCACACACGTAAGACATTTTGTTCATCTTCGGAGCACAAATTAAGATATTTTTGATAAAATCCAATGGCTCAGTGTGGCCTGCATTGACAGCAAGATCATTTACACTTTTAAATGCCTAGAAAGGTACTAAAGATATATTTAAAACAGTTCATGTGACTATAGTGGTTCAACCTTAATGTTATAAAGCGACGAGAATACTTTTTGTGCATCAAAAAAACCCAAAATGACTTTATTCAACAATATCTGATGAAGGATGATGAACACTGCTTCATGAAGCTTCGAAGTTTCAAATCAGTGGTTCGGAGCTTGTATCAAACGATATCAAACTGCCAAAGTCATGTGATTTCAGTAAGTGTAAGTTTTTTGAAATTTCAATGGTTCATGTGACTTTGACAGTTTGATACACGCTCCGAACCACCGATTCGAAACAAAAGATTCATAAAGCTTTGAAGCTTCATGAAGCAGTGTCTCATCACTTTTTTTTTTTTTTTTGGTGCACAAAAAGTATTCTCGTCACTTCATAACATTAAGGTTGAACCATTGTAGTCACATGAACTATTTTAAATATGTCTTTAGTAGCTTGCTGGGCATTTGAAAGTATAAATTAACTTGCTGTCAATGGAGGCCTCACTGAGCCATCGGATTTTTATCAAAAATATGTGTTCCGAAGATGAACGAAGGTCTTACGGGTGTAGAACGACATGAGGATGAGTAATTAATGACATTATTTTCATTTTTGGGTGAACTAACCCTTTAAGTCATTTAAAGCTGTACACTGAATTGTATTAACATCATTATTCACTGAAAATCTTCCCCTCCTGAGGTTTCACATCTAATTTGTGCATATACATACTGAAATGAAAATGTTTAGAACAAAATGAGGGTGAGTAAACAATGACAGACTTTTTTGGGTGAGCTGTCCCTTTAAGAAAGCGGAACACTTACTTGACTCTGGACCATTTGCATAGCGTGGCATGGAAATAGATGGAACCGCAGTTTAACTGAACCTCTCTCTCTTTTTCCATTTTATCTTGTTACAAAACCTCATGTATTATGCTGAATTTCATGTGGTTTCTGCATGATCAGTGCCAAATCTATCTGAGATCAATCTGTTAGTCTCTGTTTTGGCTCGTTTTTAGTAGAAAAGCTTTCAGCTGGATAGAAACAGCCTGTGGGCTTTCTCATGGATTACGTTTTCCACTGATTGTTAAAAATAGAAGTCATGGCTTTTACAACACCTATTGTCACACTTTGACATCTGTGTGTGTGTGTGTGTGTGTGTGTGTGTGTGTGGGTGTGTGTGTGTGTGTGTGTGTGTGTGTGTGAGAGAGTGTGTGAGAGAGACAGGGGGTGGGTGAGGACACGTAATTTAGTAACAGAAACAAAAGATCTACTTAGATATATCCTACGTTGGGGACAAAAGTAAAGTCACCTAATGCTGACTAACATTTTCTATTCTAAAAGTTTTCTTTTAGGGGTATGGTTAAAGTAACTGGGTTTTCCTTCATCTACACTTTTGGCCTGTAAAGAAATTAAATTCCTTTGAAACACATTTCACACTTTTCACTAATTTATTTCATTTCAATAGTGAATATAAATGTATCACAGGGGAATTTTATTCTATTTATTTTATTGTTGGTTGTGATGGAAATGATACCACAAATATATATGATTAAAACATCCGTAGTGAAAAATAAATATACAAAATGTATTTAAAATACATTTATTTCATGTTAAGTATACTACTGTCACAGTTATGTTTAGTTATCATGGACTTAGTTTGCATTCACTAGTTTCTGTCTCCCTTTGTTCATTTTTCTCACCACTCCTTGGTTGTCATAGCTTCTGTCATTATGAGTTAGTTTGTATCAGCTGTGTGTCATTAATTACCTTGTTTGAGTACCTAAGATGTACCTTCCTTTCATTCAATGTCTGGTCACTCTTACAATTAGTGTTGCTCAGCCTGTTTACCTCTTATTAGGATTATTGTCATTAAAACTTCCAATTGGAATGCTATTCTTCATCTTCGTCTGTTTGCCTGCAACCACCCGTGACAACTACAAATACATTTACATATTTATGTACTTGATATGTTATGTACTTTTGGTATACTAAGTAAATATACTTAAAGTCTGCGAAATTGGAACAACTAATTTTGTAGATAATGCTCTTTAGTTATGCACAAGGTTCATCAGAATCGGAGTTATATTAATATCCTGACGAGCCCAAGCCCTATAATGGCAGTGAACGGGACCAATGAGTATGAAGCTCAAGAAAGTGCATCCATCCATTATAAACATACTCCACACGGGGGGTTAATAAAGGCCTTCTGAAGCGATAACTTGTTAAATATGGATATTTTTCTTACACAAACGCATCGCTTTATTTCAGAAGGCCTTTATTAACCCCTGGAGCCGTGTGGAGTACGTTTATGAAAGATGGATGCACTTTCTTGAGCTTCATACTTGTTGGTCCCGTTCACTGCCATTATAAAGCTAGGATGCGTCAGGATATTTATACATATTTCTCTGATTGTGTTCATCAAAAAGAAGAAAGTCATATACACTTAGGATGGCATGAGGCTGAGTAAATCTTGGGATAATTTTCATTTTAAAGTGAACTAATCCTTTAAGTATATCTGATTGTGCTAAAATGGAACTATTGCAAGTACACTTTAAATATCTTGCATTTAAAAACTATTTAAAAAATATACAGTGATCATACTATCCTTACTAATAGTGATATTAACACACATTTTAGGCTTAATATTAAGAAATGTGCATTGTGCAATAAAGAAGTACTCCAAATAAAAATTGAATTATAATAGTAAGACTCAAGTGATATGTCAGTAAAAATGTTAATAAATTTGTACTATACTTAGTATGAAATAAATTTATTTTAAATACATTTTGGTATAGTTTTTTTCACTAGGGATATGATTTAGGAAAAATAAAAAATGAAGGCATAGAATAAAGGGTTACACTTTATTTTAAGCCGACACATTGTATTTACTGAAATAGTAATAATATACTGAATATAATAATAACTAATTGTACTTGCTATTTAGGGTTTGGTTTAGGGTTAGTTACTTATAATTATGCATAATTTACTGTTGTTACTATAGTACGTACATGTAGTAACGTGTAACTACGTCACTACGTCAAAATTTGGAAATTTTAAACTTAAAAAAATCTGAAAGTATTAATACAAATGAGCCTCTGTGGGACATAAACGCCAATAGTTGACCCAATTATATAAAATATATGCTTTATATTAACACGATAGTGTCTGTATTTCTATATATTTTTGTTATATACTTATGTTTTAAAGCAAACTTTTCTTTTAGTATTGTTCTGTTTTACAGTTTTACATCCAGTATTTCAAATTGATGCTGTAGGCATTGTGAATTGAATATATATCAGAAACATCCACAAGCTCAGAAGCAGTTGTGAGTTCATGGGAGGGCAAATGCGATGATTCATTCATTTAATTATGTTTGGCAGATACAGTCTGTAGGTCACTGAAAGAGCTTCATTTCCATCTGTCTGTATGGTTGATTTAGGTCATGATATTAAAATGCATGCAGCTCTTGCAGAGGTTGGATGAGAGGCAGCTGCTTCAGAACTCTCATATGCATCTTGTGTTGGAACAAACAAAAATGGTTACATCTTACAGATGATTCAATGGTGATGTCTTGGCAAAAAAAAAAAAAAGGTCAGTATAAGCAATCACTAGTAACCAACCAACACCCAAGCAGCAACTGCTTAGGAATGCACTAATAACCTCTCAGAGCAACTACATAGCAACATGCTAACAAGTACTCAGAACACCTCAATCAGCTCCCTAGTTCAGTAGTCTCTGTCGCAAAATCCTTCCGATACACTGAAACATTTGCTCCCTAAAAAGTCCCACAATGTACTGTGAAAGGGGGGCATTTCGTGTACAAGATATACTGATTCACGACCTAGGGATCTGATTGAGACAAACCCACAATAACATACTCGCTAACAACGTGCTAACAACTACTCAAAACACTTTAGCCATTGCTTTGAATAAAAGTGTCTGCTAAATGCGTAAATGGACATGCTAACAGCTACACAGCAACATGCTAACAGCCACTCAAAACATTTTAGCAGTTGCTTTGAATAAAAGTGTCTGCTAAATACATAAATGGACATGCTAGCAGCTACACAGCAACATGCTAACAGCCACTCAAAACACTTTAGCCGTTGCTTTGAATAAAACTGTCTGCTAAATGCATAAATGGAAATGCTAGCAGCCACACAGCAACATGCTAACAACCACTCAGAGCACTTTAGGAACCACATATCAACAATCTAACAGCCACAGAAATTCTTAGCAAAACAAGCTAATACTAACAACAAAAATCAAGTTCTAATAACAACACAATGGCACAGGTTGCACATTATGTGTGACAAACTGAAAAGGAAAACATTTAAAAAACTGTTTTTGCAGATGAAATATTGTCTATTTATGTGCTTATGGTTTTTGTGACATTGAACTTTCTAAACTCACTAATTGCTGTCGCATTGACCAACGTGTTTTGAGGGTCAGTGGTTGGGGCTCACTGGATTGACGTCACATGGTAATAGTCTTCTCAGTAAGTCTAAAACGCTAATGTAATCTGTCTACATGTTTGTACATACGCACAATCTGTCATTTTAGACAGGAAGGCAGAACTCTAGACACACAATTTGCTCTGGTATGAACTATGTGCAAGCTCTTACAAGTAGGATAAGTGCTGCTATGATTGTGTAAGGTGCTTGTGCATGGAGAGTAAGCAGGTGTGTGTGTCTCGAATTCTCTTGTGTGTGTGTGTGTGTGTGTGTGTGTGTGTGTGTGTGTGTGTGAAGATCCCATTACATTGTCTGTTCAGTTAGGGTTAGGACATCAAGTGAAAAGGTATCAGCCAAATTGTATGTGAGTGTGTGTGTTGTGTGTGTGTGTGTGTGTATAGCTGGTGTTATCAACAGGGCTATTTCACACACTTGAAATAAAGTAGGCCCTTCTTCTGATGAATATTTTATGCTCTCCATTTGTTTAGAAAACTGCAAGAGATTAGATGTCCTAGAGCTGGTCATAGTCCAGCATGGTGGGTAACGGGTAACTATTTTCAGTCTGAAAGTCTTTTGCTGTAAATTTGTTGTAGAAAATAAAAATGAAATGGACATTGCACATATTCAGCATCTGCAGTTGGCATATGTGTTAAAAAAAAAAAAAAGTGAATTTTATTGTGGCAATCACAAATTCAACGAAGAATTTATTTAAAGCTGATTGTTGATTCTTATGCACAGCTGACAGGAAACAAAAGGCAAATGTACTAACATGTTTAAACTGTATATTTATTTAGTGTAATATACTTGTAGTGTACTAAACTTTTGCCATGACAGTAGTCAACCTGAAAGTATAAACTGACAGTCATATGGAGCATATGCAAATATCCAGAATATTCCTGTGGCAGTTTGTAAAACTCTAAATCAAATCTAACTTTTTTTGCACAAACAAAGCACTCACGTTGCTACATAAAATTGAGTTTAAGCCACTGGAGTCACATGGAGTACTTTAATGATGTTTTTTTTCCTACCTTTCTGGACCTTGGGGTGGTAGTTGCATTGGATCTCTATGGAGAGACAGAAACCTCTCAGACTTCATCAAAAAGATCTTAAAGGGTTAGTTCACCCAAAAATGAAAATTGTGTCATTAATTACTCACCCTCATGTCGTTTCGCACCCGTAAGACCTTCGTTCATCTTCGGAATACAAATTAAGATATTTTTGATGAAATCTGATGGCTCAGTGAGGCCTCTATTGCCAGCAAGACAATTAACACTTTCAGATGCCCAGAAAGCTACTGAAAATATATTTAAAACAGTTCATGTGATTACAGTGGTTCAAACTTAATGTTATGAAGCGACAAGAATACTTTTTGTGCGCCAAAAAAAAAAAAAAAAAAAACATAATAATGACTTTATTCAACAATATCTAGTGATGGGCGATTTCAAAGTACTGCTTCATGAAGCTTCGAAGCTTTACGAATCTTTTGTTTCGAGTCAGTGGCTCGGAGCACCAAAGTCACGTGATTTCAGTAAACAAGGCTTCGTTACATCATAAGTGTTTCGAAATTTCAATGGTTAAGGTAACTTTGGCAGTTTGATACGTGCTCCGAACCACTGATTCAAAACAAAAGATTTGTAAAGCTTCGAAGCTTCATGAAGCAGTGTTTTAAAACCGGCCATCACTAGATATTGTTGAAAAGTTTTGGTGCACAAAAAGTATTCTTGTCGCTTTATAATATTAAGGTTGAACCACTGTAGTGTTTTAAATATGTCTTTAGTAGAGACTGTCCTCCAAAAAACGACCCTATAGGTCATTATTTCAAGCAACTTTTTACGACCTATATTTATGTTTTAAAGTCATGCGGCCTCTAGCTGGTGTAAAAATAATGACAGTGTCGTGTTACGTCTGTCGTCATGAAATGACGTATGACCGTCGTTCCAAATCAAAATGCGTGTTCATTTAAATGCAATGTGTGGACTTTTTTACACAGTCCCTTACCCGCCATTTATCCTATTTCCATTTAGCAAAAATCATTTTTTATTAATGACTACACCTACCCCAACCCTAAACCTACCCTTAGTGAGTTATAGTGCAAATAAACTTTATGAGCACATGCGTTTCCTGGGATCGAACCCATGATCGCATGATCACATATTGTTATATATTGCAATGCTCTGCCAATTGCGCTACGCGAAACCCGAAATATGATGCAGATAAAAGGGAACAATGCATTAAAATGAAAGTGTCCTGTTGTCGATAGGGGCGCAACTTTAGTAATTGCTCCTATGGGTCATATTTCTGGGACGTGACAAACGACGTATATGGGCGTATTGGTTGGAGGACATGTTGCTTTAGTACCTTTCTAGGCATCTGAAAGTGATAATTATCTTGCTGGCAATAGAGGCCTCACTGAGACATTAGATTTCATCAAAAATATCTTAATTTGTATCTTAATTTGGTCTTACGGGTGTAGAACGACATGAGGGTAAGTAATTAATGACAGAATTTTCATTTTTGGGTTTTCATTTGTGTTCCGAAGATGAACGAAGGGATTTTAATTTTTTGATGAACTAACCCTTTAATAAATTCCAGTTCTGTCCTATTACACTTAGCATTGTGTATTTGTTTCTTCCTAACAGGCTTCTATAGGGAAGAAAAACACTTAACTCTACAATATTGTCTTTCTCTTTGTATTATGAGGCTGTTGTTTTGGTAGTAAATGGCTCTCCCTGGATGTTTATTACATCGTTTTTCAAAACATAATGCAAGCATCCAGTGTTTTCCATAACCATATATTACTTTAGTCATAACTGTACCATTACACTCACACACACAGACAAACAAACAAATAAATAAAATAATGAATCAAACATTTGTATAGTTTTATTCATGCCCTAAAGCAATGCTAAAACAATTTTGGATCTAACACCCCCAAACGACACTGTTTCTGACCCTGCTGACCCCTCTGTGACCCTCACCCACCAGACCTCTGTGCTTACAGGGATTTGTGCAGCTAAAAATGTGATTATTTAGCAGCACGGCAGGGCAGATGGGGAATAAATGTAACAGTACCCCTGGGAAACAAATTACTAAACCCTTTCACTTAGTGACTATCTCATACAGTAGAGTAGCTGAGGTTTATTATTTTATCATAATTAGTGCAGTTTGCTAAAACAATTGTAACTATTACTATTAAACATTAAAATTATGTAGGTACATAACTGATATTTTAAAGCTCCTTGTTTGTTAACCCATGTAAACAACAGGTAGGCAGATAAAAGGCACAGGCATATTCAATAAACAATAGCTCTGACCTTGTGGTACTGACCATTCACCTTAATAGACAACACACACACTCTCTCTCTCTTTGTATGTGTGTGTGTGTGTGTGTTTGAGAGCTAGACAGTGGTTTGTAAAGATTGGCACACCCTGAATGAGCTTGATGTGACTCTATCAGACCAGTAGATGTTTAAAAATTCAGCACTCATTTGAAAAGGATTCTCCTCTGAAACATTAATGCTGTAAGATATGATGGTTATTTATAGTTCGAGACTATCGGGTGACGTGTCGTGAATTGCAGCTTCTGTCCAGGTCAGGTAAATAATTACTTGAGTAAGAGATGCTGTAATTTTTTAATGATCGCACTTATATTGTTTTAATATTTAATTTTTTCAGATGCTTACTTGTTAGTGCATGAGGGAATAGTCTGTGTTTGGGGTAGATAAAATTAAAATCTGGATATTATATCTGTTGTTGGATCTGTATTTTGTGTTCTTATAATATATATACATATATATACACTACCGTTCAAAAGTTTGGGGTCAGTAAGATTTTTTAATGTTTTAAAAGAAGTATCTTCTGCTCACCAAGCCTGCATTTATTTGATTAAAAATACAAACAAAAACAGTAATATTGTGAAATATTATTCCAATTTAAAACAGCTGTTTTCTATGTCAGTATACAGTAAAGTGTAATTTATTCCTGTGATCAAAGCTGAATTTTCAGCATCATTACTCCAGTCTTCAGTGTCACATGATCCTTCAGAAATCATTATAATATGATGATTTGATGCTCAAGAAACATTCATTATTATTATCAATGTTGAAAACAGTTGTGTACAAATTTTTTTCAAAATTCTTCGATGAATAGAAAGTTCAAAAGAACAGCATTTATTTAAAATAGAATATTTTCTAACATTATAATTGTCTTTACTGTAACTTTTGATGAGTTTAACTCATCCTTGATGAATAAAAGTATTGATTAATTTTATTTCTATCCCCAAAAATAAAATTAAAATTCTTACTGACCCCAAACTTTTGAACGGTAGTGTTTAATGTTACAAAAGATTTAGATTTCAGACAAATGCTGTTCTTTTGAACTTTCTATTCATCACAGCATCATGAAATAAAAATGTAAATAACTGTTTTCAACATTGATAATAATCATAAATGTTTCTTGAGCATCAAATCATCATATTAGATTGATTTGTGAAGGATCATGTGACACTGAAGATGGAGTAATGATGCTGAAAATTCAGATTTGATCACAGGAATAAATTACATTTTACTGTATACTGACACAGAAAACAGCTGTTTTAAATTGGAATAATATTTCACAATATTACTGTTTTTGTTTGTATTTTTAATCAAATAAATGCAGGCTTGGTGAGCAGAAGATACTTCTTTTAAAACATTAAAAAATCTTACTGACCCCAAACTTTTGAACGGTAGTGTGTATATATATATATAATATATATATATATATATATATATATATATATATATATATATATATATATATATATATATATATATATATATATAACAAGATGCAACGTTTTATAGATAATTTCATTAATATCTGAATATATGTTTAATATATGTTTGTTTAATAAAATGTATTGCTTTAAAAATTACATTTTATAACTTTAATTTGAGCCAGTGTTATTTTAGCATTACCATACTTATACACTATAGTATTTATCTTTTTAACTTTTATTTTTATATTTCCAGTTTTAATTTTAGTTTAGGTTAATTTTATGTCATTTTTTCCCCCCCTAAGCTTTAATTTATTTTTATTTCAGTTTTAGTTTTTGTACTTCAATACTTAAAGGGATAGTTCACCTAAAATTTTAAATTCTGTCATCATTTACTCTTTTTCTGGTTGTTCCAAACCTGTATAAATTTCTTTGTTCTGCTGAACACAAAGGAAGATATTTGGAAGAATGTTTGTAACCGAGCAGATCTCACCACCCATTAACTACCATAGTAGGGAAAAAAAACAAAATACTATGACAGTCAATGTGGGGCGAGATCTGCTTGGTTACTAACATTCTTCCAAATATCTTCCTTTATGTTCAGCAGAACAAAGAAATTTATACAGGTTTGAGGGGAACTTGTGTTGTGATGACAGAATTTTCAAATGATGACAGAATTTTCATTTTTGGGTGAACTGTCCCTTTAAATGTATTTATTTCAGTTAGTTGCCAAGGCAAATTTTTCATTTTTGTTTAAGTTTCTTAAGTTTTTCTATTTATATTATATTTCAGCTTTATCTCAAAAACGATGTTTGATAGTGTTATTTAAAAATAATAGAATAACAAAAAATTTTAATAACGTGTTTATATTTTTGTAAATTGAAACAAAAATATTTTACCACCTGTAGTACCTCCCCTAAAAGGCTGTGACGCAATGACGAACTGAGCGTGTCCGCCCCCTCGCTCTCTCTCTCTCTCTCTCCAAATAAATGTGCACCAGGGTTGAGTGACGGAGTAGTGAATGTGTGTGTCGCGCAGATTACAAAGAGGACCGAGAGCGCGCGGCGGTGCCCCGCACCCCGTGACACAATGTATCAAAGTGGACCGCAGTAAACGCACATGAGAGTCCAGTTTGACCGGACCGAAGTGGACTGAACTATGCCCAGCGCCGAGAGAACTTTACCTGAACTCGAGAGGAACTCTTTCTTACATTGCGACATGGTTAGTTATGCTTGAGTCTTTTAATCCATCCATGCAGCATGTTATCTAACCCTCAGACTGTGCATATGTGTGAATATCATATGATATGATGTGTTCTGCTGTTTATGGTTCATGCTCTAAGATGTTGTTGTTTATCAGTCTCGTGCTTACCCGAAATATCCATTTAGTTTTACTATAGTAGCACTGCAGTATTGTTTTGCTGTAACAATGCTGTGTTGATACGGTGGTTTTGCTTTACATACCGCGGTTTTACTATCTTTCTTTACCATGGTATTTATTGGTATCATGTTTTTATTTGAATATTGCTATGAATTTTATAACAAGGTTACTGTAGTAAAACCACGTTTAAATGTTGTATATCTATACTTGCATCTAAAATGTCAAACTTATATAGGCTAATGCTGTGTAGCCTATACAGCATTATAGTGTCTCTGTTTAACCCTTACAATGGCAACAACATATACCTCAGAAATTCTTTCATTGCTGTTTATTCTTAAATTAGGACTTGATAGTTTCAAAATAGTGGTTGAATTCAAGTTTTAATTTCATGGGCGATACAAACGATGATATTTACCTTTGAACTGACGTCTCACAACATGCTGACACGTTACTTTTAGATAAATGCTGTTCTTTTGAACTTTCTATTCATCAAATAATCCTGGAAAAAAATGTATCATGGTGTTCGCAAATATATTATTAAGCAGCTTATTAACTTGTTAATAAGAAACATTTTTTGACACCAAATCCACGTATTTGAAGACTGGAGTAATGGATGCTGAGAGGCTTTGCCTTCACATGAATAAATGACATTTTACAGCATATTAAAACAGAAATTTTAATTATATTTAACTATATTTTACTGTATTTTTATAAGTAAATGCAGCCTTGGTGAGCATAAGAGACTTCTTAAAATCTTACTGACCCCAAACTTTTAAACAGTACATGTCTGAGACATTTGAGTTATTTGCATGATCTATGCATTTTGCGCAAGCCTTCCTCATAAAAATAATAATAAAAAAAAAAAATCTAAAAGGGTCAGTTGGGATTCTGCCATTTTATTTGTTCAGTTTATCCAACAGAGTTTTTGGTATAAACATAAAAAAAAAAAAAAAAATGCAGAGTAATAAAATACTTAAGCAATACCTATTGTAAAAGTGTACACAAACTGTGTCTCTTTCCAGAGTGTGTTCAAAGGTCATTGGATAAAATAATAGTGATACTTAACCCCAGTTAGACCGGTTACACTGGTGTTTCCTCATAATGGAAAGAGTTAATGGTGATGCTTCACCATTCAATTCATGGAAATCAAAATCTAAAGTATCTTTTGCACACACGCCTAAACCACATTGTTATGCGTTTTAAAACTGGGGTGATGGTGGCATGCTGGGGCATGTGCTTGGGTCTTGAGTCGGGCTGTTGTAAGCAGAACAAGTGCTTCTGTGTCCAGCATGTGCGTGCGCGCGTGTATAGACCCCCTGACCCCTGGCACTAAGACAATGTGCTTGCCAGACTGAAGCTGCGCCCGCATTGTTTTTTTTTAATGCGACTAGTCCCTGCTTAGAAAAAGAACATGTTGGTTTGTCATGATAAATCTCAAGAGTGTTTGTGAGTGAAGAAAATGAGCGCATTAGCAGCACTGCATCAGTACGTGTTTAAATGAGGCTCTTGGAGGAAACATTTACATGCTGTTAGTGCAGAAGTGTGATTTAGTGAATGGAAGAGTTGCTGATAGGCTTAATTGATTGTTTTGAATGTGTTTGCCAGTGCGTTATTAAGCCTGGCGTTAATGAACAAACATAAAACACATTCGATTAGCCTTTCGTAATTGAATTGTTTTACGTGTACGGTTTGATGTATCATAAACGTTGCGTTAGTGAAGCTGGGTTTTTTTTAATCGTCCCATTGGATGAAGCGATGCAGTATTGATTAAATGACAGATCAAATGGAACCAAACATTGAGTTCATATGACCAGTAATGCTCAAGTGAGGTTAAACATTGTTCGTGCTTTTTAATAGGCATCCCAAAGTAGAAAACTCAAACATGTTTATTGATTTATCTAAATGAGGACATATTGACTTCTATTGCTTTTACAAGCATTTTTTTGTTTGCGAATGTCTTTTATTTGGTTGTGAATTCAGCTTGTCAAGTTTTAAAAGATAAAAGGATCTAGCTGGGTGACAGATGAAGTTTTGTGGAAATTAGAATATATATAATAATGAAAAATAAAATAGTAAGTCACATTTTTTTAAAATTATTTCTATGTATTATTCAATGTCCATTACAATGGAAGTGTGTGGGGCACAAATTACACCAAAAGAAAATTGTTTTATTAGTGTATGTGTTATAAAACTGCTTGCATGTTGCTTGCTATGTATGCATATGTTCATATAAAGCCGCCAGATATGTACATTTGCACAATATGTGAGGATACTATTACTAGAAAGAAAAAATGTTTGAAAATTAAATAATAAATGTACAAATTTGACGTTTTAAAATGAGAAATTTCAATTTTTGGTGATTAGACCAGTGAAAATGTTGGGAGGGCAAGTAGACATTTGATCCAAAAGCATTGTTTTAACAAAGATTTGCAAACGGCATCACAAATGTGTGGTTGGAACTACAGCTTAAAGGGTTAGTTCACCCAAAAATGAAAATTCTGTCATTTATTACTTACCCTCATGCCGTTCCACACCTGTAAATCATTCGTTAATCTTCAGAACACAAATTAAGATATTTTAATTGAAATCCAACCGTGAGGCCTGCATAGGGAGCAATGACACTTCCTCTCTCAAGATCCATAAAGGTACTAAAAACATATTTAAATCGGTTCAAGTGAGTACAACGGTTCAATATCAATATTATAAAGCGACGAGAATATTTTTGGAGCGCCAAAAAAAACAAAATAATGACTTATAAAGTGATGGCCAATTTCAAAACACTGCTTCAGGAAGATTCGGAGCGTTATGAATCAGTGTATCGAATCTGCTGTTCGGAGCGCCAAAGTCACGTGATTTCAGCCGTTGGCAGCTTGACACGCAATCTGAATCATGATTCGACACACTGATTCATTTGTGCTCCGAATCTTCCTGAAGCATTGTTTTGAAATTGCCGTCACTAAATAAGTCGTTATTTATTTATTTATTTTTTTGCCGCACCAAAAATATTCTCGTCGCTTTATAACATTAATATCGAACCACTGTACTCACATGATCTGATTTAAATATGTTTTTAGTACCTTTATGGATCTTGAGAGACGAAGTGTCATTGCTCCCTATGGAGGCCTCATGGAGCTAAAATATCTCAATTAACGAAGGTTTTATGGGTGTGGCATGAGGGTGAGTAATAAATGACAGAATTTTCATTTTTGGGTGAACTAACCCTTTAAAGTGGTTTGAAGCATAGTTTCTTGCTAATATGATTTGGACTTTAATAGATCATTCTCTTGAGCACATAAGCAAACTGAAATAATCAGTACATTATCTGCTATTCTACTTGAATATATACATTTAATTCTATATATATGAAATTGTATATTTAAATTGTTTTTATCTATGAGGATTTTTCCAAAGGGAGGTGTTGTCATACGTAACGTCTGGGGACAATTTTGTCCACTAAATGTAACCACTTAGCGCACAAAAGCATTTGAGAATGCAGTTGTTCTTCTGAGGACATTGTGATGGTCATGGGTATTCTGTTGTTTCCAGGGTAACCTGTAGAATCCCCCCTCAACACGTCAACATGTCTGGATATTGAACTGATGCAATGTCTGGATATTGGACTGATTGCCCCCCCCCCCCCCCATACACACAAAAATCATCAGTGTTGGTGTCCACATGTCAAATGCTTGCAGTGTTGACACACTCTCTCACTGAGTCTCACTCAGAGTTATTAGTGTCCCTGTGGTGACACTTTGTCCTATGTGGCCATAACTTAGTGCTGTACTATTGTGTGCGTGTGTGTCACAAATAAGATTGTGGAACTGGCTGTGCCCCAGAATGCTCTCTGTGAAGGCAGGAGATTTGTGGATGAGGGTGGATCTGGTATTTTATATCATCCCCTGTATGGGAAGAGACTTCCAATGTGTTTACTGGAGGAAAACAAATTAAAGCAATGTTCTGAGTTTGATATAATTGAAGTCTTATGCAGCATCTGTGATGTTGTTGATTACCACAGAAAGCAATTTTGATGCATCACTGAGTTTGTAAAGATAAACCAAAGTGGGCTTTAGTAATGCACTTACAATGGAAGTACATAGGCCAAAACAATACGCTAAAATATATCTGATGCACTATACATTAAGCACTTATAAACTATGTACTCATCCGTGTAGTTTATGAACTTTTATTTTGTCATTTATCATCAGAGTCTGATAGCCCCTCCCCCTCTTCTATGTAATTAAAGCTGCGGCAGTTGAGTGCATGAAGTGTCCAACATTCCACACTTTTTGGTTAATTAAGTGCATCATCAGGGTATTTAAAGTGCACTTTTTCTATTTGGAATTTTCATTGTAAACTAGGGATGTTAACGATTAATCGACGATTGATTCATTGTCGATAATACATTTAATCGATAAAACTTATTGTTCGTTGATTAAGCAGGTTCATGAGCGTGCGTGCTGCTCAACCGCGAAAAATGTAAAGCAAATACGAGGAAAAATGAAGCGAGTGCGCCGGAGTTATGTTTTGGACCATTTTACAGCTAGAGTTACACCTTCATCATGACTAGTTTGTGTGTGCATTCGCAGCCTTTTGTTTTGTGCAAATGTAAGTTTTAATATTGTTTATTTTGTGTAAGTCTATCTATATATCTGATTTACCTCATACAGGATGCATTTGGTTAAGAATTAACACTGTAGTAAAGCGTGCCGGTGATCATCTTCAGCTTAAGCACATGCAGCTCAAAATAATAATGACTATGACTGGGACTGTCATATTGCATAACATTATAAAGAGAACAAAATTGTGATAAAACGTAAAATTATTTGGGTTTAGTTGCCCTTTAGTTGTTTCATCGCGTTGCTCCAGGAAGAGCGCGTCCACAACAAGACCTTCTGAATAGCACGTAAGTTCAAGTTCACTTGTACATTTGTGTCATTTTGTGCAGATATAAGTAAGCAATAAGGTACAAGAGGCTGTGCTGTATCGTGAATAAGTCACGGCTGAAGACTCTACTTTCAGCCGTGACTTATTCACGATACAGCACTAGCCTCTAAGTAAACATTTTCTAAAAGCCTTTCTTCCGCCGGAAAAAATAGTCCCTGACTGTGAACAGCAACAGAAGTTACATTTTCACGCCATTAGATGGCGGCAAAGTCTTTATGAGTGAACAAGACGCAACTGACAAATGCTTTGACTAGCGCTGTCAGTCACGGGAAAACCCATTAAATGTTAAAAGGACAGGATGATACATCGGACATTTAAACAGATTTTTTTATTACGAACATAGGACTGACCTGAAGGAAAATGCTAAATCTCGCTTACTTGATCTTTTTCTCACGACACTCTTCTATATAATACAGTAAGCTTCAATGAACAATATCAATTGAGAACATACAGTTGCTAAGAGTGGTTGCTAAGTGTGTTGTACAGAACCGTTGGGTGAAGCGGTCATAGCCGTGTTTTATCATGAATAAAACACAGCTATTGACCAATCAGAATCAAGGACAGGAACTAACCATTTTATAATTTGTATTATGTTTATTTTGTATGTATCTGATTAATCTCATATAGGATGCATTTCTTTGAGTTAAATAACGCGCTAGCAAAGTGCTCCAGTTAACTGGTGGTCATTCAGCGCGTGGCTCGCGCAGCTCAAACAGCAATGCACGACTAACAATAACTATGTTTGGGACTCTCATAATACATAACATTAAAGAGAACACTATTTTAGTAAATTGTTGTGAATTCATTAGGTTTAGTTACTGTTTTAAGCGAGTTGTTCCAGGAAGAGTGCGTCCTACAGGACATACTGTAATAACATTGACAAGCACGCCTCTGAGGCGCTGTTGATGACACGTTGTATTAGTCGTTATATTTGATTATTAAATAAGTAATTTAATAAATGATCAATCACATCAACTCATTTAACAATCCTACCAGCCCTTTATTCAGATTAAAAACCCTTCTTATTCATTTGGTGAGGAACATGGAGTTTGCACACCCTGTCATGCTGTTGACTATAAGCCACTGCAGTAGACGCATATTGCAGTATTATGGTTAACGATTAAAGGTGATAAAGAGGATCTTTTCGTCGACTGAGAAACCAAAGACTGTTACTGAGTTTTTGAAATGAGCGCATGCGTAAGAACATCCCCCCCCTCCTTTCGAGGGAACGCCTCCCAAAACTCGAGTGTTTACCACCGGCATTCCCTGTATCGTGTTAGTGGATTCATTATGTCGGACTCACCGCAGGTAACTCATAATCTGCAGTTGTTTCTCCTGTCTCCGGACAAAAACATTGCATGCGGCGCCTGTGGAGTGTGGAAAGTTACTGGAGCGCGCAGCCGCGCTCGTCTCTCACAAGGAACGTCATGGCAGTGATTGACAAGCCAGAGGGCCAATCGTTTACGCGATGATCGCGTAAACGATTGGCTGATGTTTTTAAGGCCCTACCTCGTGCACAGATGATGTATATTAATATTATTCCTTTCAGTGCACCTAATAAATAGTCTTTTATCAGTTAGTAAAGACAGTTTCAAGTAATATTGCAAAAATGTATAAAACAAAACATCCTCTTTAGCACCTTTAATTGATTAATTGATTGTTAATTTAAACGACAATCGATCATGGGAATTTGTGTAAATTGACATCCCTAGTTTGAACACACTACTTGCACTATTTATACTAAAAAAAAAAATAGTGCATAGGTAAGTGAATTGGGACACATCTCATGTCTTGTGTGAATTGATTTTTCGAGTGTAGATGTGTTATTAAAGTGCTTGCTAATATTGTATGTGTGATATAGCCTTAAAACTCTCTTTGTGGTCATGTGACACAATACATACAAGGACGTAATGTAACCACCAGTGAAAAAAATGTTTACATTGATTTAATTTCACATTTTTATGACAAGGCAAAGTTTTGAATGTGGTGGGACTCCACAAAACATTAATGGTGTATATATATTATAATAATTCATTAAATTTGTAGGAAAAAAAAAACTTTAAAATCTTTTTAAATTCTTTAAAGCTAGATATAATTTTTTCAAAGCCATACAAAACCAGCATGAATACAATTCTAAGAACTTGGCACATGTTTTAAACTGTTTCTTCATCATGGGACATTCTTCATTTTGAATGTCTTGCCTCATAGACTTTCTTTGTGAATGCATTACTATAAACGCAATGTATGGTTGTTTTTACAAACTGAAGCCAGAATCATAGTCACAGATGTATTGAGTCCAGAACATTAATTTTAATGTCACTTGGTTTAATTATAGCTTATAGCTAGGTTTCACAAGTTCAACTGCCTATCCAGTCTTAAAGGGATAGTTCACCCAAAAATGAAAGTTCTATCATCATTTACTCACCCTCAAGTAGTTCCAAATCTGTATGAATTTCTTTGTTCTGCTGAACACAAAAGAATATATTTGTTGGAATGGCAATAACCAAACGGGTCTCACCCCCCATTTACTACCATAGTAGGAAAAATAAGTATATGGTAGCCAATGGCAGGGCGAGACCTTTTTGGTTACAGACATTCTTTCAAATATCTTCCTTTATGTTCAGCAGAATAAAGAAATTCATACAGGTTTGGAACTACTTGAGGGTGAGTAAATTATGACAGAATTTTCATTTTTGAGGGAACTATCCCTTTAATAGTTAATAGTAAATGAACCTGGCATGCTGTCCTCGAGGGAGGCTCGATCCCAAGGCTCGGCTTGAGCTCTGAGCTAGCTAACCCACTAATGGTATTACACAGAAATGGAAAGATTGGAATAGAGGAAGAGATGGGGAGGTGGAGGGATGCCAGAAGAACTGTCACTGGGACAGCAAAATTAATTTATTGTTGTTTTATAACTGTGCATGTATGAAGAGTTTCCGTTTATGAGTGGGTACAGTTTAAGGTAGTGGAAGTCAGTCTACATGTTTTTGCCCCCTGGCCCTTGAATTTCTGTGTACTTAGTCACATGACAAGCAGACAGAGCAGGTTTCTGCAGGACCTGCATGCTGGACACACCCGAGTATTTATGTGTGACTTCGTGCTTGTTAAAAGTAACAACAGTGTGATAACGGATGTCTCGTGATGTGTTTGTGATTAAACATATTTAAGGCACAGTTATTTCTTGTGTCACAGAAAGCTTATTTTTTGGTATTTACAGTTTATTCTGCTGACACTGTAATTGTATAGTCAAAGGCAGCTAAAATAATCTTTCATTTATATGAGCATGTTTATGAGCATAGATTGAAGAAACCTTGTGGGTTTCAGTGTCTGATCTTTATATTTTTTTTATATGAGATGAGATGAGATGAGCTGACCTCATTAACCAGTGTGATAGTTTACAGCACTGCATGTGGGTGGGAGTCATACTGTTTGATATTCTTTTTTGATATAGTGTAAATTCCTCATTACTCAGTTTTTATTAAATATACTTTAAATTCAAATTTCGATAAATGTTAGATCTGTGCTAGAACTGGTACATCTAGTCAGTGGTGTTTTAAAGGGGTTTATTTTTTATTTTATAAAATCAGTTTATTTGATGTTTTTATATAAAAGAGAAAAACTTTAGATACATTTAAACAAATATTTATTTATTTTTAGCCAAGTAGCTTTTCATTTTTGCTTCCAATATATTTTTTGCACACTAATGGGTCTGAGGCAAAAAGTTAACGCAGCTGTTTTTTGTGTACAATTAAAAATTCATGATGATCACTGGATGAAGTTTACATTTACTTTGTAAAAAAAAGAAAACAACTGTGGTATGTTGAGATTTAAACTTTATTTTTTTTTTACACTTTGGTCATGTCTTATCTTGCTTGGGGCACTAAGTGATCCAAAATGCAGCCAAAAAAGGCATATGACCTCTCTGACTGTAAGTTTCAGTACTGAAACTTAAAGGATTAGTCCACTTTCAAATAAAATTTTCCTGATAATTTACTCACCCCCATGTCATCCAAGATGTTCATGTCTTTCTTTCTCCAGTTGAAAAGAAATTAAGCTTTTTGATGAAAACATTCCAGGATTATTCTCCTTATACGGAAGGCATAGGACATACAGCGTAAGCTTTTTGAAGAATACGAAATTGCGTTTTTGGCGGAACCACTTGGAAGGTGATCATTTGTTTATATAAAGCATATACATTTACATTTTTTTTTCCGAAAATGACCGATCGTTTCGCTAGATAAGACTCTTATTCCTCGTCTGGTATCGTTTAAAGTCCTTTGAAGCTGCACTGAAACTGTAATTTTGACCTTCAACCGTTTGGAGGCCATTGAAGTCCACTATAAGGAATGTTTTCATCAAAAACCTTCATTTCTTTTCGACCGAAGAAAGAAGGACATGGACTTGGATGACATGGGGGTGAGTAAATTATCAGGAAAATTTTATTTGAAAGTGGACTAATCCTTTAATGTAAACATTTTATTGAAACTGAGCAGCTCATTTTGTAGTAATTTTTTTTTTTTTTTTTGTCCTAAGAAATTTGAATACATTAACCCAATAAACAAACACCCACATTTACTTGTCAACAGCACCTATTCAGTTCTCAGATACTCATCCCACCCAGCAATGGTGTAGAAATACAGAGAAAGTAGTAGGGCTGGGCGGTATATCGAGTTTGTACGATATATTGATATATTTTTAACAATACGGAATGAGGCAATACCGCTTATATTGATATAGTTTGATACGAGCGCATTTGAAAAATAGCGGTGGAGGAAGAGTGAGCTGCTGCAGGGAAAATGCGTAATACACATTGTCATAAACATGAGACATGCTTAGGGCTTTAAAACCAACTCGTAAGACTAAGATATATAGTTAACACGTATAGTTTAAAATGGCTTGCTTCATCAGATGCTTCGAGACTTGCTGACAGATACTCGCGCTCTTTAATGTGTTTGTGATGTGGTGTTTTCCCCAGCGCATAACTTGCATTTCACAAGTATATTCTCAAACTGTAAATGTTAGAAAGTCATGCAAATATTTCCATTTTGCTGTCTGGAGTGGACGAGCCTTCAGCTAGCGAATCTCATCTAAACTTCATAGATTTCAATGAACGAGAGCCGCCGCACACATGCTCGCGCATAATTCTGACTAAAATGTACATTTTGCTAAAATGTTTGTTGTTGAACAACATATGTGCCATATGCAGAATTTTAAACCTTCAAGTAAGTGTATTTTTAAATATAGCAGTAGGCTAATATAGTGACTATTGTAATGGAGTAATGAAAATATATGCTAATATATATATGATTAGTCTGTGCTTTTATTTTCATATTTAGTCTATTGAATTTAAAAAGCATTATTTTTACTTTTAGATTGTAATGTTACAATATAATGTAATTTTCCCTTTTTTGCACATATATAACATGGTTACATTCACTATTTTTGTTTGAACAGCCTTCAATATGAACATTGTTTGTAGTACAACATTATGTAGGATGTTAAATTTTTTTTAAAAGAAATACAGATTTTTTTTTTTCTAAATGCAAATAGAAACGTAGAAAATACTGAGATATATACCGTATATCGCCAAAAAATACCGAGATATGACACTTTGCCCATATCGCCCAGCCCTAGGAAGTAGCATAGATACTTTTGATTTCTAAACACCAGAAGATGCTATTCTGTTATTTTAGTGTGCATATAAATACCAATAAGTATGTATAGAAGAAAGTCAGATAAACAGACTCGTTCAGATTTCAGACTAGTTGAAAATGATTGATTTCAATATAACATGGCATGTATTCTGTTTCTTCCTGTTACCTTAGAGTGAACTTCTAGAAAGCTTTGTTTTTTTGTGACTTCCTCATTACAGCATAACTGTTTCTTGTGGAACATTCCAGAGTTTGAGAACAAAGCCAAGAAACCAAGAAATGCAGTTGGCCATATAGACAAATGTTTCAACTGGGCACTTTTTGAATTTCACACTTTCCTAGTACTTAATACAAGCAGATATAAAACCAGGTTTTTGCTTGGTGCACTTTGCTTGGAAAAGGGATTTGAGCTGTTTGTGTGTGTGTGGTTTGCTGTTGGTTTTATCACATTACCTCTAAAGCAGGGCTCTTTTGACTGGATTAAAGCTTAGCCAACACACACGCGCTAACACAGCTGCACAGCTCTCTCTCGTCAGTCGCCTGGTGTGTGCCTCATTCCCAATAAAGTTAAAGAGAGAATCAATCTTCTACTCAGGGGATTTGGAAAAGAAGAAGGAGAGCGAGTGAATACATCTCTTTTAGGATTTTTGTTTGTGGGAATTATGTTATGGACTTTGCGCCTAGCTACTATGTGAATACAATCCCTTTCCCTAGGTATGTTATGTCATTTTGCACTTGTCAAAGTGCAACCAAAATTGGGGGATGCAAAATAATACTAATAATGGCATATGACAAATATACAACATGTCTTTCTGTTGTTATCTTTGCTAACTGGATGCAAATCTGTATTATGCTGCTTCCTTATAAAGTAGGCAAAAAACAGTACATGAAAAGAGTAGTATTTCCAAATTCATTTAATTCATTCATTCATTTATTAATTAATAAAACTGGATGACTTACTACTAACTTCCAGCAAGATACTGAATTCACATTCGATTGACACTTTACTATCCCATAAGACCATGTGAGAGAATTTGTAAATTACAGTTAAGCGTCACAACTTGCGCTGTTGGTCACATGACAGTGACAACCTGAGGAATGTAGTATGTCTGTTACGTTCATACCATGCAGATCTTACTTTTTAAGGGCTGTACAATTAATCGAATTTGTAATCATGATTACAGTTACGGATGCCACAATTATGTAATCGTTCAAAGGCATAATTACACACACAAAAAAATTTAAATATATTTCCTTTCACTTATATTACTCTGTGTGTTACATTGAGATGTTTTTTTTTTTTTTTTTCTTTTTACAGGTTATCTTATGGTTGTTGTTTTTTTTTTGTTGTTTTTTTTTTTTTTTTCAATTGTTTTAATTTTAATTTTAGTATAACATTATTATACCATGGCATGCACATTTTTACTTTTTTAATTTAAAGAAGAAACCAAACCAATGTATATTTGACATTTGAGGCTTAACACTATATAGAAAAGCAATAAAAGTGTTTTCAGCTTCAAACAATGGCATAAAGCTATTCAAAACATCTGTATCTTTGTTGTATTATATGATTATTTATTAATTTAGAACTTTTTACATAGGCAAGTATATGTTTTGCTGTAGTTTGCTTGGCCTATAAGATTTTGGTCATGTTGCCCACCCTAAGTGATCATGTTATTAAAGGGTTAGTTTTAGGGCTGTCAAACGATTAATCGCGATTAATCGCATACAAACTAAAAGTTACCTAATATATGTGGGTGTACTGTGTGTAATTTTTATGTACATATACATGAATGTGTTTGTATTTATATTTTTGAGAAATATTTACAAGTATATGTATTTATTTATATTTTTATATAATTTATATTATATATAAATACAAATATTTTGTACATAAATAACACATTTCTCTTAAATATATACATTAACTTGTGTGTATTTATATATGCATAATAATTACACACAGTACTCAAACATATATTATGCAAACTCAAACTTTCATTTTGTATGCGATTAATCGTGAATAAATCGTTTGACAGCCATAGTTAGTTTACCCAAAAATGAAAATTGTGTCATTAATTACTCACACTCATGTCATTTCAAACCCGTAAGAATTTTGTTTATCTTCGGAACACGGATGAAGATATTTTTGATGGAATCTGAGAGCTTTCTGTCCCTCCATAGACAGCTACGCAACTACCACTTTGACGCTTCAAAAAGTTCATAAAGGGATCGTAAAACCAATCCATATGAATTGAGCGGTTTAATACAAATTTTCTGAAGAGACTCGATTGCTTTATTTAATTTTGCCTTTTATTCACACTTAAACATTGACAAGCGAACATAAACAGAAATTCAACCGAGAACAAATCTCATTGGTTCTTTCCGAAGCTCAAATGTGCTGCGTAACACATGAACCTCATTGGTTCTTGCACGTGTCAAGCAAACATGCTTGAGCTCCCGTTTACCACAACTAATGTGTCAGTTGATGAATGATTATATGTAAATAAAAGCCTAAATTCAATCTGTTCATCTGGAAAAACAGACTGTAGAAAACCCTTTAAAGTATGCATATTAGTCACACAGCCTGTGTGGGCAGTTAAACCAGTCTTATCATTTATCTTAGGGGATTGCCAATAGAAAAACCTGTTTCATTACGACAGAGCCCAAGCCTTTTGACCGTTTGATTTCAGATTAGATCTGAGTTTAGAAAACACTGGCTCTCCTATGAGGGTGGAAAACTGATCTTATATCTACTCTTGTACTCTGTTTGTGTTGTGTGTGTGTAATACGTAAAGTGTCTATCCAGCTGCATTGGGTTGTAGTTTAAGCATTGTGTCTGTCAGAAACTGGCATCTCAGCATTTTTGTTATTTTTAGACTTGCTTATTTTTTTTATTTTTTTTTACTGTCTTCTTTCATTTCCTCATTGTCTCCATTTGGCAATCAAACACTTCTCAGTTGAATGCAAATGATAAATTGTGTTTTTCATGGTCACGTTTGAGTGTGTGTGACATGCAGACAGTTCCATTAGTTTTGATTTCAATTTCATAAAGATGGTTTCATTTCAACAGTATTCTTTCTGTAGACCTCAGCATTATATAAAGCATGTGAACAAGCGTCTTTCTCTCTCACACACTCACACACACACACACACACACACACACACACAAACAAGGGTTTTTATAAGTCTTCTGTGTACAGAATTGTTCTCTACTCGAAGACTGAGAGCTCTTCACATGATAGGCCACTGTGAGGTCACTTCCAAGAGCCACATGCTAACTAATCTTTTTATCTTAACCTCCCTCTCTCTCTCTTTCTCTCTCTCGAGTAATAATCCAGGGTTGGATTATAAAATCTCAGTGAGTACACACATTCTTTGTTCAATTTGTTGTGGTGTAAACCTTAGTCAGGTTTTAGCTGTACAGAGAAAACATGTACTTTTTAAA
Organism: Ancherythroculter nigrocauda; assembly: GCA_036281575.1. Taxonomy (NCBI): domain Eukaryota; kingdom Metazoa; phylum Chordata; class Actinopteri; order Cypriniformes; family Xenocyprididae; genus Ancherythroculter; species Ancherythroculter nigrocauda. The sequence goes on along the minus strand of VTFQ01000011.1, from coordinate 21,766,207 downwards.
TTGTAAACTAACAGGTTCACTTTGTAAGAGCAGATAGAGATTCTGTTAGTTTCAGTTATAAATATCAAGAATCGTTTGACTATGAATAATTTGACATAATTTGACTATGAATAATACTCAATAATATGTAATATTTGAATAATAACAAATCAATATAATTTAATACTTTTTATTATTATTCTTTTTATTATTAAATCATTATTAAAAAAAAAAAATAAATAAATGCAGAGATCACCGATCATGCAAGTCAGACGCCAGGTGTGTGTATGTCACAGGAAGGAGAAAGTAAGGAAGGTTATATGAGCAGACGGCTTGTTACACGTTTGATCTGACTGCCCTAGTTCTCCAGAGGACTGTTTCTGCCCTGAAGATACTGATACAGTCTGGTCAAAGTCAGAAGAGGTTCAGAGGTGTATCAATGACACATACACAAACATGATGGAGCTCTTTTACAAGCATTAATCATTAAACGCTATTCAACAAGAAAAGACAGTCATTTATAAAGGAATGCGTTAGACAGGCCAATTAATTGGGCAATATTCAACTATTAGTGTTTTGCTATTAACAGATTCATAATTGTGCTAGTTTTGAAGTTAAAGTATTTATATTTTAAGTTTTCTTTACAAAAAAAAGCTAACTTCATGACTGCTATAAATACATATAAACTCCTTTTACTGGAAAACACTTTCAACCCAGTCTAACTTGCAAGTTGTAGTTACCATTTTCAACACATTACAAAAATGTTTGAGGCATTAAAGGGATAGTTCACCCAAAAATGAAAATTATGCCATGATTTACTCACCCTCAAGTTATCCTGGTGTATATATGACTATCTTCTTTCAGACAAACACAGAGATATATTTAAAAAATATCCTTATCCTTAAAAAAAATCCATCCATAAAAAAGGTAATCCATACGACTCCAGAGGGTTAATAAAGGCCTTCTGAAGCAGAGCAATGTGTTTTTGTAAGAAAAACATCCATATTTAAAACTTTATAAATTCAAATAACTAGTTTCCGGTGGACGATCGTACGCAGAATGCGCAAGTTGATTTGCGGAGAAAGAGTATCCTTTGACCTGACGCACAACGTAATGAAGAATGCCGAGCCACAGGATTTCAATATAAGGGGAGCTTAAATTTGTTGCACAGCCCTATATGTTTGAACCGCGAGAGGTGTCTAAGCTTACGCTACTCCTGCATCCTGCGTCATACATCGCGTCAGAGGATTTCTCATTTGGCGCAAGTCGACTTGTGCATTTTGTGTACGGTCGTTCGCCGGAAGCTAGTTATTTGAATTTATAGTTTTAAATATGAATATTTTTCCTACAAAAATGCATCGCATCGCTTCAGAAGGCCTTTATTAACCCATCGTATGGATTACTTTTTTTAATGGATGCTTGCATTATTTTTTACTTCAAAATGTTGCCCCCCCATTGACAACCATTATAAACCTTGGAGGACTAATGATATTTTTTAATATATCTCCGATCATGTTCGTCTGAAAGAAGATAGTCATATACACCTAGGATGGCTTGAGGGTGAGTAAATCATGGGATAATTTTCATATTTGGGTGAACTATCCCTTTTAAAGGTGCAGTTTGTAATATTGACAACTAGTGGTTGAAATGGGTACTGCAGTCCAAATTAAAAATGGATCGAGTCTCCTTTCCAGACTCAATGCTCACACGGGTTGCCAGATTGAGGGCATGCAACAGGAACAAGTGTAATTGACAATGAAAGGCAATGAGCCTTACACTGTAAATTGATGAGTTGATTTATTCATGTTTTAATATGCCTCTGGTTATAGAGCTTTTTAAATGGATGTCAAGGCTTTTAAGGTCAAGTAGAATCTGCGATCTCTTACCCAGTTAATTTGCTGGCTTCCATGGCTGCAATATGCTTATATTTTTGTTTTTTCCTTCGCCAACTGTCAAAATACTATTGGGTAAATTGGCAGTGGGCAGAATCACACAGACCAAAACAAAAACAGACATTCAGTCACAGAATGGACATAGCATTGTTTTTGGTATGGTATTTTTATGCTTTAATGCAGTTAAAAAAAAAATTACAGGCAGCACCTTAAAAAAATGATCAATGAATCTAAGATTTTGTGAGATTGTAACATTGGCCTGATAGGTCAAGTTACACTTCAGTCAACTGTCCCGAAACTCTGTACCATCTTTATGGTTAAGAAATGGTGAAATGAAACTTAAGTGAACTGATGTCTGACATTTGATGCGTTTGCAAAATTTTGCCGTTGTCATCACCGCAGATTAAACCACAGAGCTTTTAGCCAAAATGAGTTTGAGTGTGACAATGCGTGTGAAAATAAAAGCATTAAGCGTTGTCATATGCTTGAACCCAATTTATGATTCATTGGATGTATTGTATGAAAAAAAAATTCTATTCATATTCATTAACTGTGCCAGTAATGCTTGAGTTGATGGTGTATTTGCTCCCTGTGGTCTGCATTTGCTTGTCTTATCTTCTCTCTCTTTCACTGCAGTCGAGTCATAAAAGCCCATGTCCTTGATCTCTGTCGGCCTGTATGGCTAGCTGCCATGGTAACCGACAAATTTGATTTCAATGTAAATATCTGACATTTTAGACATCTGAATAAAGTTTTATATAAGCATAGACAGATAATTCACCCCTAAGAAACGATAATAATAAGTATTCTGCTCTGGAAAGAGCTTTTCTAAAGCCAAACTGATGGCTTATAACGTAGGAAATTGCAGCCTCCATCTGTCTCTTGTTAGCGTGTTTGTACGTGTTGAGATGCTGAATGTAGCTCTTAGTAAGGCTGGAGAATGGACTGACGTAATCTTCACAGCCTTGAAGAGAAATTTGATTCTGAATAATTCACCCAAAAATGAACCTACTATTATCATTTATTATTTTTCTTATTAGCTAAAAATACTCATTTCCACCTTAGCTTAAAAACCTAATTAAGGCTTTTTAAGTAATTGAAGGCACCATTTTTTTAACTGATTAGAATTGCCAGGGAGATTTTTAGACCTAATACAGAAGAGAACATTTTCAGTATTGAAAAGAATGAATAACCATTTCAATTCTAAAGCGATCGAATAGCTTTAAAAGACATGAGTGGTATGGACTACTTTTATGGTGCCTTTTTAGTCTTTTTGGAATCTGACAGTTTAAATTGGCATCAATTTTGGCACCTAAGACATTGTGCAACAGTAAAATCTCCTTTTGAGTTGCAAGGATGAAAAAAGGGAACATTTTCAGAATTGAAAAGAATGAAGAACCATTTAAATTCTAAAGGAATCGAATAGCTTTAAAAGACATGAGTGGTATGGACTACTTTTATGGTGCCTTTTTAGTCTTTTTGGAACTTGACAGTTTAATTTGGCACCTAAGACATTCTGCTACAGTAAATATCTCATTTTGTGTTGCAAGAAAGAAAAAGAAAAAGAAGTCTGACGTGAATTAATTTTTTTTAATTCATTTTTTGTTTTCACCAAATGATTCATCTCTATGTATTGGTCTTGAAAAACCACCAGTTTTTGATTTTCTTTGGTTTAACCACGGCAACTGTTTTTGTGTCATGGCGCACAACAAATATTGCTAGATGTTTATGGGAACCTCCAATATCTCGGCTCAGGATGGTCTTAACTCCTTGGAACAAAAGCTGATTTTCACTTAAGGCCTAATGTAGTAATCAAAATTGATTTAAATTTCCATGTTTAAGTTGTGGTTACATTAGCAAAATTTTGGCAAATTTTTGTGAACATGTCCATGGTGTCAATAGTGTAGCGATATGAAGCACAGCTCACACAGAGTTCACATTCAAACCAAGCATCTTTCTGTTGGTCAACACATTTTTTTTCTTTTTAACAAACTGTAAGAACTGATGGTGAAGAAATTCATTTCCACTGGACCACTTGAGATGGATTGACCTGTAAATTATGAGTGATTTTGAGACATTTTTGGATGAACTACCCCTTTAGTTTGCCTGAATGCATTTTATGTCCTTTAGGACTCTAGGGATGGCTCATTATTGTCAGAATATTGCACAGGTTCATAAAGTGACCTTATGAAGAGCTTAATTCATTTCCTCATTTCGGGAGTTTTATTTTCTGGCTTAATCTCATTCTTTACACTTCACTGAGTCCACAGTTTATTTCAGGCCAAAAAATGTTGACCTAAATCTTCACTACTATGGAGAAAAAAAAAAGAAAATGAGGAACCATTTTCTTCATCCATGGTGGTTACATTTGAGAAATCCTGAATCTTTTTCAGTTCTGGGCAGTGATGTAATGTGACTGTGACTGAAAAACATTGACTTCTTGGCTTATTTCCTGTTCTAATAAACTATGTATCCTTTTGTTCTATGGTTGCCGAGGCAGTTTCATGACTTTTCTGGATTTTCTCCAACTTTGTGCCCTGTCATCTGTTGGCTAGCTACAATATTTATTAAAAACTTTTTCTTCTAATTGACTACCTTCAGACATATGGCATCTCCAATAGAAAGTAAATGGTGTTAGCCCTTTTAATTAATTGAAATGTGCAGATATTTGTCTTTTATTTTTCACTTTTAACTCGTATGAGTTAAAACACAAGGTCCAAGCACTTTAAAACTTAATGGTGCTAATAAAAAGATAACTAAAACTATTAAAAATAGTTTTTGTTAATTGAAATAAAGCTGAAATAAAATATAAATATTAGATGAAAAACAGAAATGCTGCCTTGGCAACAAACTGAAATAAAATAAGTTGAAGTACAATTAAGACTGAAATAAAAATGAAAGCAAAAATAGAAATATTAATAATAACAGAAGCATGAATATTAAAAAAATGAACTAAAATAAATTAAAAATACAAAAACAAAAGCTAATTAAAAATATTATAGTATATTAAAATAGTAAAACAACAGTGTAATATCACATATATTGTAAATATTTGACCAGTACTGAACACAAGCACCCTTTTATCATATCCTTTTAAAAGTTCATTCATTTTATTCTTTCTCTGTTTCCTTTCAGGCGGAGAGAGGCGGTGACGTGAACACTCTTAGCGTGCCACTGGTCATGCGCAGAGGTGGTTCTGAGACTTGTTTAGACCTGGATTCTGATCTGGTGGTACGGGACACCCCACGATCACGCTCTGGTCTGGACACCCTGCAGCAGAAAGTTCTAAAAGTGAAAGAGCAGCTGCGAATTGAGCAAAATTTACAGGATGAAAACGTGGCAGAGTATCTCAAACTCATTAACAACGCCGACAAGCAGCAAAGCAGCCGCATCAAACATGTGTTTGAGAAAAAGAACCAGAAGACGGCACACAATATTGTTCAGCTGCAGAAGAAGCTAGAGCAGTATCAACGCAAGATGAAGGAGTGTGACATCTCGAATGGGACCAAACACACTCCTACACACTCCAAAGAAAATGAAATGCCCAAAGACAACCTCAAGGAAAGCGTTGTCACAGGAAGTGGGCGCCACGTACACTTGGACAAAGTCAGAACTATTGGTCCAGGAGTTTCGCTGTCGCCGCCGTTCTTCTTCAGCAAGCCTCGAGAGATAGCAAACCTCATTCGCAACAAGTTTGGGAGCGCGGACAACATTGCACAGCTGAAGAGCTCCATGGAGACGGGAAGTGGACTGCAGGCGGAAGGGGGAGCCCGAACTCTGAGCGGCAGCGCCACACTAACCCCTAAACCCAAATACCCGAGCGATGACGAGTGCTCCACAGGGACATCGGTGTCAGTTGAGAGTAATGGTCATTTGGCTGGATCAGGTGCGACTGGACAGCACAGCGGGTCGGGGAGAGAAGGAGGCCATGGGGAAAGCAGCAGCCGGCTTGTGGAAGCCTGGGAGGAGATCAGGGAATTGAGGGATACTCAGAATCTACTGGCAGAAGACATCGAGACTCTAAAGTCCCAGTTTAAATGTGAATTTGAGAATATTACACAAACACTACAAGAGGAGCGATTCAGGTTAATAATCTTTTGTAGTCATATTTTTTAATACAAATATGTTAGTGTGTGATGTGTAAATGTTTTTTTAAGAATATAGTATTCATAGGGATACACAATGTATCTGTACCATATTGGTTATTGGAAAATATTAGCGATATTAAAATTATTACTAGTTTAATTTATCGGTAATGGTCGACATTGGACATTAAGTTGTGTATGCTCATTTTTCATATTTTTATATTTTAGATGACCTTTTCTCTCATATCTCACTTAAAGGTGCAATGTATAAACTTTAGGAGGATCTATTGACAGAAATGCAATATAATATACATAACTATGTTTTCAGTGGTGAAAAGGGTTCATCTTAAAGGGTTAGTTCACCCAAAAAATGAAAATTCTGTCATTAATTACTCACCCTCATGTTGTTCTACACCCGTAAGACCTTCGTTCATCTTCGGAATGAACAACAGTTAACAACACTACAACAAGAAACAGTTAACACTTCCAATGCCCAGAAAGCTACTAAAGACGTATTTAAAACAATTCATGTGACTACAGTGGTTCAACCTTAATGTTATGAAGCGACGAGAATACTTTTTGTGCGCCAAAAAAACTAAATAACGACTTTATTCAACAATATCTAGTGATGCTGATTTCAAAACACTGCTTCATGAAGCTTCAAAGCTTTACAAAAGTATTTTCTTTTGTTTCGAATCAGTGGTTCGGAGCGTGTATCAAACTGCCAAAGTCACGCCCCCCAGTGGTGAACCATTGAAATTTTGAAACGCTTACTGAAATCATGTGACTTTGGCAGTTTGATACACGCTCTGAACCACTGATTCGGAAAAAAAAAGATTCATAAAGCTTCGAAGCCTCATAGTGTTTTGAAATCGCCCACCACTAGATATTGTTGAATAGAGTTATTTTGTTTTGTTTTTTGGCGCACAAAAAGTATTCTCGTCGCTTCATAACATTAAGGTTGAACCACTGTAGTCACATGAACTGTTTTAAATATGTTTTTAGTAGCTTTCTGGGCATTGAAAGAGTTAATTTTCTTGCTGGCGATGCAGGCCTCACTGAGCCATCAGACTTTATCAAAAATATCTTAATTTGTGTTCCGAAGATGAACGAAGGTCTTACGGGTGTAGAACAACATGAGGGTGAGTAATTAACGACAGAATTTTCATTTTTGGCTGAACTAACCCTTCATGTCACCATTTTGCGCTGGCATGTTTCTACAGTAGCCCTAAATGGACAAACTGTTCTACAGAGTGCGTTTGCTTGACTACCTACTCTCTTCTGTCTCAGGCGATGACATATTTGTCCTGTGTTGGCCACCGTAGCTTCTCTATATTGCAATTCGCAACAACTAGATGCTGCTAAAATTTAAACACTTCACCTTTTAAAGTTCTTCTTTAAAAACACTTTAACATAAAAGTCCTGTTAACTAACTGTAATATTTAACAAATCTCAAAATTAATATTCATGTTGTTCTTCTATATTAGGTGTGAGCGGTTGGAAGACCAACTGAACGACCTCACTGAGCTTCATCAGAATGAGACCGCAAACCTCAAACAGGAACTAGCAAGCATTGAGGAAAAAATGGCCTATCAGGCTTATGAACGTGCCCGAGATATACAGGTATGTACAGTCACACACATGCAACAACACTCAAACACTATGGACTAATCATCCTAAACTTATGTACAGCACTGAAAAGGAATATCAGCGTATATTTATTCTATGTCCAAACCAGCTGCAACGTGATAAGCAATGAGGTTAATTCGGGCTTTAATCCTAACCAGCCACAACTACAATGACTCACAGTAAAATCTTACTCCACATGAATTGTAGACAACAAAAATGTTCTGATTTTGACTCTGGATTTAAGACTTCACACAAGTCAGGCTATGTCTGACTGGTAATCTGAAAAACACTACAGTTTAAATGTTAACCCCAAATACTTCAGTTTTGATGTGAATGCTTATTGTATGCAAGCATCTGAACTCATAGCCTTTGAATGTGTACTTCATTTGATAGTGTGCACAAACACAGGCAGCTGATGCATGAACCCTAGAAAGTTTCATCATTGTCCAATGTCTGCGCTATTTCTCTCCAATAGTTATGACAGATAAAGATGTTTTTTTACCTTTTTTTTTTTTTTTTTTTTTTTAATCTGAAGTTGTGGGTAATACCGGTATAATACCAGAAATACCGGTTCGTTGGCAGAAACTGCTAAATGCCACTTCCCTTTGTCAGCAAAAGCCCACAGAGGAACCAATCAGAAGATGCAAATCGAATCATATGATTTCAAGATGAATGACGGTGTGCGCATGAGTCGGCTTTCAATTGCCGAGCTGCAAGTTTTTATATTTTGTTGATCGTTACAGTGGCAGGATTCCTTTTGCTGCTGTAAAACTGATAGAAACTGACGTTTCTAACTACTCTGTCTTGTTGTCCAAAGAGGTGGACTTAGAGGTTTTTGCGAAAAAGAGAAAAGAAAAAAAAAACGCACATGGACTTGCTGGTTTTGCAGCAAAAGACAGTCAAATTTGTTAAATACCAATGAATTGACTAAAGTGACATATTTAAAAATAAGGCATTTCAATAACTGACTAATAACCTTTTAATTGCCATTAAAATTAAATTACTGAACCTGAACATAGGAGCCTGGTAAAAAAAATAAATGCTCATTTAAAAGAAAACATGTCAGATGGACTTGAAACATGAATCTTTGCTTCTAATCACAAATCATGAGCTTTAATTCTAACCACACAACTTTTGTTTGCAAACTTTCATTGGAACTATGGTTTCGGGAAACACTGAATCATTGAACTATGTTGATAATGATGGAACTTAAAACCATAGTTGGCAAACAATGCTTTTGGGAAAGCACACCAGGTTGGGATGCTGATGATCACAAGCGTGATTGATTTTAGTTTAATAAACAAGAAGTTAATCTTGAGCATTTACCTTTTTAAAGATAATTTGGCCATTTAGTTTGTTAGTTAGATTTTACCTTCAACAAAAATTGTTCCAAAAGAAACAAGCTTTGCAAAACAGACTTTAAAGGGTTAGTTCACCCAAAAATGAAAATTCAGTCATTTATTACTCACCCTCATGTTGTTCCACACCCGTAAGACCTTCATTCATCTTCTTCAGAACACAAATTAAGATATTTTTGATGAAATCCGATGGCTCAGTGAGGCCTGCATCGCCAGCAATAACACTCCCTTTTTCAATGCACAGAACGCTACTAAAAACATATTTAAAACAATTCATGTGACTACAGTGGTTCAACTTTAATATTATAAAGCAACAAGAATACTTTTTGTGCGGCAAAAATAACAAAATGGCGTCTTTATTCAACAATATCTAGTGATGGACGATTTCAAAACACTGCTTCATGAAGCTTCGAAGCTTTACGAATCTTTTGTTGTGAATCAGTGGTTCAGAGCGCCAAAATCACATGTGTAACACAGTTCATATGTACGGGAAGGAGGAGGCGGGAACCGGCGAACGTTTAAACATAACTTTAATATAAAATAAACAAAGAACAAAACGAAAGTAATGTCGGCAGACCCTCACGGACATCTGCCGGCCACACAAACATAATAAAACAAAGTAAAATCCAGGCCTGGTCCTCTCTCGTCCTTCACTGTCGTCGCTCCCCTTTTATGCTTCCGGAGCTCCTCCGTGAGAGGTTCGAGACCGGTGCAGAGCGCAGCTGATTCTCGTTAACACTCGCGACTCCAGCCTCGCGCCGTTCTCTCACGGCTCTCGCCCACCCTGCTTGTCACAACATGATTTCAGTAAACAAGGCTTCGTTACGTCATAAGTGTTTTGAAACTTCAATAGTTATCATGACTTTGGCAGTTTGATACGCGCTCCAAACCACTGATTCAAAACAAAAGATTTGTAAAGCTTCGAAGCTTCATGAAGCAGCGTTTTGAAATCGCCCATCACTAGATATTGTTGAATAAAGTCACAATTTTTTTTAGTTTTGGTGCACAAAAAGTATTTTCATGACTTTATAATATTAAGGTTGAACCACTGTAGTCACATGAACTGTTTTAAATATGTTTTTAATGTTTGAAAAAGGGAGTGTTATTGCTGGCGATTTAGGCCTTACTGAGACATCGGATTTTATCAAAAATATCTTAATTTGTGTTCCAAAGATGAACGAAGGCCTTACGGATGTGGAACGACATGAGGGTGAGTAATAAATGACAGAATTTTCATTTTTGGGTGAACTAACCCTTTAAGTGCAGCGACAGCAATTTCCGCTGCCTGCTCAAAGCGCTCTGTATAATCACTCTAGAATTTCGGGTGCTGTTGTATTAAATATCAGCAATTTTGAAATGCTTTGAGAACTGGAATTGCAGTATCTCTGTCTTTCCCTCTTTGCAGGATGCTTTAGAAGTTTGTCAGACGCGAGTGAGTAAGTTGGAGTTACAGCAACAGCAGCAGCAGGTCTTGCAGTTGGAAGGTGCCGACGCCAAAGTGCTGCTTGGAAAATGCATTAACATCATGCTGGCCATCGTCACTGTGATCTTGGTGTGCGTCTCCACCGCTGCTAAGTTTTCCGCTCCGCTAATGCGAAGTCGTCTACATGTGTTCGGGACTTTCGTATGCGTTTGTCTACTGGTGTATGGCTGGAGCAACTGGGAGCATTTGCAGTGCGCAATAGAACGAATGCTACTGCCTAGATGAGGGACATGAAACGCGTTTGTATGCATGTTCAGCAACGTTCTCGTCAGAACAAGTGCTCCTCCAGGGATCTTCCCTTCACAATGTGACTGTTCTAAGATGGCTTTAACATACACTTTTTGTCTATTTTGTGTTTGTGTTGATGTGAGCAAGATAGTATTCATGATGTACTGTAGCAAAAACGGGTCCATCTCTGACTTTATTGTGTTATTTCGAATAACATGTTTCCATTTGTCAGCCGTGTCTTAAAAGTAAAGGTTCACCACCTTTTTACAAATTTAATGTGCTTTTTTTTAGGTGGCGATGGCATGTTTGTGGTCACAAAAACAAATCTGGGTCACATTTCATCCCACAATCAATCATAAGAACAAAAAAATTATATATATATATATATATATATATTTATTTATATATATATATATATTTATATATATATATATATATATATATATATATATATATATATATATATATCATAAAGAAAATGAAGACTAGGGAGCATATTTTCCTTTTTTGTACTGTGACATTGTCATGATGATATATTTTTATGGGTGTTTTACTTTTGAGAAATTCTCATTCTTGATTCTTATTAGGTTTTTATTACTGTCTGTGATGAATGGGATTCTGGAAACAATAATTTACAGTAATTTTAATATATAACATGTTTTTTTTTTTTTTTTCATTTTAATAATGAGATGTTATTGCAGTAATGAGATATTTGGGGAGATGTGATTAATTCCAAACAATGTTAGAATGCAGAACATGTCTTTGTCTTTAAGGGCTTGATTTTCTTTATGCAAAAAAAATTTTTTGTTTATTTTTCAAGCCAGACGTGTTTTTGACATGCTTTGTAAGTTTCATTCGTTTACTAAGACTACATTTTCTAGCATTATTTGTACTATTGAAATGACCTGAAGTTCTTTTCACCGGCACTTTAAACACGGCGCCCAAGTTTGAGATTCTGTGTGGGGTTTTTTAATTTTTTTTTTTTTATTATTATTAATCTTTAGTCTGAGCAACGGTGCTCTGTACTGACCACAAACTATAGAAACAAACACTTCTTTTTGTTTGCTAATAGAAATGCCTTAGGGGTTATAGAAACTAGAACAAGAGAAGGAAACAAATGTCTCTGTCAAGTTTATGTAACATTCTGAACTGTTCTTTGTGGAAGTTAGAATTACTATTTTTATATATTTTTAATTAGCTTTGTTTAATGTATGCTTTAATGATCCAGAATGCAAACTGATTTAAACATTATTACCATGTTCCTTTTGAGTGTGTGCCTGCCTGTGGTGGTTTTGACTGAAGATTGTATAAGTCACAAAATCTGAATTTACCCATGAACATGAACTAAGATGTGGTGTAAAATTAGTTTTAGAGGCCTTTTATCTTTAAGCATGGGGATAGTGATTTTATTTGTTTTATACATGCTTCAGTGTCCATCTGGTAGGAAACTGGTCTGATTTGAAATATTGTCAAAACCTAAAATAAATGGCCTCGTTTTCTCTTATTTTATGATTCTTTCTTTATTCAACCACCTGATGCATCTCTCATTGGGTTGAACCATTTGTGAACTAAGAAACTGTGAAAATGTAGCTGTTCCATTCTTTTCTTTTTTTATACATCCGTACCTGTGCTGTTTGACATTAGTTACCTGAAAGATAATCCTTTGCAAGACTTCAAGGCTTGAATGTCTTTCATTATTTTCAAAGGTCACTGATGACGCTTGTGCTTCAGCGACTTTCAGGTGGTTGTCGCCCTCTTGTGGCTGATACAGGAAACGCAGCATGATGTACTCCGGTATGAAACTACAGAAGAAAAAAAGCTTCAATTAAAGGGTTAGTTCACCCAAAAATAATGTCATTTATTATTCACCATCATGTCGTTCCACGCCCGTAAGACCTTCGTTAATCTTCGGAACACTAATTAAGATATTTTGATTAAATCCGATGAGGCCTCCATAGCCAGCAATGAAATTTCCTCTCTCAAGATCCATAAAGGTACTAAAAACATATTTAAATCAGTTCATGTGAGTACAGTGGTTCAATATTAATATTATAAAGCGACAAGAATATTTTTGGTGCGCCAAAAAAACAAAATATCAACTTAGTGATGGCCGATTTCAAAACACTGCTTCATGAAGCTTCGGAGCATAATGAATAAGCGTGTCGAATCATGATTCGGATCGTGTGTCAAACCGCCAAACTGCTGAAATCACGTGACTTTGGTGCTCCGAACCGCTGATTCATAACGCTCCGAAGCTTCATGAAGCAGTGTTTTGAAATCGGCCATCACTATATAAGTCGTTATTTAGTTTTTTTGGCACACCAAAAATATTCATGTCGCTTTATAATATTAATATTGAACCACTGTACTCACATGAACTGATTTAAATGTGTTTTTAGTACTTTAATGGATCTTTGCTGGCTATGGAGGCCTCACTTAGCCATCAGATTTCAACAAAAATATCTTAATTTGTGTTCCGAAGTTGAACGAAGGTCTTACAGGTGTGGAACGGCATGAGGGTGAGTAATTAATGACATTATTTTCATTTTTGGGTGAACTAACCCTTTAACACGTCGTCTCGTCAGACTCCATATACAAGTAAAATAATAAACTTAGAGGCATGACAATCCACTCCATTCGAATACAGACAGAGACAAGACTGTCAGACCTCAGCTTTACACCCAAACAATTCAGTACTTGAGGGAAGTGTTGAGTATCCGATGTAGCCTATTTTTTGCTTACCGTGTGACGCATTCATTGAAAAAAAAGGACTCTCAAATTGAACCACAGTTTCTAAGCGACTATACTGTACGTTTTCTTGAATTAGCCTGAGGTTTGGTTGTCATGTCCAAAGTTATTCTCAGTAACATCAACTTTGTCGACATCATGGATAAAAAAAAATATTAATATCATTAATATTAAATTGTTATTGCCAAAACATTGACCAGTCAGGTGAAGCGGATTCCACTGATCATCTCCTAACAAGGCCACATATTAAGGTCTTGGTAGATTAAATGGTAAGCAAACAATCAGTTCTTTTAATAAACAATCTCCTGGATGCAGAAAAAATTGGCAGGAATAAAGATCTGAGGCAATTTTTTGGCAAGGCTTCTGGGTCAGAGTGGGCCTATAAACAGCAAGGATTGTGGGTTGGTCCCGTGTCAGCCGTGTTGAGAATTTACACCACAAACCGGTGACAGGATGTTGGGCGCCCAAGGCTCATCAATGCTCGAGGGCAACAAAAGGTCTGGTCCGAGCCAACAGAAGGTCTACTGTGGCACAAGTCACACTGAATTTTAATGATCATTATGGGAGGAATGTGTCAACACAGTGCATTACACTCTGCTGCATATAGGGCAACATAGCCACAGACCATTCAGAGTGCCTATGATGACCCCTGTTCACCATCAGAAGCGCCTACAAACATGAAAACTGGACCTTGGAGCAGTGGAAGAAGGTTGCCTGATCCGATTTGTCCCACCCCATGGACTGCCGTGTACGTGTGCGCTGTTTACCTGTGGAATTGATGGCACCAGAATGCACCGTGGGACGATGACAAGTCAGTATAGGGAGTGTGATGCTCTGGGCAATGTTCTGCTGGGAATCCATGGGTCCAGCTATTCATGTGGACTTAAATTTAACGTGTGCTGCTATACCTACCTAAAGATTGTTGCAGACCAGGGTCCTGTACCTTGATGGTAGTTGAACAAACTCAGGTTACAGGATTAGTTTTGCATTGACAAAACCAAACCAATCTAATCAGGCTTTGTTGGTAACATGACTCAGACTCAGTTGGTAACGTCCCTCATTTCTCTGTCAATTCAGGCTTTGATCCTGTTTAGGTGTGACATCAGTAGCTAACAGCCAATCACATGCTGTGGAACAGTGAATCTGCGATTCACTTCTCTCTTCTGCAGAATATTACGAGACTGAAAAACTAAAAAATCTTGCTATATCAGTGCACATAAAAGTTGAAAAGTTAGTTTATATAGTTGATAGAGGTATAGAGAGAATTGAAAATTTAAAGGGTTAGTTCACCCAAAAATGAAAATTCTGTCATTTATTACTCACCCTCATGTCGTTCCACACCTGTTCACACCGCCGCCGGCGAGAGCGTCAACATTCGCCTTGGCCGCCCTGCCAAGTGCCAACAACGCTGTTCGTTCAAACCGCCGCCGACGGGAGGGTCAAAGTAAATGACAAGTTGCGTCAACCAATCGGAAGCCTCTCAAGCGAGGACATCTACATTCCGATTGGTTGCCGCCGAACCGCGTCATAGCTCATTACCATAAGTTAACCTGATTTCACAAGACGCGCCGCTCTCGCCGCCGGGCTCTCATTGAAAATGAATGACTTTCTGTCACTTTGACGCTCTCGCCGCCGGCGGTGTGAACTGCCGCCGGCGAGAGCGTCAACAGTCGCCTTGGCCGCCCCCTGCCAACAACGCTGTTCGTTCAAACCGCCGCCGACGGGAGGGTCAAAGTAAATGACAAGTCGCATCAACCAATCGGAAGCCTCTCAAGCGAGGACCTCTACATTCCAATTGGTTGCCGCCGAACCGCGTCATAGCTCATTACCATAAAGTTAACCTGATTTCAACTCGCATCGACGCTCTCACCGTCCAAGACGCGCCGCGCCGCTCTCGCCGGAGCTCGCCGCCGGCTCTCATTAAAAATGAATGACTAGCGTCACTTTGACGCTCTCGCGGCTCGCCGCCGGCGGTGTGAACACACAGAAGACCTTCGTTCATCTTCAGAACACAAATTAATTTATTTTTTATAAAATCCAATGGCTCAGTGAGGCCTGCATTGCCAGCAATGACACTCCTATTTTCAATGCTCAGAAAGCTACTAAAACATATTTAAAACAGTTGACGTGACTACAGTGGTTCAACCCTAATAAAGTGACGAGAACAGAAAATAGCATCTTTATTCAACAATATCTAGTGATGGATGATTTCAAAATACTGCTTCATGAATCTTATGAATCATTTGTTTCAAATCGGTGATTCAAAGTGCCAAAATCACATGATTTCAGTAAACGAGGCTTCGTTACGACGTGTTTTGAAACTTCAATAGTTCACGTGACTTTGGCAGTTTGATACGCGCTCCGAACCACTGATTCAAAACAAAAGATTCGTAAAGCTTCATGAAGCAGTTTTTTTTACATCACCCATCACTAGATATTGTTGAATAAAGATGCTATTTTGTTATTTCTGGTGCACAAAAAGTATTCTCGTCACTTTATAATATTAAAGTTGAACCACTAGTCACATGAACTGTTTTAAATACGTTTTTAGTAGCTTTCTGGGCATTGAAAAGGAGTGTTATTGCTGGCAATGGAGGCCTCACTGAGCCATCGATTTTGATCAAAAATATCTTAATTTGTGTTCTGAAGATGAACGAAGGTCTTACGGGTGTGGAACGACATGAGGGTGAGTAATTAATGACAGAATGTTCATTTTTGGGTGAACTAACCCTTTAAGCTCACATGTAATTTTTATAGTTTTATCTATTGATACCAAAGCTTATTTATATTACCTTTATATTTTTATATTCATTTCAACTAAGTGCTTAATAATAATTGATAAACTAAAATTGTATGTGTGTAATGGATTAAGGGTATAATATTTACATAATATCTAAATCACACAAAATTAATATTATAAATAAGCATTGCTAAAAGCTTTTTTTTTTTTTTGACATGTAGTGACCTTTAATTTGCAGTAGAAACTGGGGAAGTGACTTTATTGCATCAGACATGTCACTTTGCTCACAGATGATTGGTCCAATTTTGGTTTGAGATCTATTACCAGGAACATAACCTGCCCCAGAGAAGGTTAGCCGTGGAATGCAAGTTACTATAGCGTTGAACCGCTAAACCCAAGCCACTTTCATGGTGGTTAAAACCCAGGGTTGGCGCAAACTAAACTGAAAAATACCTGGCTATCCACCTAAACTGACTGTAGGATTTCTAATATCATATATAGGACACAATAAACTAGGAGAATTTTTTCATAGTTCAGAAAAAGCAAAAATATATTGAGTGGTCTTAGTAAAATCTTATACTGTTTTTCAATAAAATGTCTTAAATGAATTGCATTCGTGCAGTTAGTAACTTATATATGACAATACAAAATTGCATTTACATAGTTGACAACTGATTATAGTCTGAGCTTTTTATTTATTAGTTCTTGATAGTTAAGCACAGGTGCTGTAGATGGTGATTTTCTGACTGAGTTCTTGCAGTACTTCTCTGGCCTCATTCTCCAGCCCTTCCAGCTCCTGAGCTTTCTCCACCAGAGTGTGCTGATTTATCACAAATGATCTCTCCAGCTCTGGAAGAGATAAAGAGAAAGAAAAGTCAGGAATCATAGTTAAATCTATAATCTAATATTTGAGTCTGTGAGCATGGTTACCTCTTAGTCTCTGTAGTTTGTTGGTGGCATCTGTTAATAGATCTTTTGCTTCCTGTCGTAGTTCCTCAGCCTTCTGACGTGCATCAATCACACCTGCTGCATTTTGATCTATCAGACCGCTTGCCAGTTGGTACTTAGGTCGCACGTTCAAGTCAATTTCCTAAAATACACAAATTTACACACACAAACTTATTTTAAAGTGAGTCAATGATGTATGAGTATCCCAGATATAAAAATAAAAAGAAGTAACCAAACCTGCTATATTATCTATATTTATATAGCTATAATCATAGGCCTATGCTATATTTAAGAAAAGTAACAGTTTAATTCCTTTGGTTAAAGGATTGGTTCACTTCTGAATGAAAATTTCCTGATAATTTACTCACCCCCATGTCATCCAAGATGTTCATGTCTTTCTTTCTTCACTCGAAAAGAAATGAAGGTTTTTGATGAAAACATTCCAGGATTATCCTCCTTATAGTGGACTTCAGTGGACCCCAAATGGTTGAAGGTCAAAATTAAAATTTCAGTGCAGCTTCAAAGGGCTTTAAACGATACCAGACAAGGAATAAGGGTCTTATCTAGCGAAACGATTAGTCATTTTCTTAAAAAAAAAATACAAATGTATATGCTTTATAAACAGAAATTATCACCTTGCAAGTGCTTCCACCATTCCGCTTTCTGTATTCTTCAAAACACTTACGCTGTATGTCCTACGTCTTCCCTATTTTTACTTACGGAAAAAAGGAACTGGCGCCACATTCATTACGTAAGTTGAATAGGAAAGGCTTAGGACATACAGCGTAAGCTTTTTGAAGAATACGGAAAGCGGAAGCACTTACAAGGCGATAATTTGTGTTTATAAAGCATATACTATTGTATTTTTTTAGAAAATGACCAATCGTTTCGCTAGATAAGACCCTTATTCCTCGTCTGGTATCGTTTAAAGCCCTTTGAAGCTGCACTATAACTAATTGTGACCAACCGTTTGGTGCCCATTGAAGTCTAAGAAGAATAATCCAGGAATGTTTTCATCAAAAACCTTAATTTCTTTTCGACTGAAGAAAGATAGACATGAAGATCTTGGATGATATGGGGGTGAATAAATTATCAGGAAAATTTTATTTGAAAGTGAACTAATCCTTTAATGAATGTTGTGTTACCATCAAGTAAAAATACATTTTCCTTACAGAATATACATCTTAATCTTTTTTTAAAGTTATATATATATATATATATATATATATATATATATATATATATATACAGTATTCAAGTCATCATATGTGTAAATTTCCTTCGAATGTATTTTTGAATAAATAAACAGTTAATAGGCATTTCGTTACTTGTGCAGTGTGCTCAATTTCCTCTTTGATGTAGTCAGTTTGTTTCTGAGTTTGATCTGCACTTCTGGATGTTTCTTGAGTTTTCTGTTGGAGTTCGTCGACCTCTCTCTCAAGATCCAAAAATCTTCTTGTGCTGCTACTCAGTTTGAACTCTGTTGCTTCAGTTTTTGATTGTACCTGTAGACACAGGAAGATTTCATTAAAAAGAATCAATAAAATTAGAAAAAACTGATAATGTTTAAGGGCACATAAGGATTTTTAAAGATATATATACTCACAGCAGTAATTTGTTCTTTTGTTTGGTTTATGTCACTCTTGACCTCATTCAGTTTTTCGCTGGCAGCAGTCTGAGCGCGCTCAGTATCCTCTAGAGTTTCCTTCACCTCATCACTGGTCTGTTTCAGTGCTGTAGCTCTCTCACTGTGATACACACACAAAACACACACACGGTGATGTAATATAGGAGGGTGTTTTTATGTTTATTTCTTCCACTATGGGCCTTTTTTATTACATGGGTCGATTTTCTTAGGGTACAGGTGACAAAACAACTTTCTTTGTTTTTGAAGGTCACATTAAAACGGTTTGTATTTCTACCTTACTTTTTACTTGTCAAATACTCAGATTTAATATTTTTGCCCTGCACCAGACCCAATTATATAATTTTTAAAACTATGATAATCTAAACATAGAGTGCATTATAAACAGATTTTAATATTCGCTGTGTGAAAATTATTTATATAATTTTTACACAAATTATGACAATCCTTTAGTTGTGGCGCCACAACCAAAAATTTTGCCACAAAAAAGTTGCAAAATTAATGTACTTGGTTACTAACTAGACAACAGTACCAATGAACCGCAAGCTTGAGATGAAAAATGAGACATATGCTGTGAGAAAACAAAAAAACTCTTGACCCTTCGCCAGGGGTTTGATTGACAGGCGATCTAACCAATCATAACGCCAAATCCGTCATTTTGTCCGACAAACAGTCAGGGGAGTTAACGTAAGTGGACTTGAACTTAAAAAATGTTGTGTACTGACGCCTTTCCGCTATTGGAACAATATTCCTTCTGATGTTTATTTGATGCTATAAATGAACTATTAGGAAGAGATGATCGGTTCATGAGCCGTTTGAGCTGAGGCACTACAGCGATCTGTCACGACACATTAAAGAGCCACAAAATGGTATTTACTGTTTAAATTTCTTTAAAAATGACAAAATTTGAAATTTGAGACTGTTTCATATCAAAAGTAACCTGCTCTGTTTTGTCTGTCGACACGTTGTCATTGTCCTTTGCTCCGCAATGTATTTTTCACTGCGTGAGAACATGATGTGTGGCGAGAGATCAGCATGGCTTGTCGGACATAGCAACAGTAACTAAAGGGGGCGGGTTTTTGCGAACGGTCAGTTCTCCAGTGATGCATTTATATTAGTGGTTCTCAACCCAGGGCCACTAGCGAGCCTCTTCAAACTTATAGGGGGCTCCAGTAAGTCTTACAATTATTTAAAGGTGCCCTAGATTCAAAAACTGAATTTACCTCGGCATAGTTAAATAACAAGAGTTCAGTACATGGAAAAGACATACAGTGAGTCTTAAACTCCACTGTTTCCTCCTTCTTATATAAATCTCATTTGTTTAAAAGACCTCTGAAAAACAGGCGAATCTCAACATAACACCGACTGTTACGTAACAGTCGGGGTGTACGCCCCCAATATTTGCATATGCAAGCCCAGGATTGAGGCATTACACAAGGGCAGCCAGTATTAACGTCTGGATGAAAGGCATTAGACAAGGGCAGAATGTCTGGATGTGCACAGCTGAATCAACAGACTAGGTAAGCAAGCAAGAACAATAGCAAAAAATGGCAGATGGAGCAATAATAACTGACATGATTCATGATAACATGATATTTTTAGTGATATTTGTAAATTGTCTTTCTAAATGTTTCGTTAGCATGTTGCTAATGTACTGTTAAATGTGGTTAAAGTTACCATCGTTTCTTACTGTATTCACGGAGACAAGAGCCGTCGCTATTTTCATTATTAAACACTTGCAGTCTGTATAATGCATAAACACAACTTCATTCTTTATAAACCTCTCCAACAGTGTCTAATGTTAGCTTTAGCCACGGAGCATAGCCTCAAACTCATTCAGAATCAATGTAAACATCAAAATAAACACTGTACTTACGCGATTAGACATGCTGCATGACAAATTATGTTTTATTAACATAGTTCAGGAGGAACAAGTCAAATAAGCTACCCAATCATTACGTCATCTTAATGATTACGTCATCTCAACCAGCTGTCAACAATCTGTAATCAACGTATCTCCCCGGACAGCACGCCAAATACATTTACCAATTTATTTACCTGACTTATTTGTAAGTGTGAACTCGTGAAACACTTTGTAAAGATCCATTTTGAGGGTTATATTAGCTGTTTGATTTTTTTTTAATGTTGTTTAAGGCAAGCGCGAGCTCTTGGGGCGTGGAGCACTAGATTTAAAGGGCCACACACCCTGAATCGGCTCATTTCTAATTATGCCCCAAAATAGGCAGTTAAAAAAATGAATTAAAAAAAAAAAATCTATGGGGTATTTTGAGCTGAAACTTCACAGACACATTCAGGGGACACCTTAGACTTATATTACATCTTTTAAAAAAAAGTTCTAGGGCACCTTTAAATTTAGTTATATTAACAATTTGAATTAAAAAAAAAAAAAAAAAAAGATGAGATAAACATAAGGATGTACAACATTAAACTGACATCTACGAAGCTTCACACATGCGGACAAAAATATATATATCATGGCTATGAATTAAGAATTTGTTCTCTTGTTTTAGTTCATTTGTGGCCACGACATACATATTTTTTCCCCAAAATGTCACGTGTGGGGCTCCGTAGACATCATATTTTGTTTTTATTTTATTAAATTTATTATTATTTTTATTGCAGATTAGATAGGCATTTCAGTTTAGATAGGCGGGGCTCCGAGGGCTGTTTTCTCGAAGAAAAAGTCAGAAAGGTTGAGAACCTGCTTTATGTCCAAAGTTGGACATTGTTAGTGGGCATAAATAAACTAGTGAGAAATGTCAAAAGTTCACAGGTGTGTGTGTGTTTACTCACTTGGCAGCCTGTGCTTGTTGCAGGAGTCTCTCTGCAGTGCGGGCCTCGTCTGCCGTCTGGGTCAGAATATCATCCACGCTGGTCAGTCTGGCCACATGTTCTCGGATCTCTGAGGTCATGTTCTTTAGCGCTCCAGATGACACTGGCAAACTCAATTTCATCACCTCATCAGCTACTTCCTCTATACGCTTTGGATCTGTTTCGTCTACACAGACAATCAAGTTTTTAACATCAATATTTAGATTTACACTCTTTGCGACATCACATAATGATCAATTTATATATGATATACCATGTTCCTATAGCCCAGAGGTCACTAAATGGCGGACCGCGGTCCGGGTCCGGACCCAAAAGCCGCCCCGTACGGACCCGAACCTACAGCCAAAACAGAAGGTTATGATTTAAAACCTGACGGGACGCTTCTATTTTGAACGACGCAGCTTTTGTAGTCTTTACGGTAGTGGTAGAAACGCACGGACCAATTGCATGCGAGTTAAACTATTCCACGTGATACCACTCAGCCAATCAAGTCCGCGCATCTCAGGCGGTAATCTTTGACTGTGCAGACAGATGCGAGAGTTACAGGCAAGTTACACATTGAAAAGACGGTAGAAAGAAAAAGAAAGATAGCGATACATGTAGAAAACAAATGGGGAGAATCAGACGAGTGACAGAGACGGAGAAAAGGAGAGAAACAGGCGAGTGAGACGGAGAAAGGGAGAGAAACGAGAAACAGGCGAGTGAGACGGAGAAAGGGAGAGTAAAGTTGGCCGCATTTTCACAGATTCAAATTTTCCGGATAAATAACTCGTGAGATAAACGTAGATAAACTCGTGAGATTAACTTTTTAACGTAGGCAAGCAGCTACAACTTAATTTTCCTTAAAACAAGCTTTCCTCCGCAGTGGACAAAATGCACGTCTATGTGCGCGGACGGCTGAGAGACAGATCCGAAGGGACCGACTGCAAAGTGCAAAACCTGAAAAGCGTTACTACAAAAACAGTCAATATCTTCAATGTTACACACTGCATTGTCATCAAATTCAGTTCACCCATCACTGCTGGTTATACTACAACTCTTTTAGGAAAAATATATTTTTTAATAATTTATAATTTTTCTTATAATGAAAAATATTCAATAACTTCACTAAGAAATTATGAACTTCATTATGAAAAATACATGTAATAACTTCACTGTAACACACTGTACTGTCACCAAATTCAATTCACACATCACTGATGTCTTGGTAGTAGATACTAGTACACTTATTATGGAAAAATGTCAATAGTGCAGTGTATTACGTTATAAGTTATTCATTATTTTTTTTATAATAAAAAATACAAAAAAGTGAATGCAAAAATACATTTTTCCAAAATAAGTGTTATAGTAGAACCAGCAGTGGAGTGTGAAATAATTCAAAAGAGGTGTTATTTATGTAATTTGGCTCACGAGTTATTGATTCGAACCTGTGAATATGTGGCCAACTTTACTTAAGTCAGAACATGCACAATTTTTTTTTGTTTATTTTCTCTTATTTTGAAATGTAGCTCTATTTTATTTAGCTAATGAGAGAACATTATATCTACAGTCAAACATATTTGTTCAGTTCTATTTTACGTGTCAATAAATATTGTCAAAACATTTTTGAATTGTACTGAATTCGTTTGATTTGACAGTCAGGAATCAATTACATGCAGATAGTGATACAACTACTAGGCTACTTAAAATGTATATAATATATATCACACTAACTAGTTAGACATTATGATCTTCCGGACCTTTGCTTTAAGAAATTTTCTCTAACTGGACCTCTTAAAATTTTAGTTGAATACCCCTGCTATAGCCCATAAGCAATGGTATATACTGTATCAACAAAAAGAGATACTGGGTGGGTAGGACATTTCATGCAGATCTAAATATATGTGTTTTGAATAAAAGATTGTTAGTATTCTGAACACAACTAATGTGTGAGTGTTTACTATATGTAACATTTCATACTTGTGAGGAAGTCTCGTATTTGCTGAATGAGGTCTCTGAGCTCCTCATTGGTCTGTTCCACTCGTGCTTTGCTCTGATTGGCTCTCAGTAACACTCCCTGAGCACTGAGCTTAGCCTCATCCGCACGTCCTCGAGCATCTGACACCTACCAGATAACACACATGCATAAACACACTTAACACTTATCGTAGTAAAAAAAAAAAAAAAACCACCAAGGCAGATTAAAAATACAGTAAAAACAGCAATATTGCAAAATAAATATTACAATTTAAAATAACTGTTTTCTATTTGAATATATTTAAAAATGTAATTTATTCCTGTGATGCAAAGCTGAATTTTTAGCATTTAGTCTTCAGTGTCACATGATCCTTCAGAAATCAATCTAATATGTTGTTCTAATCTAATATCTATATTATAATCTAATATTTGCTGTTTAATATTTTTGTGAAAACCATGATACATTTATTTCAGGATTTTTTAATGAATACAAAGTTCAAAAGAACAGCATTTATTTCAAACTGATTTTTTTTGTAACAATGTAAAAGTTTCTGTCACTTTAGATCAATTTAATGCATCCTTGCTGAATAAAAGTACTAATTAAACAAAATCTTACTGACCCAAAAAACTTTTGAAGTCTCTTATGCTCATTAAGGCTGCATTTATTTAATAATAAATACAGAAAAAACAATAATATTGTGAAATATTATTACAATTTAAAATTATGGTTTTCTATTTTAATATACTTTAAAATATAATTTATTTCTGTGATCAAAGCTAAATTTTCAGCATCATTACTCCAGTCTTCAGTGTCACATGATCCTTCAGAAATCATTGTAATATGCTGATTTATTATCAATGTTGGAAACAGTTGTGCTGCTTAATATCATTTTATAACCTGTGATACTTTTTCAGGATTCTTTGATGAATAAAAAGTTAAAAAATATCAGCATTTATTTAAAATAGAAATCTTTTGTAACAATTTACACTACCGTTCAAAAGTTTGGGTTCAGTCATTTTTCTTTTTTTTTGAAAGAAATTAATACTTTTATTCAGCACGGATGTATTAAATTGATAAAAAAGTGATAGTAAAGATTTATATTGTTAAAAAAAATTTGTATTTTGAATAAATGCTGTTCTTTTTAACCTTTTATTCATCAATGAATCCTGAAAAGAGTATCACAGGTTCCAAAAAAATATTAAGCAACACAACAGTTTTCAACATTGATAATAACTGAGTATCGAAATCAGCATATTAGAATGATTTCTGAAGGATCATGTGACACTAAATACTGGAGTAATGATGCTGAAAATTCAGCTTTGCATCACAGAAATAAATTATATTTTAAAGTATATTAAAATAGAAAACCATCATTTTAAATTGTAATAATATTTCACAATATTATTGTTTTTTCTGTATTTATTATGAAATAAATGCAGCCTTAATGAGCATAAGAGACTTCATTCAAACTTTTGACTGGTAGTGTTTATATATATATATATATATGAATTTAAATAAATTAATAAGTTATGGTCATTAATATTGTTGTGAATACCTACCATCTTGTTTAGCTTGTCCACTTCTTTTAAAGCGTGCAGGACCTCTTGGTCTAAGTTTTTGGCTTTGTTCAAGGCCTCTTGAGATTGGGTCACAATAGTCTTACATCCTTCTCCACCACACTGGGACACGCCATCCTCGCTCACACAGCCTAGACCACCACAGACACCGCAACCATCAAGACCTGGCACCCCTCCGCACACCTACACACACATTTACACATCTGATATTATAACCCATGACAATATAGCTTTCATACATTAAAATAATGAGCACATTGTTGGATTTTGACTAATATTTCTCATAAGTTCTCAGGCTGTGTTTCTGAGAACTGCTTAGCATGCCACTAACATGCTAACATGAGCTCCTAAATGCTAACTAATTAGATTAGTGCTTTATAAAAGGCAGAGCCAACCAGCACTCACACACTCACGCCACACTTTGTGCGCCATTCAAATAACCCACTGACTACTTGTTTTTATTTATTTATTTATTTATTTTTTATGTAGTTTCAGTTACCTGACGGCTTAGTCGTGAAAGGTCTGAGGAGTCCAGTTCAGATCCAATGTTGTCCAGCCTCTGTATATGCAGCTGATGTTTCAGGTTAAATTCTTTCTCTGAGGCATCTAGTTTGGCTTCTGTAGCTTTCCGCAGCAAGGCAGACTCTTTGACCGTACTTCCCGGTTCAGAGACGGCTTGATTGACACGATACTCCGCCACGCCAGATTCCCTGTAATACTCTCTGATGCCGTCTGCCGCACCTACAGGAGATGATCACCACACACTTCAGACACACCATATGTGTGTTGAATTTAGCCAGTATGTTTGTATGCTCATCTCACCTCTGGCATCTGAATGTTTAATGTTCAGAACCTGCTGCTGTTTGTCAGAGGAGATCTCTTGAAGGTTTTGGGCCTCCTTGGTCAGACTTTCCAGGTTCTTCACGGCCTGTTGATGGTCAGCAGATACCTTCTCCAGATCTGTTTCAGATCGGTCCATAGACTTTCGCAGAACTGATGCTGTCTCACTAAGATCAGGAGACAGAAATTGAAAGTGTATCAGTAAACAGTGTTAGCATTCACACTGTTACTGGTCTTGAAAGCAGACTCAGATATCATTTTGGTCCATTTTAGATGTGACAGGGACTTGTTTTTTGTTGTTGTTTTTTTGTTTTTTGGAATGCAAATCAATTGAACATTAATGGTGTGTTAGTTTTAAGTATTTGCAAAACTCTATATATTTTAAAGGTGCCGAAGAACATGTTTTTAAAAGATGTAATATAAGTCTAAGGTGTCCCCTGAATGTGTCTGTGAAGTTTCAGCTCAAAATACCCCATAGTTTTTTTTTATAAATTTTTTTAACTGCCTATTTTGGGGCATCATTATAAATGCGCGATTCATGGTGTGCGGCCCCTTTAATTCTTGTGCTCCACACCCCAAGAGCTCGCGCTTGCCTTAAACAACATAAAAAAAGTTCACACAGCTAATATAACCCTCAAAATGGATCTTTACAAAGTGTTCGTCATGCAACATGTCTAATCGCTTAAGTACAGTATTTATTTGGATGTTTACATTTGATTCTGAATGAGTCTGATTGTGCTCCGTGGCTAAAGCTAACATTACACACTGTTGGAGAGATTTATAAAGAATGAAGTTGTGTTTATGAATTATACAGACTGCAAGTGTTTAAAAAATGAAAATAGCGACGGCTCTTGACTCCATGAATACAGTAAGAAACGATGGTAACTTTAACCACATTTAACAGTACATTAGCAACATGGTAACGAAAGATTTAGAAAGACAATTTACAAACACCACTAAAAATATCATGATATCATGGATCATGTCAGTTATTATTGCTCCATCTGCCATTTTTCGCTATTGTTCTTGCTTGCTTACCTAGTCTGATGATTCAGCTGTGCACATCCAGACGTTAATACTGGCTGCCCTTGTGTAATGCTTTGAACATGAGCTGGCATATGCAAATGTTGGGGGCGTACACCCCGAGTGTTACGTAACAGTTGGTGTTATGTTGAGATTCGCCTGTTTTTCAGAGGTCTTTTAAACAAATGAGATTTATATAAGATGGAGGAAGCAATGGAGTTTGAGACTCACTGTATGTCATTTCCATGTACTGAACTTTTGTTATTCAACTATGCCGAGGTAAATTCAATTTTTAAATCTAGGGCACCTTTAAAATTGACTAGTTGGTGGGTTGCCTGAATGGTTTTGGGTTCACCTGACCCCAATCTTGGGGTGTGTTTACATAAGATACATTCTTGCATTGAAAAAGAGCTAGAAAAGAAATGGATTTCAAGATGTATTTTTTAAAAACTGGACTATTTTTAAATGTCAGACATGTAGAATAATTAAATATTGATTAAATAATTAAAATAACAATAAATAACAAATTAAAAATATTAATTAATATCAACATATTGATAAAATATATTTAGTTATTACTGTTACTAATAATAAAAATAATATTAGAATAATATTCTACTTTTTTGTTTTTAATTTTTGATTTTTTAACAGTCATAGCACTAAGGTGATCCAGGTTAAACACTCAAGCCTTGATTTTTGGTTAAACATATTTGTATTTGACAATATTTTTTTAATAATGTCATGTCATATGACCTACAATGATGGCTTTTATGATGCTGTCACCATTCCATACACTATATGGAAAAGAGCAGCGTGAACATTCTACAAAACATCTCCTTTAACAGAGATGTATATGAAATGTAACAGTGGTCCACTTTCTTCCCATGTAAAACTTAACAGTGAAAATCGCTAAATGAAAGTTAGTTTAACTTAAAATTTTTAAAAAGTTAATCCAAATTAACAAATATATGTTATGTGAACTCAAAAACTAATTATATTATGCAGAACTCAATCTGATTAAGTTACTATAAATAATATACTATTTTAAACTCTAATGATTTAAGTTACCGAAATTCATTTAATATTGTAGCTTACGCCACAACATACTTAAGAGAAATCTGAATTTATTCCATGGTTTCTAATCTCTTTTAAATAATGTTTTCGGAGAAATTACATTTGTATAGCATAGGTTATACTTTTATAGCTTTCATAACTAATTAACTAAAAGCTAATGAAATAAATACATAAACAATAATACACAAATCTCCTGTCATCAATGCTTTGTACCAATGTTAGTTTTTGCTTATTTTATAAGTAGCTTTATCACTTTGAGTTTGATTAACTTAAATGTTTTTTAGGAAACAGATTGCCTTAAATGGTTTAAGTAGCTATATAGTTGTTAAGACTTAGTTAGATTTGGAACCTGAATTCAAACTGAATGAGTGGAATAAACTTAAAAATCTTTAAGTTGAGTTTACTCTAATGATTGACTAAACCAACACTAAGATGTAAGTGACTGTAACTTAATGTATATGAGTTTACAGTACTCATACTTATTGGTTTTAAAACTTAAATGGTTTAAGGCAATCGGTTTCCTCGAACCGTATCGGGTTTTACAGTGTAAAGATTTTGAACATTGTACAAGTTATTGTTAAAAATCAATTCCCCTGTGGAGAAAATGAATGGGATTTTTACTTCTGAAATCAGGCTGTTGCACTCAGAGAAGAAAGACAATCATATGCATTAGTAATGACATCAGGGTGAATAAATTCACTTTAAAAGATAGAAGAGAGTATATAAAAAGGAAAACAATGGAGCGATATGTGTGTGAATGTGTTATACATACTTAGCTTGCTGCAGCATCCTCTGTGTGTGTGAGAGAGTTTGTTGAACCTTGTCATCTTCCAGTATCTCTCTGAGCTGTCTGGTTTCAACCTCCAGACTCGATATGATGTCTTTATAGGGTGAAGCCTCGCCAGTCTCTACCATTTCCTCTACTGTATTTATCAGCCTCTGTGTGTGATTGTTCAGCTCTCCCACATTAACATCCCATTCGCGGAAACACTGATGACACATCTCACAATCAGGAAAGGTCCCCAAATAGCCACGCCCACACGAGTCACACCTTCGCCCGGCCACGCCCTCTACGCAGACACACTCGCCAGACAGCTTATTACACTGTTGAGTGGCAATGCCTCGTGGGTCACAGTCACATGCTGGAACACAAATATGCACAAATGATTTAAAAAATGAAATGATGCCAAAATTCTTCATATGATTTAAAATCTTGGATCCAAGTGCTGGAAGGAACAGTGAATTCTTGTATGCGTGTGTGTGCTGGAATGTGTGAGAAAACATCTGTTTATTACCACGCATGATATACTAGGTGGAAAAACAGTACATGCTGTTTTTTACATTTTGAGAAATATATATTTTAATAATTTTTTACTTCATAACAGTTGTGTGCAGAGGATTCCTTTGGAACATTATGGGAATTATGGGAAATTATTTTCTTCTTTTTGGGATGATTAGAGCTTGTGTATACTGGATTTTTTTTCTTGGCTCTTGACCTCGAAACAAAAACATGTAATTTTAGGCATTTCAGATTTCATCTAAACTGTTTAGGACCTTTCTCTGCCAAAAGAACAAAGGTATTTATTTGGCCGATTCAAAGATTGTGAATGTAAATACAGTTATTCCCAAACCATTTAAATTTACTTGAAGCGTATGATGTTTCACATAAGTGCTTACTTGTGCACTAGAAAGATAAAAAGCAGGGAAAGAGATAAAGAGAGATAGTTTATGTTTGGTTACAATCACACACACTCATACTTAAAGTAAAAGCAGACCCTTATTCAAATAAACTGTAGAATATCAGAGAGAATCGAATGAATCACACTGACACAAATAAACACTTATGCATATACTTTCCAACCAGTTTCCAAACATTCTGGGAGTTTATTTACGCTGTGTGCATGTGTTTGTTTGTAGCAGCCCACTCTCATAAGGAAAAACTTAGTCAGCGTACCACAGAAATATTGTCTGGTAAAATTTTAACCTTGTATCAAAGGATTCCATCCAAGTCTTTGGATGCTAACATGTATTTGAGTAAAGCAGATGGAAGAATAAGAAATACTGAGAATTTCTCACAGAAAATCAACTGCTGGCAAAAATATCAGAGACTTCTCTGAAATAAGATCAGAGCTTAAAGACTTCGTGGAATTCTCCAAAAATAAGGTAAAAATGTTAGTTGAGTGGAGGTGCAAATCATCATTGGTAGAGTGATATAACCCTATGAGAGTATGTTAGTTTGTATTTGTGTGTGGTTACTCTATAGGACGCATTTACACTGTCAACTGTTTAATTTTTTTCACAGATATCAGGCATAATTTAGATCTTATTTTTACTCTTCATGCAGCACTTTTTGTTAAATGTATTAATTGGTTATATCTGGTCTGACATCTTCACTTTAGGTCATTTTAACACAATTACTATTTCGTTCCCTCGATTTAGTAAAACGTGCACATGATTACTATTTCGTTCCCTCGATTTACTAAAATGTGCACGATTACTATTTTGTTCCCGATTTACTAAAATGTGCACACAATTTACTATTTCGTTCCCTCGATTTACTAAAATGTGCACGATTACTATTTTGTTCCCGATTTACTTAAATATGCACACAATTTACTATTTCATTCCCATCGATTTACTAAATCATGCAAGATTACTATTTCATTCCCTCGATTTAGTAAAACGTGCACATGATTACTATTTCGTTCCCTCGATTTACTAAAATGTGCACACAATTTACTATTTCGTTCCCTCGATTTACTAAAACGTGCGCACAATTTACTATTTCGTTCCCTCAATTTACTAAAATATGTGCACGATTTACTATTTCATTCCCTCGATTTACTAAATCATGCAAGATTACTATTTCATTCCCTCGATTTACTAAACCGTGCGCACGATTACTATTTCATTCCCTCGATTTACTAAATCATGCAAGATTACTATTTCATTCCCTCGATTTACTAAACCGTGCGCACGATTACTATTTCATTCCCTCGATTTACTAAACCGTGTGCACGATTACTATTTCATTCCCTCGATTTACTAAACCGTGCGCACGATTACTATTTCATTCCCTCGATTTACTAAAATGTGCGCACGATTACTATTTCATTCCCTCGATTTACTAAAATGTGTGCACGATTTACTATTTCATTCCCTCGATTTACTAAATCATGCAAGATTACTATTTCATTCCCTCGATTTACTAAACCGTGCGCACGATTACTATTTCATTCCCTCGATTTACTAAACCGTGCGCACGATTACTATTTCATTCCCTCGATTTACTAAACCGTGTGCACGATTACTATTTCATTCCCTCGATTTACTAAACCGTGTGCACGATTACTATTTAATTCCCTCGATTTACTAAACCGTGCGCACGATTACTATTTCATTCCCTCGATTTACTAAAATGTGCGCACGATTTACTATTTCGTTCCCTCGATTTACTAAAATGTGCGCACGATTTACTATTTCATTCCCTCGATTTACTAAATCATGTGCACAATTACTATTTCATACCCTCAATTTACTAAAATGTGCACACGATTTACTATTTCATTCCCTCGATTTACTAAATCATGTGCACAATTACTATTTCATTCCCTCGATTTACTAAACCGTGCGCACGGTTACTATTTCATTCCCTCGATTTACTAAACCGTGTGCACAATTTACTACTTCGTTCCCTCGATTTACTAAAACGTGCGCATGATTACTATTTCGTTCCCTCGATTTACTAAAACGTGTGCACGATTACTATTTAGTTCCCTTGATTTACTAAAACATGCACACGATTACTAATTCGTTCCCTCGATTTACTAAAATGTGCACATGATTTACTATTTAGTTCCCTCGATATACTAAAACGTGCCTGATTTACTATTTGATCCCTCGATTCGAAAACTGTATGAAAAATTTTGAAAACATTTCCTGAGAAACAGAATCAAAATAGAAATGAAAAGGAAAGTTGTAGCTTTTGGGGATTTTATTTGTCTGTATTTTGGAATATTTATTTCATCTTGGTGTTTCTATCCATTCATTTTTATGCACTATACCAAAATTTGCATTAAAATTTGTTGTAGAAAACTCTGCTATTGAGGAAGTACACGTGCGCTACGAAATTGAGGGTGAAATTCTGCTACTCAACTGAACTGCACAGTGTGCACAAATATTAGTGCAGAAGTAATCGACTCCACTCACATGACCCACAGCTCAGGCCAGTTTCGATGACGCAGTGCAGACTTACCATGGCATTGGACCTCAGGATTGCCCCAGAACAGTTCTCTGCACTCCTCACACGTCCTGCCTCCAAAACCAGGCTTACAGGAACACTGACCTGACAGCTGAGACAAGTGGATAATTCAACTTGTGATTCAGTTTACTTATGATTGATTCTGTCAACTTGTGATACGTAAACGTAGGTGTTTGTGTATTTACCAGGTCGCAGGAGGAACTGTACGAGTGTTCTGGGTGGCACTGGCAAGGTTGACATCCTTTGCCACTGTTGAGGTTCCATGTGTTGGGGGCACAGCGGTCACAGTGCTGACCCTCCACACCAGGCAGACATGGGCACTGCCCGCTATCCCTGTCACACTCACACAGGCCATCAACACAGCTGTGCCTAGAACTTCCCACAAGATGGCACATACAACCTGAAGACAAAATGATAAAAAAAATGGTTATTTCAAAAAACAAAAACAAAAACATTCTTCAAAAATATCTGCGTTTGTGTTTTGCAGAAGAAAGGACAACAAGCGTATACCACATACTAAAAAGAGAATGGAAGAATGGATGGATTTTTAAACACAAACACACACACTGCATGCACACACATGCAGCCAATCAAATGCAGCACAGTAATGCGCTTGTTTACACTGCATACTCACTCCTGCAGTTCTGTGTACGGGCGTCTCCATAATAACCACGTCTACAGTACTGGCATGCATTGCCATCAGTGTGAAACAGGCAATTGAGACAGGCACCGGTGCGGGCGTCGCATGATTCAGGGTCCTGCATGTTAATATTTCCGTTACACTGACAAGGTTGGCATCGGCCCCCTGGTACCTGAGGGTTACCATAATAACCAGAGGCACATTCCTCACACTTAGGTCCTAGAAGGTGGAGTAGGAGTGAGAAGTGTTTTATGTGAGAAATTTAAGAAAATCTTTTCTGTTCATTTCTCCAACTGATGCATTTACCTTTGTAGCCTGAGTTGCAGACACAGACCATTTGAAGAGAGAGGGGGTTTTGGTAACAGCTCTCAGCAAACTGCATTCCGCTTCCAGGTCCATTAGGGCACATACAAGGGCGACACGGCTCTCTGAAGCCCAGCAATCTGTTACGGTGATAACCACTTTCACACCTGGAACAGAGGGTTGCAGGAAACCCAAGTGTTTTTATTAAGTGTTTAGTTAAAAAAAACGTAGAGCAACCCCAATGTCATAGATTCAATTGCCAAGGAATGCATAAACTAAAATATAACTGCAATATAATTTTGGATAAAATATCAGCCAAATGCATAAATGTAATTAAAGTCAACAATCACTACTAAATGTTACTTAATATGATGTGTTTCTATCAAGTCAGTACTGGAATGTTTTCCAGAGGGATATTTCCACATTTTAGAGTGATTTGTGTACATTTAATGATGGAAATATTTTTTCATTGCAATAAACTTTGAATATAAACAATTATGTCTATCTATAAGATTAAATCAAGTACAAGAGCATTTATAAATATTTCATAGCACTGTAAATGCACCACGAGGATACATTTTAAATAACTGACTTCTCAGAAAGCTCACTGAACCCCAGAACCACAGCTGCACGATGGAGCCCATTGAGCCCAGAGGCAGAGCTGCACCATGGGGCCCACTGAGCCCGGAGGCAGAGCAGCACCAAGGGGCCCACTGAGCCCAGAGGTCGGGCTGCACTATATGGCCAAGGGATTCTAGTTAATTCTACAGCAATTGAAATAAACAGCACACAATGAACATACAAATTGTTTTAATAACTGCTTGTCAGTCTTGAAAATGTTGCCACATTTTTTTGATACAACAACAACAAATAGTATCTAATAGTATTTTCCTCTGACAAGGAGACTAAACGTAAAAGTTTTTGCACAAAGTGTGTGAATATTTAATATTTAATGACAAAAGTTTATAGCGAAATATGCATACAGTATATACAAACATTTAAGTATTTGAGAGCGAAGATAGATCGACTCATTTACGTAATTCACAGTGTTTCATGGGAGAGGGTGGAGTTTAGGAGCTATTTTGGCACGTGTTGCTTTTTCGACTCTCTGATTGGTGTATTTTTTTTTGTACAGCATCATGGGTAATGTAGTTTTTATCAGGAATTCCAATGTGAAACGATTATTTTAAAAATAAGTTGAAATACCATGGATTAACAACCTCATAACTTTATTGTAGGTCTGTCTTTAAAGGTGTACAACTTATCGTTCAAAATTAATGGAGAAAATGAATGGAGTTTTTACTTTCCGGAACCCGACTGTTGCACTCTATAATATTTTAACATTGTATACTGTATCTTTGCCCCCGCAACTCAGGCCCAACTAAAGCCCCAAAACCAGTGCTAACTCTGCTCTGGAGAAGGTTTTCATAATCAAGGGTTTAAACGGGACTTTACTCTGGTTTTAAAAAGACATGGTGTGGTATATACAAGTGTAGTATAAAAAATCCTATGCCATCAAAATGGCATTATGCTGTAAAATAATATATCAGACATGTTAAACAATGTGTTATCCTCTCCTACCTCTCACAGTTTCGGCCTGTGGTGTGACCCCTGCAGTTCAGACACTCGCCCGTAATCGGATGGCACTGTTCGCTATTCCCGCTACAGGAGCAGGGGTTGCATTGAGGGAAGCCCCAATGGTTGGGCTTACAGTTGCCACACTGGCGTCCATATGCCCCTTGCACACATAAACACTGGCCCGTGGTGGGGTGGCAGAAAAGGTTCTGAGAGCCCAGCGGGTTACAGTCACATGCTGATGAGAAAGTGATCGGAAAGATAAAGCATTAATGTTATTCTATGCTAATGGATATGTTGGTGTTGTGTTGTTGGCTTGTATATATGTGTGTAATGTTCACATACGTCTACATCCCGAGGGTCCAAACTGGTATGTGGCTGGGGAACATGTGTCACAGTTCTTGCCCGAAACATTGGGTCGACACGGACATTGCCCACCAATAACGTCACATACTGTGCTCAGAGAACCTCGTGGGTCACACCTACACTCTGCCAGTGATAAATGATTAAGAGAAAATTGGCCTTTATTCAGACAGGCTTTTTGATGATAAAGTATCTACTTTTAAAGTCACACTGTGTAATGTCTGCACCACTAGCATCACCAAACTAAGTAACAATATAATGGCTGCGTCCGAAAGAATAGCTGCCTTATCAAGCAATGCCTTCTCAGACTATTTAGACTATTTCTTGCTTAGTTTTAATATTTTTTGCTACATTTGTTATTCTTCTCACTGTCTCACCCAAAGCTCCATTGTGTAGTAGTGCTGACACACTGAAAATGTAGTCTCTGCAAATATCCGTCAAGGGGATTTTAATAATACTCTGGCTCCGTTCCATACATCTGTATTTCTTGAACATCTCCCAGTCCTCTTGCTGCTGGGGTACCTCAGAAAATAGCTCCAGGTCTTGCACCTCTGGCAGAAGCACTATCTACAGAAGTCAGATGTAAATTTTCAAGTCATTAGCCATGATTATTGCAACAAACAGTGGTTTGTTTCAATAATGTGTATAATATGTAATTATTTCTGAAATATAACAGCAATTTCTTAGTGAAAATTAAATAACCTTACTGAATCAACAAGTGTGTGAGGAGAAGAGTGATAGCTGTATGATGAGTACTGTGGGAAGCTAATTTTCACTGTGTAGTTCTGACCCTTCTCCAAACACACTGAACTAGGCAGAACTACATATCTGAAACACACAAACACACGATCAGGATTCAAATACACAATAAACAAAACTAAACACTGCACACATGCTAATGCAACCTTACCTGGATCCAGGGTGCAGTGAGATTGACTGTTCATCATTGTATGTAGAAGTGCAGTGTGCTGCTGTTGTGTAACTGGTTCTGGGCCGCTCTATCTTTACTTCAACCCGCTCCCATTCAT
Source organism: Ancherythroculter nigrocauda (assembly GCA_036281575.1). Lineage (NCBI taxonomy): Eukaryota > Metazoa > Chordata > Actinopteri > Cypriniformes > Xenocyprididae > Ancherythroculter > Ancherythroculter nigrocauda. Next base: position 21,729,978 of record VTFQ01000011.1, on the reverse strand, counting down.
CTGGCAACTACAATAAATGCATCAAACATATGTTCTTGCTTGTTTGTGACCATGTATGTAAGTTATAAATTGAATACTTTATGCATGTTTATTACCAGTGGTTCATAGCGGATCATTAAGTTGTATTCCATAGATCGTGGGAGATTGTAAATGTTGAATCTTAGTGTTTCACCCTCTGGTACGTTAACAAATCCTGTACCCGTCCAGGTAGGTTTACGATCCAGAGGTAATGGTCTCTGAACCACTTTTACTGCCTGCATACAATCAATAAAGACTTGCATTTACACACACCAATAAATTTGCTTCTGTTACATGTTACCGTGAAGAAATCAAACACTTGTTGGGTATCAGAACAGCAGCATGAGCAAAACAAATTTCAGTGTATATCTTTCATAAAACAATTTTTACATTAATTTTCTAATTACATTTTTTTCATAAAAGCAAACAACAAATAGTTGTCCTCAATTTGTTCATAGAATCTTCTTGTAGGTACATTTTTGCCTTTAATTAATATAAACCGTTTTTATTTAAATTATTTAAATTATTTAGTAAAATGAAATACTTTAAATTACACATTTAATTTGTTTGAAAAACTATTCTAAGTAAAATTTTTGCATTCAGTTCGTAAAAACATTCTAAAGTAAACTATCACATACAATTTTTTTGTAAAACTATTGTTGCATAAATTGTCACATTCAATTAGTTTGTAAAACCAATCTTATGTGAACTGTCACATTCAATATGTGTGTAAAATTACCTAATTTTGGCAGGAAACTCTGACAATGCAGGCTGATGGGTCTAGTGATCACATCATTATCTACACAGCACAGCTGATTGGTTGCTGTTGCATCAGCGGCCAATAAGCTTGCTTCTCAAACATTCAAATATTTGGCATTGTTTGCTGTTAGCAGTCTACAGTGCACTTTCAGATGGCAGCTGAATCAACATTTAAGATAAGTAAAAATGATCTTTTATTCCACATACACGCTTTTGTGTGGTTCGGTTATCAATTCCTAAATGGAACTATCTTTACAAGTTTTAAACTAGTGTCATGTCAAGAGATGCATGAGTGTATCACTGAAGCATATATAAACAGCAGTTTTACTGCATGTTTTATGCAGCAGCTGTCTATTGTTTTTACCACTATTTTATACGGCATCCACCATATTTAGCGGTTCAATGATTATTCAATGACTCCTCATTTTCAAGAGCAATGTTTATTAGCGATGCTAAATGTGTGTGGTTGATTAATATGTTTGTGTGTCTGAGTCACATGTTTATAATCTGGTTGAGTCCAAGTATAGCTGGATTGTTATGCAGTTTTGTCTATGTAGCAGCAAATGGTTTATTGTTTGTATTTCTGTGAGTATGCTGTCTAAGCTTGGATGAGAAGGTAATGTAAATAAGCATTCACATACATGGTTACATGTTTAGCTGCATAAATGACACATTGTTATTCAAGGGTTATGTTTTCTTAGCTATGCTAACATGCAATGCAGCTCAGTCATTCTATATCGCTCCTAATGGTTTTTAATTGTCAAATAAAACATAAGGGTTATGTTATCATTATCAACTGACTATTTGATCATACTTGCTCAGGTGATTGCTGGGTTTCCCTTCTCTCAGCTTGCAACATCTATTGTTCATGAGAACACACAGCATGCATTTCTATTGCCAAGCCGGTCGGCAAGGTAGCCAAGGCACACATAGCCTTAGATCACTAGTGCCAAGCCGGTTGGCAAGGTAGTCAAGGCGTACATAGTCTTAGACCACTAGTGCCAAGCCGGTCGGCAAGGTAGACGAGGCCCACATAGTCTTAGATCACTAGTGCCAAGCTGGTTGGCAAGGTAGTCAAGGCATACATAGTCTTAGACCACTAGTGCCAAGCCGGTAGACAAGGCCCACATAGTCTTAGATCACTAGTGCCAAGCTGGTTGGCAAGGTAGTCAAGGCGTACATAGTCTTAGACCACTAGTGCCAAGCTGGTTGGCAAGGTAGTCAAGGCGTACATAGTCTTAGACCACTAGTGCCAAGCTGGTTGGCAAGGTAGTCAAGGCGTACATAGTCTTAGACCACTAGTGCCAAGCTGGTTGGCAAGGTAGTCAAGGCGTACATAGTCTTAGATCACTAGTGCCAAGCTGGTTGGCAAGGTAGTCAAGGCGTACATAGTCTTAGATCACTAGTGCCAAGCTGGTTGGCAAGGTAGTCAAGGCGTACATAGTCTTAGACCACTAGTGCCAAGCTGGTTGGCAAGGTAGTCAAGGCGTACATAGTCTTAGACCACTAGTGCCAAGTTGGTCGGCAAGGTAGCCAAGGCACACATAGTCTTAGATCACTAGTGCCAAGCCGGTTGGCAATGTAGTTAAGGCATACATAGTCTTAGATCACTAGTGCCAAGATGGTCGGCAAGGTAGACAAGGCCCACATAGTCTTAGATCACAAGTGCCAATCCGGTCAACAAGCCAAGGCACACATAGCCTTATGACACTAGTGTTAAGCCAGTCAGCAAGGTAGCCAAGGCACACATAGTCTTAGTGCCAAGCCGGTCAGCAAGGTAGCCAAGCTAAGCGGGAAGGCCTGAAAACAGATGCGGAGACTGCTTTGATTCCTTCTCATGTGAGTAAAACTGGGTTTGAGTGTCATGATTGTCTGGAGCTGCTGTGCTGTTGGTGATTAACAACAAACTCTTGCTTGTATTTACTCTTGTGTACTGTGCGTTAATTTTTTGTGCTTCCTTGTCATACGTTCATCAACTGCGCTTTTATTTTTTTGAAGCATTTTGCGCATCAGTTGTGATACACAGACACCCACTCTCGTATTGCGTGTGTAACAGTGGCTAGATAGTGAGAGTTGTGCAGGTAAACCACTGCACACTGATGACCGCTAGAGAATGCAGTCTTTAGCGTCATTGTTAGTGCACTCGCCTTGCATGCTAGAAGCGGACGGGCCGGGGTTCAAGACTGACTCGGAGCAGGGTGGTTAGGACTGGAGAGTGAGTTTTGGAGGTGGAGCAATGAAGAGAGGGGTGGGTTTGTTTGGGTTGATTTCAAATATCAACAATGTCCAACAGCGTTGTTGAAAAAAATGGATACCCCACCTTTCACTGTGTAGGGTTAAAAGTGCTTTACAATGTATAGCAATAGTCTTCTTCAGCTGCTGCACCACAGCTTAATTGGATTTGCCTTTACACCTGTAATGATCTGTTAGATGTTTGTGTTGAAGAAGGCTCTGCCCTTTTCTCTGTTTCCTGCTTTGCTGGGGGGTTAATTCATGTATGTTACATGTGCAGCAGCAGTAGTATGTCTTACATGCTCACAGCAATGTCTGTGAATGTATTGGCAGTAGCAAGTCTTGGTACTTGTTCTGCAGCAGCAGCAAGACCAAATACATTAACATTGTCATATCAATTACCATGCAATTTCAATTACCATAACAATATCTACCTACCTAGTTCTGGCAAGAAACTCTGACAATGCAGGCTGATTAACTAATTTGGTAGCGATCACTTCATTATCTACGCAACACAGCTGATTGGCCACTGATGCAACAGCAACTAATGAGCTTGCTGCTCAATCATTCAAATATTTGGCATTGTTTGCTGTTAGCGGTCTACAGCGCGCTTTCAGAACCCTCCTCCTTGCCCAGCTCCACCTGTGTAGATCTGCTATGGGGTTAGTTCATGCATGTTACATGTGCTTTACAATAAGGTTTCATTTGTTAACATTAGTTAACTACATTTGTTAACATGAACTAACAATGAAAAATACTTCTAAAGCATTTATTAATCTTAGTTAATGCTAATTAGTCAGCATTTACTAACACATTATTTAAATCAAAAGTTGTATCTAATATTATTTAATGGACCTGAGCTAACATGAACGAACAATGAACATTTGTATTTTCATGAACTAATATTAACAGATAAAGAAATACTATAACACATGTATTGCTCATTGTTAGTTAATGCATTAACTAATGTTAACTAATGAATCTTTTGTAATGTGTTACCATTTTTCTGCCTGTGTTTCATAAATGAGGACAAGTGTTCCTGAGTGACATTTACCGGTCCAAAGGAAGCATCTTCAGCTTCATAAATGTAGTTATCCAGTGCTGCGAAGTAGTACCCAGAATGCACTTGGTCACAACGTCTACCAAACATATGCTCCTTACAAGCACACTGCCCTGTCTTCTGAGAACAACTATAGAGCAAACAAAGTTTATGGAAGAATATTTATGTTGGCCTGGATAAATACATTTATAATAATAATACTTTTAAACAAATCTGATTCGGGTAACTTACCTATTATTCAAAGCCCCACCGACGTCACAGTCACATGGACTACAGCCATCCATATCATTACTGAGACCCCAGTGCTGAGGCTGAAAGAAGAAACTGTTATACACAAGCACAAAAACACAAACCCAAAACACACATACTCATAATGCTCTCTTACCACACACTGGTCGCAATTTCGTCCAGTCACAAGACGTTTGCAGTAACAGCTTCCTGTCTGAATATCACAAGGACTTCCTGTTTGGAGTGTGCCTTGAGGATTACAGCTGCATGCTGGGACCACAAACACACACAAAAGAAAGACAAATATGATCATACACACTGACTACAGAAAACAGGAAGTCTTTCAGAGGTCAAAGCCTTGAAAGAACATGAAACAAGCTGTTTGTTTGCATATATGTGTGTGTATCTACTCACGCCGACAGCCTAATGGGTCGTCGCTGAGGCCATAGTGTCCCTTTTTACAGTGGTCACAACGTTGTCCCTCCACATTAGCTTTGCAGCGACATTGGCCAGCAATCATATCTCTTAAAACATCCGTAGCGCTGTCACATAAGCCTCCGTTCAGAGAACCACGTGGGTCACAGTCACAGGCTAAACACAAATACATACACTATTTAATTAATTAAAATTCAGCTAATTATTAAAGTTATTAAACTGCATTCATCACATACTGTAACATCCCTTCACGTAATGCATTTAATAACACTTTACAGCTTCCTTTCTGCATAAGAACAAATGTATCCATTTTGAGAGCGTTAAACGGTTAGTTCACCCAAAAGTGAAAATCATTAATTACTCACCTTCATGTCATTCCAAACCCATAAGACTTTCATTGGTTCTCACATGTCAAGCAAACATGCTTGAGCTTCCGTTTACCACAACTGATGTGTGCATTGATGAATGTTTATATGTGAAATAAAAGGGGTAAATTCAATCTGTTCATCATATAAAGCAATCGAGTCTCTTCAGAAAATTTGGACTAAACCGCTCAATATGACTAATCATATGGATTAGTTTTACGATTTCTTTATGAACTTTTTGAAGCGTCAAAGTGGTAGTTGCGTAGCTGTCTATGGAGGGACGGACATCGTTCAGATTTCATTAAAAATATCTTCATCTGTGTTCCAAAGATGTACGAAAGTCTTACGGGTTTGGAACGACATGAGGTTGAGTAATTAATGTTGTTTTTTTTTTTTTTTAAATAATTTTTGGGTGAACTAACATTTAAACACACTTACGCTCACAGATCCTGGGGTCTCTGATGTCTCTGTGAGAGTGCTTGTAGTAGAAGGGTTTGCAGTTCTCACACCATTGGCCCTGTGTGTTGTGCTGACAGTCATCACATACTCCTCCACTCCGGTTTCCCGATGACAGATACACCGCCATGTCAAAGTGACAGGAACTTGAGTGATGATTACACTCACATCCTGAGAGAATGACAGAAAAAGAAAAAACACCAGATTAGTGAATAATATTCAATATGGCATCTAAGATATAATATAATATAATATAATATAATATAATATAATATAATATAATATAATATAATATAATATAATATAATATAATATAATAGATCAAATTTATTTTTTGTGATTGTTTGTCATACTCTTGCATGCGTTTGTCTCTCGGCCCACTGCTGGTCTCCAGGGCAGATCTTGGTAAAAGTCCTCACATTCCTCACAGTTGAGTCCAGTAGTGTGGTGATTACACACACAATGACCGTGAACCTGCGCAAATACACACAGGTGAGCAGCACGAGTGATTGGTTTGTGATTGTTGTTGTTGCGTTTACTTACCATGCCCTCAACCCCTGCCTCAGTGCCGACTGGTGCACACATGGAGGCGTGGCCATAGCAGAAACAGTTGCCACGGACGACCATGTCATAGAGAGCGTAATAGTATTTTTCTTTCACCTCCTCTTGGTCATCAGACAGATTGTCACCTAGAGTGTGCAACTTTTCCATACGTACACGCAGGTTTGTGATCTTCAGTAGGTCTGTATGCACAAACAGACACACAATGAAATATCAGTAGTCAGACAATGTACAGACAACTTTTTTTCTAAATCACTTCACAACTTTTTTTTTACAAAAGTGGTTATTATTGTAGGTTTAGTTGTATGTTTAATTGTAGATTTTAGTTGCTTAATGGTTAGAGAGTCAGAATGGTAACCTGAAGGTTGTGGGTTCGATTCTCAATACTGGCAGGAAATGATTGAGGTGCCCTTGAGCAAGGCACCTAACCCCCAATCACAAAAATAAAATTTTCCCAGTATTTCATTACGTTTACACTTACATTAGCCTTTACAAGCTCAATATTTCAACTGTTACAGCAAAATTCATAGTGTACTGGTTATTTCCAGAAAGCAAAGCACAATGAAAAACTGGGCAAATTTGTGGGAAAAAAAGAATTGTGTGAAAGGTTGAATTTCAGTGAAATTGTCAGGCACAAAAAGCACCACAAAGCATTCTATTGGTAAAGAGAGTTGCTGTGGTGATGTGCTAATTACCAAAGACTATAGAATAACACAAGACGTGTCACTCGTATTGTTTTGAATGGGAGAAAGTGTAACACGCAATATGGCGGAATAAGTCCCGCCTTCTAAATAAGAGCCAATCGCCGACTGGTAAAGTCATCGCGTCACTGCAGCAGCCGTTAGAAGCACCGGTTTCTATAGAAACAGTCAGACGCGCGCCTCTGAAACATGGCAGAAGAGACGCGCATTTAGGTCTGCGCATGCGCATTAGCTTGATCCAGCCTAAAAAATACAGTTATTTGTCATGATTCGAGCGTTTGGATAAAACATTTATAAGACCGCTGTTGTCAGATTTCATTGGTGATTTCAAATATGAAATGTAATCGTAAGGTTGGCGAACAGCTTTGGAGAATTTGATGTTTCCCCATTCAAAGAGATAGAGCATGATGCCCAGGATGCCCGAGAGGCGTTTCAAAGATAGCCGCCGAGTGAAATTACTTGTCTTAAAGGGACTTTGTAATTACTTACTCTGAGTATGTGGGTTGTAAGGGTCAGGAATCTTAAATGCAGGATCAAGTACCCTAAAAATGACCTGTTCACAAGTACACAAGAACAGCGATTTAGGAATTTATTTACAAGTATCTAGACACTGTTTTAATAGTATGTATAAGCACTTTTGTATATTTGTCTATATGCATGTATATCACACACCTCGCCCTCAGTTGATGGCTCAATGCCAGAATAGCGGCTGTCACAAATGACGTCATCAACTTTTTTGATTGGCCTGAGAGGGATGTGCGGAAAGGATTCAGTGCAGTTGAAAGCGTAGTAACGGTACACCTGCCAGCTCCGGCCAAAATCTGCAGAACGGTCAATCCGCATGGCTGCGGGCCGAAAGGTCTGTGGAAAACAGCAAAAAGTTTACATTTACTGAGGATTGGATCCTGTCAAAAAAAAAAAAAAAATGCAAAATTTTCCCAAAAGAAGACATCTAAAGTAGATCGTAGACATCACTGTTGCCAAAGATTTCTACAATCTTCTTATGATTCTTTTGAGAAATGCAGCTCTGGACTTGAAGAAAAGCACTTCAAACATATCTACACATATGTTCTACATTCCACAAGACTGTGTTCTAGCTCCGTGTGTTTATGTGTGTGTGAGAGAGTGTCTCACCTTAAAGGTCATGATGAGGTGAGTGAAGTGGAATTCGGCCTCCAAATCCAGCTGAATAGTTACATTTTCAACTCCTGATGGAGGGGAATGAATAAATGAGTGAGGAAAGAAATGAATGAGGTGCAACCTCATATGCTGGAGTGGTGACCATGAGGCTATCGAGTCCAACAAAAGTACTTATTTTTATACAGTTTTATGTTGCACCTTTATGTTGCTCCAAACCCGTAAGACCTTTGTTCATCTTCGGTACACAAATTAAGATATTCTAGATGAAATCTGAGGTCATTCATCATTCAAGGTCCAGAAAAGTAGTAAAAACATAGTTAAAAGTCAACATGACTACAGTGGTGCAACCTTAAAGGGTTAGTTCACCCAAAAATGAAAATTCTGTCATTAAATACTCACCCTCATGTCATTCCACACCTATAAGACCTTCGTTCATCTTCGGAACACAAATTAAGATATTTTTGATCAAATCTGATAAGATCCAAAGCTTTACAAATCTTTTGTTTCGAATAAGTGGTTCGGAGCTTGTATCAAATGATCTCAAACTGCCAAAGTCACATGATTTCAGTAAACAAGGCTTTGTTGCATCATAAGGGTTTCAAAATTTCAATGGTTCGCATGACTTTGGCAGTGCTCTTAACCATTGATTGGAAACAAAAGATTCGTAAAGCTTCGAAGCTTCATGAAGCAGTATTTAGTTCAGTGACGAGTGCTAGATATTGTTGAACAAAGTCGTTATTTTGTTGTTTTGGCGCACAAAAAGTATTCTCGTTGCTTCATAATATTAAGGTTGAACCACTGTAGTCACATGAACTGTTTTAAATATATTTTTAGTACCTTTCTGTGTGTTTGAAAGTCTAAGTTAACTTGCTCTCAATGCAGGCCTCACTGAGCCATCGGATTTTATAAAAAAAAAATCTTAATTTGTGTTCCGAAGATGAACGATGAATTACAGACAGAATTTAAATTTTTGTGTGAACTAACCCTTTAATGTTATGAAGCGATAATACTTTTTAATACTTTTGATAATACAATATCTTCTCAGAACACCTTCTCACAGGGGAGAGAAGATAGTGTTGAATAAATTCGTTATTTTTGTTTTGTTTTTGCGCACAAAAAGTATTATCGTCGCTTCATAACATTAAGGTTGAACCACTGCAGTCACATTGACTATTTTGTTTTTACTACTTTTCTGGACTTTGATTACATTGCTTTGTATGAGAGATAAAAAAAAAACCTCTCGGATTTCATCAAAAATATCTTTGTGTTCCAAAGATGAACAAAGGTCTTACGGGTGTGAAACGACATGAGGGTAAGTAATTAATGACAGAAATTTCATTTTTTGGGTGAACACTTTGAATATTTGTTCACTCCAAGGAATCTGGCATGAATAGTTTCCCCACTCAAAATATCAAAGAAGGTGGGTTGTTACAAGAACAAATTAAATCTCCTTGATCTTTTGAAACAAAAGAGTTCACAGTCATGTATGTAAACATATTGTAAGTTTCAGAAGTCAAAACTTCCTTGTTCAAAAAGACCATTCCTGCACCCAGATAGGTTTGTTTCCCTAGTATATAGTAGGTGCAAAACGTTACATGAAATTAGTAATATGTCAGAATTTGTAGTAATTATAAAACAGCAGGCGAAACCGAACCGGACCTATTACTTCTTGACCTTACTTCTGCCGAGATTCTAAAGTGTGCATCCATTAGACACTGGCAACCCAAATGAGGCTGTAGGTCACATGACAATGACAACATGGCGGATGTAGTACATCCGAATCAAATTCATACTGTAATATTAAGTAAACTTTTAACAGACGCAACATTCGTTTCTCACGTAATAGCCTCACGGACACTAGCTGTTCTAAATTCACTGTACCTTAGGGCGGTACAACCGGTGCGACTGCACCAGGCCCCGCGGCGAATGGACCACAAACACGAACACAAACAGACTGAGGGGGCCCAAGGATGCTTGGGACGACCCTGACTGTAAACCACGGCTTCTTGGGGCTTATTGCTTTATACAATGCTGTTACATTTGCTATAAAATCTTTTGAATTCTATTGCAAAATTCACTGTGTTCCCCTGAGAAACTTGGCTTTCACTCACAAAAAACAATATATTTTTTCCTCTCACCTCATTTAATTTAAGCGAAAGGAAAGTTTCTCAGGGAACGCAAGAATTTTGGTAGCAATCATTTTGCGAGTGAACATAAAGTGTCTCTGGGGAACGCAAAAGAGAATGCAAAAGCTGGGAAGATCTGGAAATGTTCCTATTACCATGTCCCTTTAGAGCGCCATACAAAGAGGTAATCTGCATATTATATTCTTAAAGGTACAGTAAAAAGTCAGTTTAAAGGTGCCCTAGAACCAGTTTTTACAAGATGTAATATAAGTCTAAGGTGTCCCCTGAATGTGTCTGTGAAGTTTCAGCTCAAAATACCCCATAGATTTTTTTTTAATTAATTTTTTTAACTGCCTATTTTGGGGCATCATTAACTATGCACCGATTCAGGCTGCGGCCCCTTTAAATCGCACGCTCCCTGCCCCCAGAGCTCTCGACTATAATACAGTGCATTTACAAAGTTCACACAGCTAGTAACCCTCAGCTAGTAACCTGGATCTTTACAAGATGTTCGTCATGCATACTGCATGCATGCATGCATCGGATCATGTGAGTATAGTATTTATTTGGATGTTTAAATTTGATTCTGAATGAGTTTGATAGTGCTTCATGGCTAAAGCTAACATTACACCCTGTTGGAGAGATTTATAAAGAATGAAGTTGTGTTTATGCATTATACAGATTGCAAGTGTATAAAAAATGAAAATAGCGACGGCTCTCTTGTCTCCGTGAATACAGTAATAAACGATGGTAACTTTAACCACATTTAACCGTACATTAGCAACATGCTAACGAAACATTTATAAAGACAATTTACAAATATCACTAAAAATATCATGTAATCATGGATCATGTCAGTTGTTATCGCTCCATCTGCCATTTTTCGCTATTGTTCTTGCTTGCTTACCTAGTCTGATGATTCAGCTGTGCACAAATCCAGACGTTAATACTGGCTGCCCTTGTGTAATGCCTTAAACATGAGCTGGCATATGCAAATATTGGGGTCATACATATTAATTATCCCGACTGTTACGTTGCCTGTTCTTCGGAGGTCTTTTAAACAAATGAGATTTACACAAGGAGGAGGAAACAATGGTGTTTGAGACTCACTGTATGTCATTTCCATGAACTGAACTCTTGTTGTTCAACCATGCCAAGGTAAATTCAATTTTTGATTCTAGGGCACCTTTAATTATATTAGTCAGATATTGGAAAAAAGTAATGAAAAACTAAATAATTGCAAATGCAAGAAAGCTTGACTAAAATTATAAGCGGTCCATAAGTAAACTACTGCCACTGTTGACCAAAAACTGAATTCTCAGTTCTTTTATGTTTAAAATCATAATGAACATTCTTGAAACACTATAGAAAATGTTCACATTTTCTTTTTTACATTTACAGGGAACAAGGGCATGACAAAAGTGCAGGACTGTGCCAAATAAAGTATCCCAAGTCATAAATTCCCTGAATTAGTGATGCCGTGCCACACCCGTGGATTCAGTCTAGTATTGTGACTGTTGTTGAAACCAGTCGCTAGGGAGAAAGCAGGCCAGCTGTTTCCCACGCCCAGCTCTCACTTTCTCATTCCCACTATTTCCTGTCAGCTCTTCTTCTGAGCTGAACTATTTCTTTTCCTTTTTTTTTCTCCATCCCTTTCTCTATTTGTCTATCCAAATTTCAGCCATGAGAAGCAGTATGTTCTTTCAGGACTAATGATATGAGAATTGTGACATATAAATGTGTATATTATTAATCTTCAAAATATTTGAGTGACAGTTGAAAATGTTACTGATCTACTGATAGCTAAGGAGACTTGGAAGTCTCATTTATATTTCATGTAAAGGGATGGTTCATTCAAAAATTAATGATCATTTACTCACCCTCATGTCATTACAAATCTTTATGCATTTCTTTCTTCTTTGGAACACAAAGAATTTTGATAACATCATGGTAAAATTTTGGAAAAATGTTGGAAAGGAAAATTTTGGTGACTGACTATATGTTCAAAAAACTTTTCTCAAAATATCTATATAGGTATGTAGATATAGAATATCTTTTGGGGTATATCCCTTAAATATCCCTTAAAGTATCAACTTTGTCTCAGGTGTTTCCTCCTAAAATTCCTAATAAAAATACACACGAATGAGACAACTGCTGGCATTCAGTCAGAATATGGAGCCATACCAATGTGAATATCAAAGCTCAGTTATTTTGGCCTTGGAAGAATTTGAAAAATAGTTCACATGAGATCTAACTATTGAACGCAACTACCTTCGTAAATCTGAGCCTAGTTTGAAACATTGTTGAAATCACTTCTGAAAGTCTAAAAGAGGAGACATATGGGATTACTGAGAAAATCTAAGAAATCTGTCTAGGAGAAACAACTGAAATATTGATGAGATTGTGTTTGTTCTTATTGTTGTGTGAGAACTCACCATTCTCAGACTGCCACCAGGTTTTCAGGCGGTTGGGAGTGAAGGTTGTCACCACATTCTCAATGCCGTGGCTGTTGGGGCTAATGAACTCATTGTACGGCCTTCGGGAATCGCATTTAAAACACTTTTTGTTTTCCTGAAAATGTACAGAGATCGAGATGCAGATGTTAGTGGAGCATGTGAGACATATAGAGTCTTTTGGGGGTTAGCGGAATGAAAAACACATTCATGCGGACAGCAGGAATCCAGATGTTCTGGATGTGCACCTGTTATTATCACCCTCTAATGCACATGACTCACCAGCATAAACTCTAATATACACAGAAACACTCACACAAGCTAAATCTAACTAACTTGGTCAAGCAAAATAACATAAACAACCAATAAATTCTGAAAGTTTCTTTTCATACAATGAAAGTGAATAAGCACTGGTTCTGCAGAGCTCCAAAACGGACAAAACACACCATCTAAAGGACTATATTTGCTATTTAATTAGCTGCATAATATATAGCCTTATAAAGTAATTTAACTGTATCTGGATTTTGCTGTAATATTGATGCTGATGATACTCCCTCCCATTGAAGCTCTGAAATATTATTCACAATTCTGACAAATTCCATTGGTTATCTCAAGTCTGTTTGCAAGTTTGAATATGCCTAAGTGTAAATGATATTTGAAATCAATGGCAGAGGGCAAGATTTTGACTTAAATTTTGGTCTTTTTATCACAAAGACCTATATTATATAACTTCAAAAGAAAAATAGTGCATGGACTAATTAATGATACTTTAATGGATAATTTTCATTTTCATTAAACGCAACAGCTCCACAGAAGAAAGAAAGTCATAAAGAATTTAGAATATCATAAATTTGAGTAGAATTTTCATTTTTCTGTAAACTATTCCTTTAAGGTTTGATAGTATCTCATAATTACAAATCCTGAAAACCAAAATTGCGTGTGCTAGATGTGTTGGACTTTTGTGTTCCAGATCCAATCTTACACACAGTTCAGTTTGCAAGCATATCACTTGTTGGCATTTACAGTTAGACTTTTATTCTGAGGGCCACACAGATAGTCTGTAAAGGGCAAAACAGTGGCCTAAGGGGATCTGGAACATCTGACAGGGTCCTTCTTTCTCCCACCACATACTCTTCACACAGAGATCCAATTGTTAATCAGACAGTGAATATAAGTGTGGGAAGAAAAAACGAATGCTGTGCTACAACCCAACAAAATACAGAAAGATTATGATCAAATCACACAGATGTTTTTAGGATATATATGCCATGTACAAGACATTTTTTATATATATATATATATATATATATATATATATATATATATATATATATATATATATATATATATATATATATATATATATATATATATATATATATATATATATATATATATATATATATATATAATATTACACTGCTCGGACAAAAAAAAAGTCACTGGTTGGATTTTAATAGAGAGCATGAGGAATCATGCTCTCTATTAAAATCCAACATGCTCTCTATTAAAATCACACATGAATTGGCACTGACCTGAACCTCAGTGTAAGTTTTTGGGATGCGCTGGAGAAGACTTTACAGAGTGCTCACCTCTTGCATCATCAATACAAGATCTTGACCAAAAAATGATGCACATCTCAATGGAAATAAATGTTGTGATGTTATTTCCATCAAGAGGTGCATCCATTTTTGGTCAAGAACTTGTATTGACAATGCAAGAGGTGAGCACTCTGTAAAGTCTACTCCAGCACATCCCAAAAACTTATACTGATGTTCAGGTCAGTGCCAATTCATGTGTGAAAATGATTCTTCATGCTCTCTGAACCATTCTTTCACAATTTTAACCCTGGTGAATCTTGACATTGTCATCCTGGAATATGGCCATGATGTGTCTTCCTACATGGTTGTTTAAGAAATGAAAAGCTACACACTCCATCTTTAAGGGTTAAAAGAACCATTGCCAAACATATAACATGCTAGAAATATAATAATCACTGTAATAATGATCCATTCATAGATACTTAAGTATTTGCCTATTAAAATACAAACAGCGACTTTTTTTTGTGGCCGGGCTGTGTGTGTGTGTATATACATACACATATATATATATATATATATATATATATATATATATATATATATATATATATATATATATATATATATATATATATATATATATATATATATATATATATATATAATTTTTTTTTTTTTTTTTTAGAACTGATTTATTGTGATTCATTTCATGACAATCAGATTTCATTATCCCAAAATGGTTGTTACTGAAATGCGTTTGGATGTTTTACTAACAAAAACTTTAAACATCACATGATTTCACATTAAATTATATTGTCCATAAAGAAAAATAAGCCTATTTTAATAATTGATGAATTGTGACGTTAAAGGTGCTAAAGAGGATGTTTTGTTTTATACATTTTTGCAATATTACTTGAAACTGTGCACTGAAAGGAATAATATTAATATACATCATCTGTGCACGAGGTCTTTAGCAGGTGCTAAAGAGGATCTTTTCGTCGACTGAGAAACCAAAGACTGTTACTAAGTTTTTGAAATGAGCGCATGCGTAAGAACAACCCCCCTCCTTCACAGCTCATTTCAAGGGAATGCCTCCCAAAACTCGTGCACGAGTATTGGAACACGAGTGTTTACCACCGGCATTCGCTGTGTCGTGTTAGTGGATTCATTATGTCGGACTCACCGCGGGTAACTCATAATCTGCAGTTGTTACTCCTGTCTCCTGACAAAAACATTGCATGCGGCGCCTGTGGAGTGTGGAAAGTTACTGGAGCGCGCAGCCGCGCACGTCTCTTACAAGGAACGTCATGGCAGTGATTGACAAGCCAGAGGGCCAATCCGCGCACGTCTCTCGCAAGGAACGTCACGGCAGTGATTGACAAGCCAGAGGGCCAATCATTTATGCGATGATCACGTAAACGATTGGCTGATGTTTTTAAGGCCCTACCTCGTGCACAGATGATGTATATTAATATTATTCCTTTCAGTGCACCTAATAAATAGTCTTCTCTTTAGCACCTTTAATTATATGAAAATGAATCAATTACCCTCCAAAATTGAAATGCGTTTGGACATTTTAACTTTGTGCTTTTCTCATTATTCTATATTATTTCTCACATATATATATATTGTTTTTATCAGTATTTTGTATTTAAACCAATTTAACTTATCACGGGATATGTGATATATTTGCATGTTTGACTTTGATAGTACATGACGTAGGTTTGTTGCATTACCTGCAAATGGCTCACGATGCAGAAATTCTCTGGTCCATTCATTCCACATGTGGAGGAGGCCGAAAGCCGATGTGCTCTCCCTATCAGCAAATCACCTGTAGAGGGGTAACAGCTCCCCTCTGCACACTTGTCATTGTGATCAGGTAATTGTGCCAGGGTATGCAAAGCAATGGCTAGGGGAATCATAATGATTTTATCACATTGTGCTAAAATACTTATGAACATGAGTGGCATTACAAATGCGATTAAACTTAAATGAAAACCAGAGAAGTTAATAAAAGTACAATGAAAGTTCATTCATAGGGGTGAGTGAGGCCAGTTGTCACACATATCGCTTCAGTGAATATTCCTATGGGTATGTTTTTTTTTTTTTTTTGTTTTTTTTTTTGTTTACATAATCACTTGCATTAAAGTCTAGCCATAGATAGATAGATTTGATTGATTGATTGATTGATTGATTGATTGATCGATCGATCGATCAAGCATTGGTCTGTGACAGCATGCCCCAATAGCAAAACATGCAAATCCACTGCTAGAGAAAATAAGTATTTGCATATTTGGATTTTGATTCAAAATCTCACTGTGCTTCAACCCTAGTGACAACTAGCCCCAACTAACCTCCCTTATAAAGATCAACAGTAAGATAATTATGTAACTCATACTTTCTAAACTATTACATCACTGAAACGTGTAAACTACGCACACGGTTAATCATTTTGGCTTCTGGTTACAGTAGAGTCTGTTCCTAATTACTGAAATGAATATCACATGGGAACGCTTATTGACCTGATGGGGAGTTAAATGTGGCATGCAGGAAATCGGATGGGATGCACACAAACCTTTAAACACTAAAGCTGACACTTATAATGGATGCTGAATATGGACTAAATGAAATTTCGCAAATACTGCATACTGAACCATTCTTTACAAACTTTTATATTTAAAAGTAGAAATAAGAAGAAGAACAAAGTTTCAAATTAGAACTAAACATTCTTGTAAGAACTCAAGACATCAGATTTGACACTATGCAACCCCAAACCTAAATAAGTTTATATTGGATGCTGATTTTGGACCACATTTCACAAATACTGCATACTGCACCTTTCTTTCCCAAGTTTTAAAGTAGAAATAATAATTAAAATAAAGTTTCAGGTTAGAACTCAAATTTGTTTTGAATCCTGTTATGAATTTTAAGCACCACAAACAACTTTCTTGTTACTCCATGTACTGGTACCTTACAGAACCCAAACCCCAAAAACATCTGGTAATGTTAAAAACAATAATAAATCTGGGACATCATAAACTCCAAGACAAACATGAGCTGTAACAAATGAAAACCGATGGCAGTTGTATTTATTTAGAGGAATACTGATAAACAAAACTTACATATCGTTAGAGCTGTAGTCTGTAAAGTCCACATTGTTGCTCTTGTTCTCTAGCAATGTTTTCCAGAGCTGAATAACTGTGTGTGGAGCGTGGGAGAAGCGAAGCTCCCGCCCATGAGATTAAACAACGCTGATTTATGCTTCTAGTGTACCCTGTATTACGCCAAACCAATGTGGCGGTGTCTCAAATCCGTGTGAGCTGCCTGCTAATATAGCATTTAGGGGCAGTATGTCTAAATAAAAGTGAATCTTAAGGCGCGAGCGCGAACAGCATTTTTTGGGTATCATAGGCGCGGTTCCAAACAACTCACAGGGCGCGTTCTTGTTTTTTTAAAAAACGGCGTAATGAAATAGAACACGCGTTTTTAAAAATTAAACTTTTAGGCTATGCTTTCCACACACTTTCTGATCCAATTTGGCGTATGAAAAATGTGAAACATCATAAATTAAAATTAATTATCAGTCTCCTTATAGGCTACAAAAAAAACAAAAAAACAACAACAATCACAATCACCTCTTGGCGACGTCACTACAGGTAATGTTAGTAAAACTAGTTTTATGTTTTACTTTAGAAAGCAAGTACAAATCTTTAAAACCTTTGCCCCCCCACATTTTTCATTACTATTTTAGATTGTCAAATCCCACCAGTCCCAAGCCAATATGTTACAGCAATTACATTTCTGAAATTTATAGTGAAAAATACAACTACTTCAAAAACAAACAATAAAAACACTCTTTCATACTTTTTAAAAGAAAAGGATTTTAATACAGCATATTTATTCATCCACAACTGATCTGTAAAAGTAAAAACATGAAATTGGACATGGCAAAAACAAGTAGTTACAGAATCACTCAAGTATTTTAAAATCTTAAGGCTTTTGCATCAATTCTTTTGTTTAAAATACTGACCATCATAATTATGTAATGATTATGATATTATAGCATAGAAAAATAGAAATCATTCTTTAAAAACACATGCTTAGAAAGAGGTGGATTGTGGGTACAAAATGAAAAAAAAATGAGGAAATCTTGCCCAAACCTAAACTGTTTGTAATTCCTTCAGTTGGTGTTATCAAAACCATGTAATAATGCTATATTTATATACACCGCTACTGCAAACATCAGTAATGCATTATGTACGATTTCTACTACAAATGTATTACATAAAAAGTAATACTTTTATTTACTACAGATACCCATACAGATAATTTAAAAACAACAGTGTTGGCAATCATTATGAACATTATCATTGCAATTAGAAGCATTTGAAATAAAGCTGCACTCATATCAGTGTTGTAAATGACAGAACTACAGTTTGGCCTTTACTGTATAGTTTGAACTTAAGCAGAGGTGCTGCCGCAGAAATGCTAATATCTTATTCCATGCGTCCTCTTGTGCGTAAGCGTGCGGTTTGGTCTGTCCACCCCATAGCATGACAACTGCAGCAACAATAACTTGCATTCAGAAGTATATTCAAACAAATGACAAATTACACAATTTAAAAAGTTCTAAATATGTTATATTTATATGAAAAATGCAAAGAGGTTGCATACTTTTCTTTCTCATTTCTTGCAGCATGAAGTTAGTTGCTCGGAAGTGAGGCGAGTACGGAGGTTCAATCAGATGACCAGCATCAGGATATGTTAGGACTGTCAACAAGTGCCGATTTCCAGCTTTCTCCATCATCATCTCCATCTAGGTATAAAAAATCCAAATCAAAGACCCAATTCACATCAGACCACTTGAATCATAGTTGAGAACATTATGCCACATTTATTTAAAGGGACAGTTCACCCAAAAATGAAATCATTATGTTGCTTTTTATGGCAACTGGTGTTTTCAAGCTTTCAAACAGGCCAATTTTAAGTATAACTGAAAATCTTTATATCCATCCTTACATTCATTGCCACATTCACAAGAGTTCATGAAAGAAGTAGTGTGAACAAATTATTCTTTTAATGAATCAGTTGATCCAGTTCAGAAAACAACATAAATTTAGTTTTGTTCCTCATACAAAGCATTCATATGACTGCTTAAGACTTGTAATATAATGCAGATGTCACCGTTATGTTAAGTTAGTTTGCTTTCATGAACTTTTAGTTTTTCATTCATCACATGAGTTTTTGTCTTTGTTTCCCGCCACTCATTAGTTTCTATGGACACAGATTATCATCACAGCTGTTCATTATTTTGTCATCATTACTGTGTATTGAAGTTCCTCCTTGTGCACTCTTCATTTGTCCAGTACTGGTTGTGTTTAATACACAGTTTCACAAGTTTGCTGTCTAGTTTGGAGTTATTTAATAAACATCATCTTTGTCTTCCTTAGATTGAGTGTAGCAGCATAAGTCATATGGACTACCTTTATGCCTTGTTTTTGTCATTTTTATAGTTTGAAAACTCAATTATGGGGGTAAATTGATGCCAAAACCATTGAAAATGGACAGACTAAAATTCACAAATAGATATTACAACTTGTAAACACAAAACACAATCTACAAATAGATAAAAAATCCGCAAACAAAGTCCTCATGATCCGCAAATGTAAAACAAGATCTACAAATAGATACAAAGTCCTCAAACAAACTCTTTGTGATCCACAAATATAAAGCATGATCTACAAAAAGATTAAAAATCCACAAATAAACACATCCTGATTCACAAATAGAAATCAGTGACTTGTACTTGAAAACCAGAATTTGAATGAATGTAAAGTGATTTGTCTGCGCATGAGGGTAATTTTTTATTTGTAGATTGTGTTGCATTTGTTTTCATAATTCTGACACTATTGTTTCGCTGTTGTGACAAAATAATGCCATAATCATTGAAAATGAAGAGACTATGAGTCAAAAATGCATATTACAATTTGTAAACACAAAACAAGATCTACAAATAAATTTAAAATCTGCAAATGTAAAACAAAATCTACAAATAGATAAAAAATCCACAAACAAACTCCTCATGATCCGCAAATGTAAAACAAAATCTACAAATAGATAAAAAATCCACAAACAGACTCTTCATGATTCACAAATAGAAATCAGTGACTTGTACTTGAAAACCAGAATTTGAATGAATGCAAAGTGATTTGTCTGCGCATGAGGGTCATTTTTTATTTGTAGATTGTGTTGCATTTGTTTTCAGAATTTTGGCACAGCTGTTTCACTGTTTTTTCCATTAAAAAATCTACAAATGCCCTCCTAACAATTTGCAAACAAACATGGTCTAACTTGTATTTTCAAACCACTGTAAAAAGACATTCGTACACATTCTGTGCAAAGCTCAGCATGCAAGTGTTGAATCTGTGTTTGCAGATCACAGGGCATTCACAGATCCCTCTGCACACCTCTACAGATCTTTTTGGCACTATCTTTCCGCAGAGTGTGTGACCACGATCCACACGTGTAGTCAGCCAATCAGGGGTATTGCTTCAATGTGATGTCACGCCCCCTCAATAAGCCCTTTTCAAAATAAGAGCTGACACTTCTCTGATGTGTGGGCTGGGCTCACTGCCATTTACCGTTGCCGGTGTCACAGCGCTGACAGGCGGACAGAGCCTGGGCAGCGCTGCAGTAGGAGTAAAATCTTTAATACGTGGAAGGGGGAGCTGCCACGGGACCTGCCACCGTTATATGCGCCTGCCTCGGGACCTGCCACGGTTATGCGCGCCTGCCTCGGGACCTGCCACGGTTATGCGCGCCTGCCTCGGGACCTGCCACGGTTATATGCGCCTGCCTCGGGACCTGCCACGGTTATGCGCGCCTGCCTCGGGACCTGCCACGGTTATATGCGCCTGCCTCGGGACCTGCCACGGTTATGCGCGCCTGCCTCGGGACCTGCCACGGTTATGCGCGCCTGCCTCGGGACCTGCCACGGATATATGATGCATATATGATATATGCCGATTGATGAATGCGTGCAAACAGTGCAATCCTGCTCTTATGTACCTATTTATCATCTTAACTTAATATTTTATTCGCTCTTATTGCCCATATCTCTCACTGTTTACAGGTACCAGACACTCTGATTGACACATGAGAGCAAACGGATACATAAATAAGAGCAGGATTGCACAATTTGTCATCTTATATTTTATTCGCTCTTATTGCCCATAATGGAGCGCGTCTCTTAGCTCCTACTAGCGTCGCGTCTGCCTCAAGATCTCTCACTGTTTACAGCTACCAGACACCCAGGACTGATGCAGGAGAGCACAGAACAAAACATGTCACAGCCAAGGTGAGTAAATTGAACAGGTAAAATCACATTGTGGTCTGTGAAACATTGTTTAAGGATCTTTTTAAGTACTAGTTTAGTAAGTTAATAAGATTTTTACAGTCTTTATAAAACATTTCTTTAAATGTTTGTGTCATTCAACAACACTGAAACAGCATTAGTTTTTATTATTTATTTATTTATTGTAATATGGGCTCATACGGAAGCCCTGAACCGCATGGTGAAAAAAAAAACCGAAAAGTTATCTCGTTATTTCAACATAATAAGTCGTTATAACGACATAATATCTCGTTATTTCAAGGTATTAAGTCGTTATAACGACATAATATCTCGCTATTTCAAGATATTAAGTCGTTATAACGACATAATATCTCGTTATAACGACATAATATGTCGTTATTTCAATATAATAAGTCGTTATAACGACATAATAAGTCGTTATGTCAACATAATAACTCTTCATTATCTATCAAGTATGATAAAGGACGTACACTTAACAACATCCCTAACAACGCTAAAGTATTGGACCGCCAGTCTAGCTTTTACTGCGATCGCCGCGGTTTCGAATCCGCCTTTTGCCGAGTTCGTTCTTCTCTAGTTTCACATCACATATCAAAAAAGGCATTTATTTTCAATAGGAATTAAAACAATGTTATAAAAGTCCAAATAACCTGCCTAACGAGTGTTTAATAACATTAAGTATTTATTGGGCAGGGTTAGCAGCATGTTCTATATTACCCACTAGAGGGCAGAATAAGACAGGGAATCAATTAAAGAACGCAATAGTTATGTTGAACTACTGTTACAATTTGGTGCTCCAAAATCCCAGAGGTTTATCATGGGAATTTGCGTTCATCCCAGGCTAACCTTTATTGAGGTTAAATTTATTAGACCATAGTAAATAAAACAATTTACAGTGCAAATGTCAGGGGTGTCCAATCTGATTTGAACTATAATAAAACATAGAGATGCACTAGTCCAGGGGCCAAAAACGTTTTTAAGCGGGGTTTTTTTTTATTATTATTCTGGGCTTGCAAACAAACTGCTTTGTAATATTTTCTAAAGATATAAAAATCAAAATAGGTGCTAATATATTGAAATAATAGGACACGGAGTGTCTATTTACAGTAAGTGCAAATAGCGTCCCTTGTTGACAAACACTCTTTACAGTATAGCTCTAATGTCTGGTTGGGCCACTCAAGTTTAAAAAGGGACAGTTGTAATTTGATGTATTCAGTGGCGTAACACTAGCATGTAGGGTTTCAGATTTTGGCTTTTACAGCGATCGCTGCAGGGTCGAATCAGCATTTTGCCGAGCTCACCCAATAATAGAGCTCACTCCTATTTTCTCATCATATACATTTTCAATAAAATGAAAATAATGTTCAAAAAGTGGAAATAAAATGTGAACAAGTGTTTAATAATATTAAAAGTGTTCATTGAGTAGGGTTGGTGGAAAGTGGAGGGGTTTTATTCTCCCAATAATGCAGCATCCGTTTAATAATTTTAATAAATATAATCACTCTATATGATATTATTGCATCCTGTACAAAAATACTGAGGTACAAATAGTATCTGCCAATACTAGCCTACAGCATCTAAATACTATTTACACTTCTTGCAAAGAACTGATAGGCTACTTTTACATGGTGTCAATATAATATATCGCTATTTTCACCTAGTATAAATAGCATATCGTGAAAATGCTGCTATTGTCATTTAGTATAAATAGGATGTATCGGTATTTTCACTTAGTGTAAATAGCATCTACAGTAGGGGTGTCAAACTCATTTTAGTTTGAGGGCCGGACTGGAAAGAAATGAACCATATGTGGGCCGAATTACCTTCTTCTTATAATAACCTTAGTGTGCTGATAGATGCATTAATATTAAACATACGAACAACAGATTAATTTGCAAGAAAACTGCATTGTTTTTTTGTTTTTTTACAGTGAAAAGACTATTCGATTTTCAAAATTATTTTTTATTTAATATTTTTTATTAGCATCTATTTTGATTTATCATGGCCAATTTCAATTTTTATAAGAAGCAAAACGTCTGATTCTGATACTGGTTGCAGATTTTTTTTAAGCAAATTTATTTGTTGTTTATTTTTTCACAGGCCAAACTGGCCTTAAACAAATATATCTTTGATATTAGAGGCAAACACTGGCATTTGGATATTAGAGGCATTTTTATCATAGTCAAAGATGTTATGCACATGAGTATGAGCAGTTGTTTTTAATTTAAATTACTGAATAATTTCAAGATTAACAGCAAAAACTAGGTCTGGTCTGACTTTAGCTTTGTGAAATTATGCTACATAACAAAACAAAATCAGCAGACGGACTGAATGAATATTACTACTTTATATGGAGATAAGAGGAAAAGCCATCAAAACTTTTCTTAAAACAGTTGCCTTCGGAGATATATTCATATCAATCCCACTGTAATATTTATATTATTCTCCCTATTTTTCGCGAACAGTGAGCTTGTGCATGGTACAGTAGTTCCTCTGCTGGCGGGTCTGTTCTCTTTGTGTCCGTATTCAGCGTGTTAAAGTCCTGCTTACATACTTCGTAAATACACAGATGAAATTTTGGGAAAATATTACAAAGCAGTTTGTTTGCAAGCCCAGAATAATAATAAAAAAAAAACCCCGCTTAAAAACGTTTTTGGCCCCTGGACTAGTGCATCTCTATGTTTTATTATAGTTCAAATCAGATTGGACACCCCTGACATTTGCACTGTAAATTGTTTTATTTACTATGGTCTAATAAATTTAACCTCAATAAAGGTTAGCCTGGGATGAACGCAAATTCCCATGATAAACCTCTGGGATTTTGGAGCACCAAATTGTAACAGTAGTTCAACATAACTATTGCGTTCTTTAATTGATTCCCTGTCTTATTCTGCCCTCTAGTGGGTAATATAGAACATGCTGCTAACCCTGCCCAATAAATACTTAATGTTATTAAACACTCGTTAGGCAGGTTATTTGGACTTTTATAACATTGTTTTAATTCCTATTGAAAATAAATGCCTTTTTTGATATGTGATGTGAAACTAGAGAAGAACGAACTCGGCAAAAGGCGGATTCGAAACCGCGGCGATCGCAGTAAAAGCTAGACTGGCGGTCCAATACTTTAGCGTTGTTAGGGATGTTGTTAAGTGTACGTCCTTTATCATACTTGATAGATAATGAAGAGTTATTATGTTGACATAACGACTTATTATGTCGTTATAACGACTTATTATATTGAAATAACGACATATTATGTCGTTATAACGAGATATTATGTCGTTATAACGACTTAATATCTTGAAATAGCGAGATATTATGTTGTTATAACGACTTAATACCTTGAAATAACGAGATATTATGTCGTTATAACGACTTATTATGTTGAAATAACGAGATAACTTTTCGTTTTTTTTTTTTCACCATGCGGTTCAGGGCTTCCGTATGAGCCCATATTACAATAAATAAATAAATAATAAAAACTAATGCTGTTTCAGTGTTGTTGAATGACACAAACATTTAAAGAAATGTTTTATAAAGACTGTAAAAATCTTATTAACTTACTAAACTAGTACTTAAAAAGATCCTTAAACAATGTTTCACAGACCACAATGTGATTTTACCTGTTCAATTTACTCACCTTGGCTGTGACATGTTTTGTTCTGTGCTCTCCTGCATCAGTCCTGGGTGTCTGGTAGCTGTAAACAGTGAGAGATCTTGAGGCAGACGCGACGCTAGTAGGAGCTAAGAGACGCGCTCCATTATGGGCAATAAGAGCGAATAAAATATAAGATGACAAATTGTGCAATCCTGCTCTTATTTATGTATCCGTTTGCTCTCATGTGTCAATCAGAGTGTCTGGTACCTGTAAACAGTGAGAGATCTTGAGGCAGGCGCGACGCGAGTAGGAGCCACGAGACGCGCTCTATTATGGGCAATAAGAGCGAATAAAATATTAAGTTAAGATGATAAATAGGTACATAAGAGCAGGATTGCACTGTTTGCACGCATTCATCAATCGGCATATATCATATATGCATCATATATCCGTGGCAGGTCCCGAGGCAGGCGCGCATAACCGTGGCAGGTCCCGAGGCAGGCGCGCATAACCGTGGCAGGTCCCGAGGCAGGCGCGCATAACCGTGGCAGGTCCCGAGGCAGGCGCATATAACCGTGGCAGGTCCCGAGGCAGGCGCGCATAACCGTGGCAGGTCCCGAGGCAGGCGCATATAACCGTGGCAGGTCCCGAGCCAGGCGCGCATAACCGTGGCAGGTCCCGAGCCAGGCGCGCATAACCGTGGCAGGTCCCGAGGCAGGCGCGCATAACCGTGGCAGGTCCCGAGGCAGGCGCATATAACGGTGGCAGGTCCCGTGGCAGCTCCCCCTTCCACGTATTAAAGATTTTACTCCTACTGCAGCGCTGCCCAGGCTCTGTCCGCCTGTCAGCGCTGTGACACCGGCAACGGTAAATGGCAGTGAGCCCAGCCCACACATCAGAGAAGTGTCAGCTCTTATTTTGAAAAGGGCTTATTGAGGGGGCGTGACATCACATTGAAGCAATACCCCTGATTGGCTGACTACACGTGTGGATCGTGGTCACACACTCTGCGGAAAGATAGTGCCAAAAAGATCTGTAGAGGTGTGCAGAGGGATCTGTGAATGCCCTGTGATCTGCAAACACAGATTCAACACTTGCATGCTGAGCTTTGCACAGAATGTGTACGAATGTCTTTTTACAGTGGTTTGAAAATACAAGTTAGACCATGTTTGTTTGCAAATTGTGAGGAGGGCATTTGTAGATTTTTTAATGGAAAAAACAGTGAAACAGCTGTGCCAAAATTCTGAAAACAAATGCAACACAATCTACAAATAAAAAATGACCCTCATGCGCAGACAAATCACTTTGCATTCATTCAAATTCTGGTTTTCAAGTACAAGTCACTGATTTCTATTTGTGAATCATGAAGAGTCTGTTTGTGGATTTTTTATCTATTTGTAGATTTTGTTTTACATTTGCGGATCATGAGGAGTTTGTTTGTGGATTTTTTATCTATTTGTAGATTTTGTTTTACATTTGCAGATTTTAAATTTATTTGTAGATCTTGTTTTGTGTTTACAAATTGTAATATGCATTTTTGACTCATAGTCTCTTCATTTTCAATGATTATGGCATTATTTTGTCACTACAGCGAAACAATAGTGTCAGAATTATGAAAACAAATGCAACACAATCTACAAATAAAAAAATTACCCTCATGCGCAGACAAATCACTTTACATTCATTCAAATTCTGGTTTTCAAGTACAAGTCACTGATTTCTATTTGTGAATCAGGATGTGTTTATTTGTGGATTTTTAATCTTTTTGTAGATCATGCTTTATATTTGTGGATCACAAAGAGTTTGTTTGAGGACTTTGTATCTATTTGTAGATCTTGTTTTACATTTGCGGATCATGAGGACTTTGTTTGCGGATTTTTTATCTATTTGTAGATTGTGTTTTGTGTTTACAAGTTGTAATATCTATTTGTGAATTTTAGTCTGTCCATTTTCAATGGTTTTGGCATCAATTTACCCCCATACTCAATCCCCTGTTTATTGTAAATGTATGGGAAAAGGTGAAAAAAATGTTAGTGTCTTAGTGGCTTCCTGAGTTATTTCCTCCAAAAATAGTTTTCTAAATTAAATGTAAATGCTATTTCTCTGTTAATGTTGTTTTTTTTTTTTTGTTTTTTTTTACAGACCTATAAATCCTAGCATAAAGTAGCACATATTTAGCATTAGATTTTGTGTAGATACTGATAGTGCTGGTTGAGGTTGACAACACATGTTAAAGAGACAGCTCACCAAAAACTAAAAATTCTGTCATTGTATTCTTATGTCCTTCCAATCCTGTATGACTGACTTTCTTCTGCAGAGCACAAAAGATATTTTCAGAAATGTTTCAGCCTTTTATGTTTGTTCATTCAATAGAAGTCAATGTTAACCAAGAACAACAATCTTCAAAATATCATTTTTGTTTGTGTGTGTTCAGTTTTTATTTCAATTTATCATTTTTAGTAATGTCTTTTTGTTTTAGTAATTTCAGTACCTCAACTTAAACTTGTATTATTTCAGTTAGTAGTAAAGCCAGCAAGTTTTTTTTTTTTTATGTTTTATTTTATTTCAGCTTTATTTCAATTAACAAAATGATTTTTAATTGTAATATATAGTTAATAATATAGTTTAATATTTAGTAAATATATTTAAATAGTTAAATATTTTTGTAGTTTTTAGTAATCAATAACAACACTGTTATACAGAAAAATCATGGAGAAAAAAACAATGAAAAGAATTTTCAATTTTGGGTAACTATTCCTTTTATATAGTATTATTGTCTATAATTAATACTGTCTTGACATTAGCTGTCCTTTTGCGGTATCTGCTGAAATCATAAATGTTTAGTAATATGTTCAGTTTGGTCAAACTAAAATATACATGACTCACATCTGCAGCAGATTCAACAGAAGCCCAGTTCTGATCATCACCAGCATTCACCAACAGTAGAGGACACTTTATTCTCCCAACCTATGTGCATTTAAAAGACAGAGAACTGACATTACAAAAAAAAAAAAAAAAAATAATAATAATAATAATAACAACATGCAAATGAACTCTATATGAACAAAGTCATACTCACGTCCACCTTGAGAGCTGGGTCTGATGGAATCGGCAAGATGATGTCTCTTTGTATTACCTGGTTCTCTTCATTCATACGTACCTTATCCATATGCCTGCAATGAACATTATTTTTTTACTGAAACATCCCATTCTATTTCCAAAATTGTAGGATGTCATATGAGTGGTCTTGTTATGGTCCTCAGGCACTTGTTAAATTAGTCTGACAGGAAGAAAAAGCTTCCTACTGCATTGGTCAGGAAATGCCTTGTCAGTTCCTGAATTTTTGTTCATTCACAATATAAATAAATATGGAGAGAAATAAAGAATATATTACTACTGTTGCTACATTACTATTGCTTTAGATGAGGCTCAGTCAGGTTATGAATCAATGTTTAACATCCACTCACTTTTTTATCTCCTCAAAGGCTTCAAAAACAGATTTATCAACAGGAACCACATGACTTCCGCTGATACACACACAGCACTGGGGCTAAAAGACAGTAAATGA
Organism: Ancherythroculter nigrocauda; assembly: GCA_036281575.1. NCBI lineage: Eukaryota > Metazoa > Chordata > Actinopteri > Cypriniformes > Xenocyprididae > Ancherythroculter > Ancherythroculter nigrocauda. Next base: position 21,701,362 of record VTFQ01000011.1, on the reverse strand, counting down.
TATTAAATACTAAAAAGCTGCATTTAAAATGTAGATAACTGTATATGTGTGTAAGCAGGTCAAGCAAACCTTGATGACTTTGGAGTAGGCCACCATACTGAGTGTGACGGCACCTCCAAAAGATAGCCCAAGCATTGCCATACGATCCCTCTGTACCTTTGGATGGTTTTGCAAAATCTGGTATGCTTTCTAAAGGAACAATGTATATACAAAGTAAGTGAGATATAGAGTTTATCTGGAAACAAATGCAAGGCATGGGTAACCAATTAAATGACAAAGGTTGATGACATCTTTGGTGAAGATTAGCAAAGATGTCATCTCAAATTTGGAACACATTAACAAAATTCAGAACTCAAAAGTTCTGAATTACCTCAAAGTACGACACATTAACATCAGCTGTTCTCAGCTCTTCTGGAGCGAGGTACTCAAGTGCCATGGATGCAAAGCCATGAGATGCGAGCAGGGCGGAACGATACTCGACCAAACCGCCACCTCCTCCCCATAGGTCCAGCACTGCTGGGTATGGCCCTGGGCCTAAAAAAAAAAAAAAAAAAAAAAAAAAAAAAAAAACACAAAGCAAGTTATTTACAAGCAATTTAATTTAAATTTGTAATTTAATCTTTTCTTCCATCCTGTGAAATAGATTATTGAAGAAAAAAAAAAAAAATAGAGCAGGGACTTAGTTCTATACATTGGTTGTTAATTAATCTTAAATTTGTTCATATATTTTTCAAGGTAAAATAGTATTTATGAATATCATGCATATCAATATATTATTTCACATGACATTTACAACCTGAACTATCCTTGCCTCATCATAAAAATGTTAAATTATTGACCTTCATGAGGGTCTGCAGGGGTCCTCTCTACGATAGTAATGTGTGGTTGCAAGCCACTAATGAAGAGGAATACGCTGGATTGTCTTTATTAATAAAACAGAAATATACGTGAGATCGCTGGAGAAACGGTAAGAATGCTAACCAAACTAAATGCATACACAGCATGTTGGCTGAAATTAAAGGGCTATAAATACATAGGGCAAACAAAGGGAACTAAACAAGATACAGGTGAACATAAGAAACCAATTAAAGTAAACTAAATAGAAACTAAACAGGGTGGAAAAACAGGAACTAAAGGAAACAGAACAGAAATATATAAATATAAGAGTCCAAGTAAAAGAACATAAACCTGACTATGATGCCATTTTTTGCTCTTTTTTTTTTTCTATGTTTGTATGTTTGTTTTACCACATGATTTTGTTGGCTGTGCCACATGACTTAGTATTTGAAAAACGTTTTGTCTGCCAAATCAAATTAAGTGAAGCAGTTTTGTTATCTTTTTCCAACTTTGTTTTATTTTCAAGAACTTTATTATTTTAACGAAGACATTTTTGTGACTTTGTACCCCGCAAAAAAAAAAAAAAAAAAATCTAAATCAAATATCTAAATAAATGTTAATTCAGAAGTGAATAAACCTTGGTATCATAGAAGAGGTGTATTTTAATCACTGTCAGAGCTGGGTAGATTACTTATGAATTGTAGTTACTGATTACAAATGACATGGCAAAATTTGTAATCGGTAATATAATCTCTTAGATTACACATTTTTGGTAACGTAATCTGACTACTTTTGGATTACATTTAGATTGCTTTTGTGCTAATCCTTATTTGATGTCACATATTTTGTAGGACAATCTTGTACTATTTTGACAGATACTAAGAAAAAATATATTCCAAAAAATATATTCTATTCACCAACAACAGCCTTAACAGATTCTTTTTAAAGTGCAATGTACGGACAGTTAATACTTCAAAATACTAACACTAATGTACCTGTTATTTGCTGATAGTAACACTGAATAAAAAAAAAAATCACATCTTATGATTTTATAACATATCTACTTAAAATTAAGTAAATTTAGAAAACAGCAACATAACAAAAACAAATATTCTTGTTGTTGCTGATTTCTGTGCACGATTCCACACCCTTCCACCTCACCACTGGAAAAACTCGAAGAATCATGATCGTATATATAAGCGTCAGGTTTATTATGAAAAAAATACAAATGTTAAAAAAAATGAAAAATTAGGAGAATCAATGAATTGTGAACAACTTACTGCCTTTGTGTAAATAATATGTAATCCATAAAAAAGTAACTGTAGTCTGATTACGAGTATTTTAAAAAGTAGTTTACTCTAATTACAAGTAATTGATTTTTGGAATCTGATTACGTAATCCAGATTACATGTAATCCATTACTAGCCAGCTCTGATCACTGTATATATAAATTGTATTTTTAATGTATTATGAGCATCTCATCATTGTGTATTTACCTGGAGGAAGAAATAAAGCTCCTCGTACTCCTTTCTCCCTGATGTTCACCCTCTCCACACCTGGTGCAACATACCAGCGTTCTGTGACACCAGTTGCAAGGGGTGTTATCTCGCTGAAACCTTGAGATAGATGCCCGCTGTATACTGAAATGTGAATTACCATCGGTGTAAGAACATTTGTCTTACGCAACCTTGAATGAAAGAGTAAGAGAATACATGAGAAAGTGATGACTTTTAACAAGAATAACATCTCATACTTTGGATTCAGTTGGCGAAAAAGGGAATTTAAAATTTGTGAGAGAAACAGCAATAAAAACACACCATGCGATTTTGCAAGTCTAAGTCAAGTATGTCCTCGCTGCAGCCTGTATCTCGATGACGTACTGGACTAAATACGTAATGGATGCATGCTTTTTTTTTCCTAACCAGGTTAAGGCTAGTGTGTAGGGAAGGATTAGTAGTATTTGTTGTAGCATTGTGCAGGCAATCAGCATGTCAACTGATTGACATCAGTGTATTGGAATTGGTATTGGATTTAATCCAGTACATCATCGCGCTATTGGCTGCAGCGAGAACAGTCTAATCGAAGTTACCTGAGTCCAGATCGACTTCCTGGTATGGGCCTCATGCTCCATAGCAACCCCATCTGCTCTATGCCTTCATAGGTGCCTCCCAAACTTACATCTTTTGCCACTACATTTCAACAGAATATATACACATCATGTCATTCATGCATACAGCAACAATGTGTTATGTTATTATTGTCTAGATCATTGTTTACACTGCAAAATGCTAAACTTGTGAATTCTGTGACAGTATATTTTTGTGCCCAGCTGGAAAATCCAGCTAAAACTAGCTTCATATGGTGTCTAGTTGGTCGAAAAAGGTTAATTATCATCATCCAAGGTAGATTAGGTAGTTGATCAGTTGATCAGGCTGGGGATTTCCATTCATTACCTCCCTTACAACAATTCACTATGGAAAACATAGTTTTTTTCTTTCTTTCTTGTCCCTGAAGTGCAATTGGTTTTGCAGCAAGACCAACATACAAAAAACACAACTAATAATACATTTAAAACATAAAAATAACTACACAAGACAACAACAGGCCCAAACAACTACCTACTTCCCCCCTACTCCCCTCATGCCCAAATTTAACAGAGAAATAGCAGTGGGAACGAATGAATGTTTATACCTGTTACTACTAAAAGAGGGAAATGTAACCATTAAGATGGATCGGGCTTTTCTAACTACCTGGCAATAGAGTGCCCCAGGGATGACGCATTTTTTGTAGGCAAAACCCGGAAGCGAGTTAGCATTTTAGGACTTCCGGTTCCAACGCCGTAAAGTCTATGGGTTTTTTGAATGGGTTTTTGCTAAATCGCCTGAAGTAAGGTATGTGGTTAACAAAGCCTCTAAATACTTTCACGTTTTGATCTATGACATAAAACACACCAGTTATAACCCACTTGTGATTTTTTTTTTTTTTTTTTTTTTTTAACTTTTACTGCGTCTTAAAATCGGCGGTTGCTAACAAGTTGCTAAAAGGGACTACTTCCTTTGGCGGGGACTTTAGACGTCATCATTAAAAACGGGACATTTGGACAGCATTTCTTTCTGAAAAAGTGGATAAGTATTCATAACAGCACAGATCATAATCAGCGAGCATGTTTTTAAATAAAGTTGTTTACGACGCTGATCCGCGACCATGGTGTGCTGTAGTCCGTTTATAGCCTACTGTTAGCCTTTTATATCTGACGACTTTATTTAGGCTTCAAAATGTATAAATGTTGTGTTAACTTGTAAAGATTATCTTGATAGACAAAACGTGTAAGTGTCATAACTCTTTGTTAAACACAGAGCTTATTTTCTGCGATTTTCCAAAAGTCTATGGGAAAAATGCATAGGCTTTCAACCGAGGGAACCTGTGCGCCGCTAACTTCCGGGTTGGCCTACAAAAACGTGTCATCCCTGGGGACTCTGCTGAACTCCAAAAATCTTACTACTGGTATTAACTATTTTCACAAGAGCAGTGTTTGCCTTCACACTGTCATACCAGCATAATATAGCGAATGTTAAAACTGACTCAATAAGATTTGTAAAACAAAGTCATCAAGGACCTATCAACTTTAAACTTGGACAGTCTCCGTAGACAGAACAGATGTTGACATTAATATTCAACTTATCAATCACACATCCAGATACGTATATGATTCCACAACCTCAACCTCCTGCTATTTAATGAGTGTTCTCTTTAAGTCTATATATTGTAATATAATAGACTTAATACAATATAATATATTGTAGTTTTTTTAGTTTTTTGGCAAGGATGAATTTAACTGCTCAAAAGTGATAGTAAAGACTTTTAAATTGTAACTAAAAGAACAGCTTTTACTTTGAATATATTTTTTTTAAGTTTCTATTCATCAAAGAATCCTGGGGAAAAAAATGTATTGCGGTTTCCACAAAAATATTAAGCAGCAGAATCATATTCGGCTGATAATAAGAAATGTTTCTTGAGTACCAAATGAGCATATTAGAATGATTTCTGAAGGATCATGTGACACTGAATACTAATGGTAATGGTTGCTGAAAATGTATCCATCACAGAAAATTACATTTTAAAATGGATTAAAACAGAAGTTATTTTAAATTGTAATAATATTTCATAATATTACTGTTTTACTGTATTTTTGATCATATAAATGAAGCCTTAGTACCCTTCCTTTAAAAAAGACTTCTTTCAAAAACATAAAATAAAAATATCTTACTCACCCCAAACTTTTGAATGGCGGTGTACATTGGTAAGGACTCTGTTTACTGTGGTAACTTTTGTAAGGGTCATGCATTAGACTGCACTACGTACCTGTTACTATTCCATGTTCATCACTGATGTAGTGTCCAAACGCCTCCCAGAAGTCCTTGTCTTCTGACTGATGTAGAGAGTGTAGAGTCACCTCTTGATTTGGCAGTAAATTCATTATGATAATCTGAAACTTCTCATCCACCAGCGCTCGACTGGGCTGGATAGTCAGCAGAGGACATGTCCCTTTCTCAGTGCTTACAGTCCTATACAGAATTAAATGAGAGATTGAAAAGTGTCTGAACAATGTAATTTTTCTCTATTAAATTGCATTGTCGTGTAGAATAGAATAATCGTTATTGTCATTATACACAGGTATAATGAAATGTAATGTAATTGCATATAATTAAGAAAAAACTAAATAAGAGCAATACTCAATCATTTAGTAAATATCATTAAAATAAGTGAAAGCAGTACAAAAACCATAGTAGCACATTTGAACAGCTGCATGTCCTTAAAGTGACTTTAGTGCTCAATGTTGTTTAGTCATTAATCATTAGTACATTGTGTGTGAGTCGCAAATCTTTACTAAGTGTGTGAATATTTAAAAGAGAGCTCACAATTTCTTCTTACTTCTGTGAAAAAGGTGTAATGGAAGCTACAGCTCTTGCATAGAAGTCTATCATTCTGTTATTGATTTTAATGTCTTGAACTGTTTTCTGGAGGGTAGTAATTCAAATATGGAGTAGCCAAGGTATGTAAGTGTATACACTTCCACTGACATATTGGTTTAAATTCGTGGTTGACACGGGTTTTTGAATGGTTGATATATAGAGTTTGCATGTTCTCCCTGTGTCTGCTTGATTTTCTGGTTGGTCCGGTTTCCCCCACAATCCAGAGGTCGTATAAGTAAGAGAGAGATACATACTGTATACGCAGTAGCCAATTTATAGATTATACTGCAATTTAAAATAAACGGTTAGATTTATAATGTAACTTCACACTATATTTAAACACACAATTATCTAAACGCACAAATATTGAAGTGAGTTGATCAGCCAGTTCAAATCAACTCTCTAAGGGCAACTGACTCATTGAAAAGACTCACAAACGTTTATAAATTGGGTGTAGATATCAATAGTGTGCCATGTAGAGCTACTGTGGATGATAAGATTTTTAGTGATTAACTTTGTTTCAACAATTTCCTATTGTTCTTCACACAATATGGCTTCTAAAGACTTGGAATATAAGGCAAGTCATGTGAACGGACTACTTTTATGATAGCTTTGTGGTGCTTTTCCATCCTTTTTGAAGCTTAACATATCCAGTCACCATTAACTGTCATGAAATGAAAAGATAAAATGTTTCACTTAATTCCATACACACCCAAGAAAAAAAAGTAGTAGTAAAAGGATAATGTTTAAGTAAGTAAATTATACATTTTGGTAGCTGACTGACAGTGGTGCGATAAGCACTTGTGAAATCAACCACACCATAGTATTTCCACAGCAATGCCATTGACTGTACATAAACCATGGTTAAAGGATTAGTTCACTTTCAAATTAAAATTTCCTGATAATTTACTCACCCCCATGTCATCCAAGATGTCCATGTCCTTTTCTTCAGTCGGAAAGAAATTAAGGTTTTTGATGAAAACATTCCAGGATTATTCTCCTTTTATAGTGGACTTCAATGGAGCCCAAACAGTTGAAGGTCAAAATTACAGTTTCAGTGCAGCTTCAAAGCATTCTACAGACGAGGAATAAGGGTCTTATCTAGAGAAACCATTGCTCATTTTCTAAAAAAATTTAAAATTATATATGTTTTAACCATAAATGCTCATCTTGAACTAGCTCTCTTCTTCTTCTCTATTAGAATTCCGGAAGTGTAGACACTGCTAAGTGTATTACTGCCCTCCACAGGTCAAAGTTTGAACTAATTGTTATATACTTGCACTAGCAAATTGAATATGACAATTTAGGTAGTAATACACTTAGCAGCACCTACACTGTTGGAATTAAAACAGAGAAGAAGAGGAGAGCTAGTTCAAGATAAGCATTTATGGTTAAAACGTATACAATTTTATTTTTTATTTTTTTTCAGAAAATGAGTGGTTTCTCTAGATAAGACCCTTATTTCTTGTCTGGGATCGTGTAGAACATTTTGAAGCTGCACTGAAACTAATTTTGACCTTCAACCATTTGGAGGCCATTGAAGTCCACTATATGGAGAATAATCCTGGAATGTTTTCATCAAAAACCTTTCGACTGAAGAAAGAAAGACATTAACATCTTGGATGACATGGGGGTGAGTAAATTATCAGGAAATTTTAATTTGAAAGTGAACTAATCCTTTAATGTTACCTTGTTTTTAGCCACAACTGTCCTTGTATAAAAAAAAATGGCAAAGAGGACGTTAATTGAAGATTTTACATTAGTTTATGTTTTTGCCTGAAGAAAAGAAGTCCGTACCTAACTGGTGCTAACATGACTTAGTCAGGCGTTTCTTCTGTGATGGGTTTCAGCTATTAGACTGATCCGAACAGCTTCAGGACAGAAATGATGTCTGAAATAAGCAGAAACAAACAGTACAACATGATAAATCGCAGTTTTGGTCTTCACTTTCTGAAAACTTCACAACATGTTACCACAATAGACCTTATGTAGCCCCGCCCCTTTTCAGCGCTGCGCTCGTTGTCTTTTGACTTCCGGCTTGTATTTCCACAGCGATCGTATGTATTTATGAATGAACTGCTCATTTTAAAATCTTCCCGTTCTACTGACATTTGTTAAGACACCCGCTTTAAACATTACAATGCTCATGATAACTTTTGTTAACTCTACAACACGTAAATCCACTTCACCAGCTAATTATTCTTCAACAGCGATGCCATAGAAATACAGGGCTACCGCGAAAACGGAAGTTCAAAGACAATATTCTAAAGAATGCGGCGCATGTTTCTCTGGAAAACTGAATGAAAACCATCACAATATTTGGCATGCGACATGAGCTGAAGTTGTGCTCGGTGGTGTTTTGTAAGACCCACCCGGAATGAAGTGTTTTAATCCAAATTATTTCAATCTTACCTCAAGAAAATTAGTGTTAATAATAAGAAATGATCTAACTTAGTTATCAAACTGTCGTCTAAATCCCTGTCTGAGTGCTGCTCGTGGGCTAATGCTGATGACGAAATGTTACCTTTGACACAGATGTTTATGTGCTTACAGCTACAAAGGTCGTTTATAACTCTTTTAGAGGGCATACATTTTCTATTTATTTACTTTTTACTTAGATAAATTCTAAAATCTTAATTTAGCATGTTGAATGGGGGAGACGTCCCATTCAACATGCTAACAAAAGCTCCATCCCCACATTGTGGCAATAAAGAAAACGCGTCTATTTAATTGGAATAGTAATCTGCTCACGTTATTAAATGACAATTTCATACCACAAGAATGCCATTCCACTCCAAGTGTATTCCAGGACAGTCCAGTTTTTCTGTTTCCACTCCACTGTTGACGCAAGTCACGCAAAGCATCACGTAACTGGAGGGATGCCAGATTGGGCGGATACCCACCAAAGCAGTGATGGGATGGTTGATACCGGGGCTTTGATGCTCCGACACAGTTTTCAAAGCACTATTGTATCACACACTGTACCGATGCTTGTATCGAAATGACAATACCACGTGATTGATGACGTTTGAAGCTTCAAACGTCATGCAGTATCGGAAAGTCGAGACAGCTGGTTTGAAAGCATTGGCGCTTCACTGATAGCCTACATAAAGGAAAATGCATTTAATCATGTTTTATTGCTGGGGTCTCAGAGAACCCGACCAGAACATAAAGGTTAAACAGCTCATCTAAAATATTTTTTAACTACTCATGTCAGTTATGATCACATCATTGTATATTTTATATTACTAATCAAATATGTGAATCTGTTGACCATGCAGGTTACACATGACACGAGTTGTGGTCTCATTGTCACAAATTAATTTAGATGAGATTACATCAGATTAGATAAAAACAGATTCAAGACAACACTGATTCCGTATGTCACGGACTTGAAGCTTTGGTCATGTGATTTTTCAAACCGTAGATCTGCTCCGCAATGATTTAGATATGGTGAAGAAAACAGGTCTGACCACCAGATGTCACTAATGCGCACTGTGTTAAAAGCTTCGAGTAATGAACCATTTTTCGGCACAATTTGATGAAAGCCTCAAACGCTTCAGAAAGCCTCGGCTTCCCATCACTACACCAAAGAGTATAGAACCCAATGCCTCGTTTCCACTGAGCGGTACGGTTCGGTTCGGTACGGTTCGGAGCGGTACGCCTTGATCAGGCTTGCGTTTCCACCGCAAACAGTACCCTTACTTGATAGGCGTGTGTAGCCGGAAAATAGTGATCGACGTCATTCTCGCGCAAAGAAGAAAACGATATAGTAAACAACAATGGAGGACATACTACAGCAGATCTTGTTCTTGCTTCTCGGCTTGAGGCTGTCTGTCACAAAAAGAAGACGAGCTTTGCATTCGGCGTTTCAGAATACCAAGATTGCAAAGTTCAGACGTCCATGCCGCAGCACCTACCAGCAAGCGGAGGAGAAACCCCGCGTAATTTAAAAACTATTTTACTGTGTCATGAAATGTAGTTTTAAAAGTTTTTCAGGCGAGAATGTAGTTGTTTAAATCTCAAATCTGTGGTTAATTTATAAAGATAGCGCCTATTTAAAAATTTGATCTGACGTTGTCGGAGTTGTGAGATCCAGGCGATCACCGGGCGCTCGGTGCTCATGTACCCAGCCGAGAGCAGCTGTACCTCGGCTAGTCCTTCTGACATTCGCCGCTGGCTCTGATGTCTCTGTAATGGTTAAAAACAAGATATCATTCATCTTGTGTATAACGGGCAATCTTTGGTCTCATGAATTTATAATTTGTTCCCGGGCAAATCGTTTTGGCCGAGGGGAAAATGAAGTTTTATAACTTTATATATTTATTTAACTTTACCGTTGTAGTGCGCTGTACGTTTGACTGAATTGTTTGCTTGTCTTTATTTCTTATTGTATAGCTTCTCATATTTTATTTATAATGGTTATTATTGATAATTAAAAATGACGTTTAACAAAAAGAGAAGGTTGTTTTGTCTTATTTCATTTTATTATAGGCTACATACAGTGAAGATAATCAGAGTACATATGCACATATTGCCTGAACCACACATTAATAGGTTTCATATTTTTTAAATAAAAACGAAAAGAGGCAGGGTTGTGTTTTATATTTTGTTTTGTTATATAGCCTACATGAAGTGAAGATAATTAATACACGTGTTGTCTGAACCACATTTGTGTGTGACGCCTCTTGTGTTGTCATTCCAACCAATCAACGTTCTGCAGAGTGTAGCTCCACCCTTTTGGTACGGTACTGTTGTGCTTGGTACCCCAACGAAAGGGTCCCAAAAAAGTGGTACTGTACGATTCGGAATTAGGGTACCATTCACAACTTTTGACAATGGAAACGGAAAAAATGCGTACCGTACCGCTCAGTGGAAATGAGGCACAAGAGTCGACACTTTGATACTTTTTGGGTAACAGCCACTAGATGGCGCTCCAGTGGGGTGAAAATACTAACTGGACCATAGAATCCTTCACGTCTTACGCTAGTCTGGCTATCACCAGACCAAGCTCAATTTAAAATTGAACATTGGTCTGGGGAGTTTGCTATGTATTTCCTACTGCACAAGAGGCGTGATCAACGAGCATTAGTCACGCAATTGGATAGTCCTTCAACCAATCAGATCAACGATCTGGGTGACGTACTTTGCAGAGCGATGCGAAAACTCCAGACCCGTTTCATAGTCAACGCATCTGTACGCATACGCGTCCCCGAGGCTACGCATCGTTACGCTTCGGCCGCCATTATGCGTTGGTGCGTAGCCAAATGTGTCGTCCTAGTTTTTGATACGCGACGCGCCGATGCACGCAATACTATGCGTTGTCGGTGGGGGCGACATTGCAAGTATTGTACATTAATTCAAGTATATTGTGTTTACAGAAGAAGAAGGTTTGAATACAATGGCGGGCGAAGAGGAAAAATTATGCGAACTTATACGTATTCATCCACATTTATACGATAGTTCATCGCAATTACACTCAAATAAAATAGCGTTGGAAAATGCATGGAGAGAGGTTGCAACCGCGATGGGAAAACCCATAGATAAAGTAAAAACGGACTGGAAAAGTGCCCGTGACAAATTCACCAGGGCGCACAAAAAGTGGAAGGTGGCGTGCAGAAGTGGTGCGGGGCAGCTAAGTTTCGGCTACCCAAAAATATTGACTCAACTTAGCTGGCTGAGTGAATTCATAAAGCATAGGAATACAGAATCAAATTTTTCAGTATGTAAACAACGTTGTGTGTGTAGCCTATCTAGAAGTCAATGCTGTGTGCCCTTCTCGAGAAGCTGAAATAGCCTACGGCAGGGGAGAGAGAGAGAGGGAGGGGGGGAGAGAGGGGGGGAGAGAGGGAGGGAGATGTGTGTGTACATTCAAATCCATTCAATTTGTACATTTAAATTTAAGTTATGTTATATTTTATTATTTTGATTCCTTTATAACTGTCATTTACTGAGAATGGTAGGCTACTGATTTGGTCAGGACGTTTGAAACAGGAGTAGGCCTACATTTTCTTTCTGTGTAGGCAGGTGAGTGAGACGATGAGGGCGATGATGAGGAGGAGGAAAGCATTATTGCACAGGGAGATCAGGCACTTCCATCTACCCCCAATCCCGACTCATCCATATCCCAGTTTTCCCCACTTCTATCTGACCCTCCCACCACCCCAACACTAGTGGCTTCGACCGTTTCTACACCATCTCATCCCCCTACCACCCCGACATCATCAGCCTCCCGTGGTGGTAAAAGGAAGCGCAAAAGCCACAGGCCGATTATGGATCCATGTGAGCGTACGCTCCTCGATAGGCTGCAGGAAATACGGCAGGAGAGAGAGAGGGATAGAGAGAGGGGGTGGGAGAGAGAGGGAGAGGGAAAGCGAAAAGAGGGACATACACACCACTTTTTGTAATTACCTGTGCCATTTTCTACAAAATCTCCCACAGGAACAAAGTGCAATTTTGATGCGTGACATTAAACAGCTCATGCGGCAGTATGAGCCCTTTTAAAATTCAACTTAATTTGTCTACCAATATTGTAGGCTACATGCTGTTACTGACTGTACTGGCCTCATTGAGTCCATATTCAATTATCCAGCAAGTTAAACCCCATCACACAATAACTCCCGGAACCACGAAGTGATGTTGAGATTGTTTACTGAATGAATGGTGTGAAACTGGAAATACAAATACATAAACCAATAAATTGACATCAGATTACATGTGAACACAATTGACAAGCAAAAAGTCATCAAAAAATGTTAAACAATGTCACATGAAGACTTGCCGAAACATGCTGTTCTAATCAACATCAAACATCAATTTTCAATATACAAAATACAAGAAATAACAAAACCAGAAAAACTTACAGAGAATGCCCCATCAACAACTCCAAACAAAAGATGTCCTTAGATTAAGATGTCCACAACATGTGCAACCTCTTAGGCTGCGTTCCAGTTCGGTTTTAGACACGCACTCGCGAACTTCCCTAAACACTTCCCCTCAGGGGAATCCCTGCCGCCATTTTGAAGTGCGTTCCACTTCGTGAAGTGGACGAGGGAAGTTTATATGGACAGACCCTCGCTCCCTCGATTTTGACCGAGGGAGCGAGTCTACTTCATATGTACACTTCAGGCGGCTCCATAACCCACAATGCAACACGATTGTGACGTCACCGCATATCGCGTTTAATTTACCCCACCACAAACAACTCTATGATATATTAATTATTTTTTAAACATTTAAAACACACATATATACATATAGAATGCTGTATTAAACAATTTTGTAAGGGGAAAAAATAAATAATAAATCAGCTCCATTGCGGATTCCAAGTGATCAAGTGCTAGGACGTTCCAGTTCAGCCCATACAAAGGTTCCGCCAGAAGTGGGCACTCGTGCAACGTAAGCAATGACGTACATCCGAGTCAACGAGACCGAGTGAAGTTAGCGAGGGAAGGGCATTTAAAAACCGAACTGGAACGCAGCCATAGTGTCTCTAACTCACAGGATGATTTAGTCTGATTATAATGACATCACTGTCCCTCATTAATGAGGTCACACTCTGCAATCTTCCAGCTATACTCCATATAGCCATAAGAGGTCACTTGACCTCAAAGAACTGGCAAGGCCAGAACACTCCCCGTCTGGAATCTTTAGGATACCATACTATAATAGAGTTTAGATTGGGGACATTAAAAAGATCAATTCTGAAATAGGTCTGTAGTAAATCTTTGTTAGATCTTGTTTAACGACTTTCACTTCAGCTTTCCTTGTCATCCCATCTTTACTGGGAACAGCTTTGACTATTACACCCATAGGCCATTCATTCCTTCTGATTTGGTTATCTTTAAGAAGGACGACATCCCCCTCTTTAATGTTGGGTTCTTTACGTGTCCATTTCTGACGATTTTGCAGCGTACACAGATACTCTTTATGCCATCGATACCAGAATTCGTCAGCCAACAACTGAACACGTTTCCACTGGTACAGCATATCTCCTTCACTGATGTCAATGTCAGGAGAGGAATGTGTGACACTTTTCTGGGTTAACAGCATAGAAGGTGTTAGAATGTGAGTATTCTCAGAATCTGATGAGATGGGGATCAAAGGACGTGCGTTCATTATGGCAGTAACCTCGGCTAAGAGCGTAGTTAACACTTCATGAGTAAGCCGTACTCTACTGGTCTGCAACAACATCCCATCCAAAATGCGACGTGCTACTCCAATCATACGCTCCCACACTCCTCCCATATGAGAGGAGTGGGGAGGATTAAAGACCCAAGTACATCTCTGGTCTTGTAAGAATTCTTTTACACCATCCTCCTCAGAAGAGCTTATCCCCATTTCTTTACATGCGCCAATGAAATTGGTGCCACAATCTGAGCGTAGTTGTTTGGCTGGACCACGCAAGGAAAAGAAACGTCTCAATGCATTAATGAAGCTTGAAGAACTCATTTCCTCCACCACTTCTATGTGAACTGCCCTTGTACACAAGCAAGTAAACAGCACTGCCCATCTCTTATTGTTTACATGACCTCCTCGTGTACGTCTTGTTGACACTTCCCATGGGCCAAACATGTCCATTCCAACATAAGAGAAAGGAGGATCTACTTGGAGACGTTCTGCTGGCAGATCACACATTTGCTGCACCTTTACTTTTCCTCTGAGTTTCCTACAAGTAACACATTGGTTGAGCACCTTACTGATGAGCTTTTTTCCTCCAACTAACCACAAACCACTTGATCTCATGGCTCCCTCTGTAAAATGCCTTCCCTGATGTTGAACTTTTTCATGGTAATGTCTTACAAGAAGAGTTCCTATATGATTCTTTCCAGGAATAATGACAGGGTTGGACTCCTCCAGCTCAAGACCTGCATGGCGAATCCGTCCTCCAACTCGGAGTAGACCATCACCATCAATGGTGGGATTCAGCTTAACAAGCGAGCTTTGTTTGGAAAGGTTACGGTTTACTTGGATGCACTTGAATTCATCTGAATAAACCTCCTGCTGCACATTTCTGATAATTTCCTTCTCTGCTCTTTCCAAAGAGTCTACAGAGATCCCCTTCTTACAGATGTGCCAATGAGCACAATCTCCAACTCCTGTTGAATGAGCGAAACAGTGAGCAATATGCCTAAGGTGAGCTACAGCTTTGACTACAGATTTCCATCTGGAAAACCGCTCCCATCGTTTTGAACTCAGGCAATTCTCAGACACATGTGTAGATAGCGTTTTCACTTCAGGACGAATTTCTTTGTCATTATCTGGATCAACCACTTCAAATCGGATTTCTTCCTTCTCCCCGCCATGCTGTGCAGAGGGAAGAGGAGGCTTACAAAACCATGGAGCTTGACCTGGATGAAGGGCTGATGGATGTTTATCACTTTGACATTCAAGACAATGTACATTTACCTCACAATTTCACGCTACATGTGTGTTTGATGCACAACATTTGAAACAGATATTGTGTGCTCTCAGTATTCTTCTACATTCCTCCAACGTCATTTCTCTAAAGCCTCTGCACTTTTGAAGTGGGTGCGGTTTGTGATGGACAGAGCATTGCTTATCTGGACTTTCAGCAATGGAAGTAAACTTGGAAGGCATGACATCAATTTTATGCACCGAAACTGTCTTACGAGCATTCATGTGACTCTCAACAAACCTTTCTCTTTTATTTGAGATCATAAAGGAGGAGTTGAGATGAAAGCTAGGGTCATTGCGAGCTTTAGCTTGCCTGCGCAGAAACTCTGCAAAGAATGAGAAGGGCGGAAAGGCAACTCCATGTTCCTGCTTGTAGTGAGAACCTTCCATCATCCATTTCTCTTGGAGTCCATACGGAAGCTTTTCAACTATGGGGTTTACTCCTCTGGCCGTATCAAGATATGACAGCCCTGGCAGATATCCTTCTTGCTTTGCAAATTCAACTTCAGAAAGCAAATCACTTAACTCCATAAGCTTTTGATATTCTTTTGGTGCTACTTTAGGAAATTTCTCCAATTTGACAAACGGAGCACCTTCTATTGCTTCTGGTGACCCATACGTATCTTCCAACCTTTGCCATATCTTGTTCAATCCTGCAGATGGATTCCTTATGTTTACAGACTTAATACGTCGAGCATGTTGTACCGAGTCTGTACCCAGCCATTTAATCAGAAGATCCATCTCCTCTCCTGCTGTGAGATCCAAAGCCTCAATGGTACTAATGAATGATGATTTCCATGATAGATAATTCTCAGGTCTATCGTCAAATCTTGTAAGACCAGATGACACCAATTGGCTTCTTGCTAGATATTTTACAAAATCTGTTGAAGGAGTGTCACCATATTGACGAGCAGGACTGACTGGATAACGGCCAGGTTGACCAGGATAGAGAATACTAGCTGGAGTATCCACAGCATGACATGAATGACCATTCAAAGAATTATGATGATTGGGATGGGCATTATCTGCAGGAATGCTCTGCATTGGATGACCCTGTGAGGGTGGTCTATTATCCAATCCCTGGTCTGCAGGTAAGTTAGAAGCATCTATGTGTGGATTACCGATGTTATGCGAAGATGCGTTTCTTGGTACATTCATGCTTTGAGCATTGCCACTATATCTACTCACATACTCTTGAGTGCGTTGTTGTTTGCTCTGCTCAGGTAGAAGTTGAGTAAAGCCTTGACTTTCTAACTCTAATTTCACAGCCACAGCCTCCATTACAGCAGCTTTAGCTAGAGCAGCTTCTGCTTCCCGCTCTCTCTCCAGCGCATCCAAAGTAGCTTCTAAACGGGCTTTTTCTGTTTTTATTTCAATTTCTTTCTTTGAAAACGAAGCAAGAGCCAAGGCTGCCTCAGCCTTTGCACGTGCCTTGGCAGCAACCATGCTGGCATTTGAAGTCACTGATGACTTAGTTGAACAGGAGGACTTAGTTGACCTAGTTGACTTGGTCGAATGAGATGACTTAGCTGAGCAAGAGGCTACAGATCGTACTTCTAGATCTGAGTGCTCCATATCCATCAGAAGACTCTGGAAACTCTAACTTTGGAATCTCTGGTAGATGTGACATGTATGAAACATCTTCAAACAAAACACTTTACTCCTGTTGCCATGTTCAGATGGGCACAAGTCAATCAGGACATCAAGATTCTTGATTGTAGGTCTCTTTTCACTGTACTGGCCTCATTGAGTCCATATTCAATTATCCAGCAAGTTAAACCCCATCACACAATAACTCCCGGAACCACGAAGTGATGTTGAGATTGTTTACTGAATGAATGGTGTGAAACTGGAAATACAAATACATAAACCAATAAATTGACATCAGATTACATGTGAACACAATTGACAAGCAAAAAGTCATCAAAAAATGTTAAACAATGTCACATGAAGACTTGCCGAAACATGCTGTTCTAATCAACATCAAACATCAATTTTCAATATACAAAATACAAGAAATAACAAAACCAGAAAAACTTACAGAGAATGCCCCATCAACAACTTCAAACAAAAGATGTCCTTAGATTAAGATGTCCACAACATGTGCAACCTCTTAGTGTCTCTAACTCACAGGATGATTTAGTCTGATTATAATGACATCACTGTCCCTCATTAATGAGGTCACACTCTGCAATCTTCCAGCTATACTCCATATAGCCATAAGAGGTCACTTGACCTCAAAGAACTGGCAAGTCCAGAACACTGACGTTATTTGTTATTGACATTTGTTAGGTCATGTTCTGTGTAAAACATGTTAAAGTTCAGTAGCCTTCATATGAAAATGAATTACACTGTCACCATTTGGTTTTCACAATGCCATATTAGTTAAAATGTGTAATGGTTTTCACAATGCCATATTAGTTAAAATGTGTAAAGTATTAACTAATTAAAAAAAACTCATGCTTCAAAGCGACCTTTTATCAATTTATTGGTCAGTGCTACCCAATTGTAGCACACTGTACTGGTGGGGAAACACACCAGCATCTGATAAAAAGAAGTCAGCCAGCTGCTCCCTGACAAGTGCCGCTCTCTGGGAGGGTCTGCTGCTGCCGACCGAACACCGTGGTCCGTCGACCATGTTCTGGTCCCCCGCAACGTGCTGCCTCCACTCTCCAGGCTGGACCTCTCCGGTGTCAGACGTCGCATCCACAAAGGTGGCGGGCATATATCTGGCATGTTCAGTGGATGCCAGAAAGTTGTGGAGAGCCACGCACGCCTTCACGAGCTTCACGGAAAATTTGGAAGCACGCAGCCAATATACCGAAGGCATTCTCCACCACGCGTCTCGCCCTGGCCTGTCGGTAATTGTAAATACGCTTCCTATCCTGCAGGTTCGTGCCTTTAATGAGAAGACAAATAATGTTATTAACAATAAATATATAACAATCTATAAACGAGCTAAGACCAGTGCATTCTTTTTCATTGCTTCTGGGCTATTTTATTGAGAAGGTCTGCTATCAATTATTTTTATTCTCACCTGGATAGGGTCGCATCAGGTTCTCCTGTAAGGGAAATGCCTCATCCCCCAGGAAAAAAAAAGGACTTGGCGTTGTGGTGCCCGGTAGGACAGCAGGAGCAGGTAGATTGAGACTGCCCTGTGCCAGTCTGGATCCAAACGCACTGCGGCCCAACACACCTCCATCACTCTCACGCCCGAATGCACCAACATCGACGTAAACAAATCTATAGTTCGCATCAGCAGCTGCCATAAGGATAATAGAAAAAAAACCTTTGTAATTGTAGAAGTCGCTGCCTGATTGTGGTGGTGCTCTGATGCGAACATGCTTCCCGTCAATCGCCCCGACACATAGGGGAAACTGCCACTGTCTCCAAAAGTCCTCCGCTATGTCTTGCCACTGACTGCTCGAAGGAAAGGCCATGTACTCCCCCTGAAGGGCATCCCAGATGGCACAAAACATCTCCTCTACAATGCCCGAAACAGTGCTGGTGCCTTTGTTGCCGCCGATGTAAAATCAGCAACAGAATACACTCCTCTTCAGTTGCCATTTTGATCTGAATATCACGTGACCCGACTCTACTAATATCACCCAACTCTACTACCCCCTGTTGCGTGAGCGGTGTATTGCATACACGCATCGCCCGTGACGCTTGCGTCCACTGTTTAGACTATGAAAGGGAGCGCATCGCTCGCGTTGCTTGCTCGCGTTTCTCGCGTTGACTATGTAACGGCCCTTACCGTGTCTCAATCAGCATCGAGCGATTTTTGCAGGTTGTGCAAAAAAAACATGAAAGTGATCGGTATTTACACCCACTCAAGCAATTTGTTTGCTAACTAAAGAAGTCATTCAGCATCTTCGAGAGGTTAAAAGGCGACTCTGATACTGTTCTGGTTCAGTGTAAATGAACGCGGAATATAGCCGCCCTAAACTACGTCATTGTCATGACAACCAAAAAGAATTCCAGTCAGCTCAGGCGGCGCGAGATTCAAGAAGCAGGGAGACGAAACATATAGAGCAAATAATAAAAATATTGTCTACCATCAAGAGGCATTGAAGTAAAAGAGTCCTGTACTCACATCGTGAAGCAAACCACCAAAATAACAGCAGAGAATCATTGTGTAATCTTCCTATGAAGAGACTGTCGGATCAACGCTCTGCTACATTTCTCTCAGATAAGGTAAATGCTTAACACAATCGGCGTCACTGTGATTGTGCATTGTTATTTTGGAGTGATGGTCGTGCGAGAGACGGATAGAGTTTGAAAGCTGCTTGCCATCGCTTCTCTATCGTCATCGTGTTATACCCGCCAATAGCGAGCAAGGTGGATAAGCCCGTCTGTGATTGGTTCCTGCAAAAGTGTAACAGCGCAGCAGAAGTGAATGCACGGGTTTCCAGACTGAGTTGCCGAGCGAAATCAAATCGCCGGCAGATCAGGCTGGGTTTACCCAGACTAGTCTTACGCACCAAAAATAGGCGAATTTCACTGCCAAATCAGAAGAACAGTTTTTTAAATTAAGTCACCAGTAAATTTTATGGCACCTACAGAAAATGTTGTATTGTCTTATATATGTTTTATTTTACCAGTTGTGGAATCCAACCATTCAACCATCTGAGGTAATGTAGTTAGCCTACTTTAATTCCATTTTATGCAACTTTAAACATTTAGTAAATTAATAATTAATAAATTTAAGATCATCATGTTTGCAGCGAATATTTCAGACCTAATAGTAATAATAGTATCTAGGTCTGAATTGAAATAGGCTAGGCCTATATTGTACGTTTTAATGGATAACGCTACAAACATAACGATCTTATTTGATGCATTGTTGTGTCCGTTATCACATAATTCCCACTTTTGGACACTTTTGCTTTAACGGACATTGGACAACACTGCAAAATCAAGCTGTTATTGTCCAACATTCCCAATTTTTCTGATGCATGTCCTTAATTTAATTTCATATGTTGTATTAATTCAGTGTTTATAATGCTAATACTTGAACTTAAAAGAATTTTAACCCAAACTGACTGGAGGCGTTTCTCAACAAGGAAGGATCCTCAGAAGCCAGAATTTCGAGGATGCTACGTCATCGACATCCGTCGAAGGACTGTTCCAATGTCGAGGATCCTCGGAATTTCAAACAAGGACTGAGTCCTTCGTTCGAAAAATATCCCATATACAGGAAAGGATGCATATGTGTAGGCTTCGCGCTCTCAAATCACCCACAATCCTATGCGCGCAGCTTTGCGATCTTGTTCAAAAAAAAAAAAAAAAAAAGTCAGACGTTAGCGGGCAATATGCTTTCAAATGTAAGTATATTTACGTTACCAAACATTTGTTATAACTGTAGTAAATATGTCAGATAAATAAAGTTTAACGTTTAAATGCCAGTACAAATTACTTTCGTATTGATATTATAAATTATACAAATACAAATTACGTTATTGATGGCTAACTGAACCGGACCGTCATTTAACAATTGTTAGCTTGGTTGCCGTCACCGGCATTTCTTTTATAAATAAGTTGTCCAAAGTAATTTAACGTTAATATACCATTCACAGCGTTATTCATAGCTTTCCCGTCGTTTTTAACAGGAACCAAGGAACAAACGGAGGCGTTCATACGTCTCCATGTAGAAAACAAGCAGCTGTTTACCGAAAGCGGACCTTTTCACTGACGTAATGAAGCAATGACGCAATTTACGTGTTCTCCGAATGCTAAAGAGGAGCCTCGCCTAGCCTCTGAAGGAAGTGACTTGGAAGGACCAGTCCTGCCAAGGAAGTATCCTTGACATTGAGAAACGCCTTGGGTTTCTAAAGAGCAAAGTTTTTGTGAAAAAAGTAGAAGACTTAAACACAAAGTGTGTAAAATAAACTGTTAAAAGGATTTGATGATCACTAGTGATAGAATTTTATTGTGTGTTGTCATCATTCAGGTTGGATTTCAGCTTTAATGTATGTTTCGTTTTAACAAAGCAGCTAAAACTAGTGGAGTGCCGACTCTCTTTCACCCCAAAATGGCGGAAATGCAGGGCTGCTGCTGGGCGCCGGTGTTGCAATGGAACGTTCTATAGAGTGCCCCAGGGATGACGCGTTTTTGTAGGCCAACCCAGAAGTTAGTGGCGCACGGGTTCCCTCGGTTAAAAGCCTATGCATTTTTCCCATAGACTTTTGGAAAATCGCAGAAAATAAGCTCTGTGTTTAACAAAGGGTTATGACACTTACATGTTTTGTCTATCAAGATAATCTTTACAAGTTAACACAACATTTATACATTTTGAAGCCTAAATAAAGTCGTCAGATATAAAAGGCTAACAGTAGGCTATAAACGGACTACAGCACACCATGGTCGCGGATCAACGTCATCACCACCAAGCTTCCTCAAACTTTATTTAGAAAACAACTTAATTTAAAAACATGCTTGCTGATTATGATCTGCGCTGTGTATGAATACTTTTCAACTTTTTCATGAGAAATGCTGTCCAAATGTCCCGTTTTTAATGATGACATCTAAAGTCCCCACCAAAGGAAGTAGTCCCTTTTAGAAACTTGTTAGCAACCCCCGATTTTAAGACACAATAAAGGTTTAAAAAATCACAAGTGGGTTATAACTGGTGTGTTTTATGTCATAGATCAAAACGTGAAAGTATTTAGAGGCTTTGTTAACCACAGACCTTATATCAGGCGATTTAGCAAAAAAACATTCAAAAAACCCATAGACTTTACGGCGTTGGAACCGGAAGTCCTAAAATGCTAACTCGCTTCCGGGTTTTGCCTACAAAAATGCGTCATCCCTGAGGCACTCTATTGAGTTTCGCTTCCTGTTAGTGTATATTCTTTGTACCCACTCAAATTGCGCTGTTTTTTGTTTTTGTTTGTTTGTTTGTTTGAATTGTGCTGGACTGGGGGAAGTAGGGCTACTTCTGCAATGGTGGACAATTTTTTGTTTTGCGAAGTTGTGGGTGGCTTTAAAATGTAAAGTATAAAATGTAATTGCTTAAAGGAACATTTCGTGTTTAATACAAATTAAGCCCTTTATTTACTCTGCAAATTGGCATAAATCACTTCCATTGTAATGAATTGCAAATGTAATGTTAAAAAAAATCTGTTTCAAAAATAGCCACAAGACGTAAAATAATAAAAGTAAATATATTATTAATATTATTGCCTGCATAATGTACTAAAGTGATTATTTCTGACTTCTCCATTCAGTAATACATTTTTATTAAATCATGAATTGGTTAGTCTTGACTGGCGAAGCGATTTGCCTCTGCCAACAGAATCAATGCAAGAGACTTGAGACGGGAGTGGAAGCACCCAGCTGGAGCAGAGAGTCAAAACTACTGACCAATTCAGGACTTCAAGTGCAGGTCAGTTTCATCTGTAAATAGGCCAGTGGTCTCAAACTCAATTCCTAGAGGGCCACAGCTCTGCACAGTTTTGCTCCAACCCTAATCAAACACACCTGATCCAGCTAATCAAGGTCTTCAGGATTAACTGTTACTAGGGCCCTGTCCCAAATGGCGCACTTCATGTGGACTTTCGGTCTCGTGGACTTAAATCGCGCGTGCTCGCCGAGTCTACGAGTCCGTAGGCCTTCCCATTCAGCATTTTAAAGCTCTGAAGTGTGCTCAGCAGCACCCCTTTTGTACCCTTGAAGCATACACTGTGTGCAGAATTATTAGGCAAGTTGATTTTCTGATCATATTTTTTTTCCAAGCACATTTTACCAATTCCAATTCACATCAATCTTAATAACTACTATTAATATTGTTTTTAATCATTTATAAGTGATATATAATTGTTCATGAAGGCTGGAAATGAAAAATGCCTTATATTCAGGTGTGCAGAATTATTAGGCAGGTTTTCTTTTACAGGCAAAATGAGCCAAAAAAGAGATTTAACTCAGACTGAAAAGTCAAAAATTATTAAATACTCATGAGAAGGACGCAATACTAATGTAATACTAGAAATTGCAAAGTTAAAGCATGACCAAGGAACAGCAAAATGCTCATTGGGTCACCGGGGTCATACAAAAACAGGTGGAAAAGAAAATACATGTTAACTGCAAAAGAATTAAGAATTGAGGTGAAGAATTAAGTGTGAAACCATCAGGAACCCTTTAGTCTCCAGCGCCACCATCTTCCAGAACTGCAACCTACCAGGAGTCTCCAGAAGTGCAAGGTGTCAGGGTCTCAGAGATTTAGGTTAGCTAAAGAATCCTAAAAAATGACCCGCATTTATTAAGAATCACAAGCTGAAGTGTTATAAAATACATGAAGACTGGGTTTTTATAGGCCTTATAGACAGACAGCTTGAGAGTGACTCCTGAAGGACCAGCACCACATCCTCTTGTACCACTGTTTGAAGAATTTATTTTCCAGAATCTGGCAATAAGTTTTGGAAGATCATTTTTAGTCCATATCTGCAAGACGGACATTTCAGGATAAGAGATGGACTAAAAGTGAACTCCCACACCTTACTGCCAGATTCTGGAAGATAAATTCTTCAAACAGTGGTACAAGAGGATGTGGTGCTGGTCCTTCAGGAGTCACTCTCAAGCTGTCTGTCTATAAGGCCTATAAAAACCTAGTTTTCATGTATTTTATAACACTTCAGCTTGTGATTCTTATTAAGAGTGGGTAATTTTTTAGGATTCTTTAGCTAACCTAAGTCTCTGAGACCCTGACACCTTGCACTTCTGGAAACTCCAGGTAGGTTGCAGTTCTGGAAGATGGTGGCGCTGGAGACTAAAGGGTTCCTGATGGTTTCACACTTAATTCTTCACCTTAATTCTTAATTATTTTGCAGTTAACATGTCTTTTCTTTTCCACCTGTTTTTGTATGACCCCGCTGACCCAATGAGCATTTTGCTGTTCCTTGGTCATGCTTTAACTTTGTAATTTCTAGTATTGCATTAGTATTGCATCCTTCTCATGAGTATTTCATAATTTTTGACTTTTCAGTCTGAGTTAAATCTCTTTTTTGGCTCATTTTGCCTGTAAAAGAAAACCTGCCTAATAATTCTGCACACCTGAATATAAGGCATTTTTCATTTACAGCCTTCATGAACAATTATATATCACTTATAAATGATTAAAAACAATATTAATAGTAGTTATTAAGATTGATGTGGATTGGAATTGGTAAAATGTGCTTGGAAAAAAAATATGATCAGAAAATCAACTTGCCTAATAATTCTGCACACAGTGTAGATGCAGGCTTCGCACACTTTAACTACCCAGGAATCCTTGCGAAATGCCAATCAGACAACAGATGGGAGGAGATTTCGCTCAAGAGCATGACTTAGAAGAAAATATTTAAGTGTAGACATCATTACGGTTTTTATGACCTAGGTGTACATTTTACCAGTTGTTACCTACAGTTTAAACAAACATTATGGTCATCGACCAGTGGTTGATATCTCAAACATAATAATAGCGCGTTGAATACGATCGTATTATGATTCATTAAATAAATAGAACCGAAGGTCAGGGCTTTATGAGTCATATGTAAACCTAGTATTTATATTTAAACCTGTAAATTCATCTGAAACTCACGCACATGTTTATTATGTGTTAAAAATCTTAGTTCAAACGGAACATTATGTATTATTACATCTGTATTATTTAAATAAGCATGTATATATTGTCTAATGCCCAGGTGGCATAAGCAAAAGCAGGCTGTGTATTTGACATGGAGATAATATTTTGCAAAAGAAAAGAAACCTGTTCTCGATGAAATATTATAATATTTGTGATATTTATCTAATAAAGGGACTCTTCTACTAAAACGTCGGAGCACAAAAATGTGATTTCTCTGCATGGCAAGCCATCTCGCAAACACAATGGTAAAAACAACAACAACAATAGGCAGCATATTCCCTGAACCTGCAGTTCCTGTCAAAAAACAACCGGACCGTTATTTCCGGCGTGACGATCGAGTCTGTCCCAAAAATACCTCTCAATGTGCCCTCGTGGACTCGCGCCAATGGGCCCTATAGGTCTGCACTACATGATGTCACCAAAGTGTGGACTCTGAGGAAGTCCACAAGTCCGGAGTGTGCCATTTGGGACCGGGTCTAGAAACTTTCAAACAGGTGTGAGTTGGAGCTGGTTGGAGCTAAACTGTGCAGAGCTGTGGCCCTCCAGGAATTGAGTTTGAGACCACTGAAATAGGCTATTGTAGTTTTGTCTTTGTTTATAGTTGAGCATTAAACTGCTAGCAACTATTAGCAGTACTAGCATCCCATTACTGTCATCACTCAAAATACAGTATGCTCAAAATACATCATTATCTATTGTAAAGTTAGAGTAGTAATTTAACAGACGAATATTCACATATTTTTATAATATGTGTAGGTGCCAGATATGGTTTGATGTCTTTTATTTTGAAACTGTCACTTCCAGTTTGGTTGTCACGCCGATGTCATGCTGCAGCGCTTCTGGGTCCAAACGCTCTATCTCATACCACAAGAAAACAACAAATGGTGCTAATGTTATGAGTCCCGGGCGTGAAACACGTAAACAGATTACAAAACCCCCTGAGTTATCAGGAGAAGTAAACACAAGAAAAGATCTGTGGCTTTCCTCAAACGCAGCTTGTAGCGTCTTTTTATTGACATCATATCATTTTGACTTTATACTTATATCACAAAATACACATTATTAACACATCTGTAGTCTTTACTGTTATATTAGTATCTTTTAAAATGAAACTGTTTTACTGTATAAAATGATCACGTCACTCTCATAACACATACACAATACTTTAAGTCTGAATAAATATACACTTTCTGAGTCATTTTTATATTAATAAATTAGCGCATACTGAAATAAAATGTATTACATGTGAATTGACTACAATCACAACAATCAACCGTTTTACCCTTACTTTCACATTTAACACAAACAAGTTATTAGTTTTAAACACATAGGAAATGTGAACTGACATGTCTTATTATGGCAAGGGCACATATTTTCATTTTTTATGAATATATACCTGAATTATCAAGAGAAGTAAACACAAGAAAAGATCAGTGGCTTTCCTCAACGCAGCTTGTAGCGTCTGAAGTAAACACAATGCGCATCACCATAGCAACCCACAACGGACTCTCTCTAGTGGCAACAGTTGTATTCTTTTAAAACTTCAGTCTTAAAGGTGCTAAAGAGGTTCTTTTTGTCGACTGAGTTTTTGAAATGAGCGCATGGGTAAGAACACCCCCCCTCCTTCACAGCTCATTTAGAGGGAACGCATCTCAAAACTCGTGCACGAGTATCGGAACACGAGTGTTTACCACCGGCATTCGCTGTGTTATTAAGCCGGGCACACATTTAACGACTAGCTAAAACATTCTGACTATGCTCAACATACAGCGATTGTTTCCTGCTCCTGATGCAGATTTATATACTTTCACATGGAATTTGAACACCGACTGTAATCGCAGACTGAACGCAACTGGCTCTGACTGGACGCGTTTGAGCGCGATCAGTCATAAGTATCAATTTACATTCATAATCGGCCTTACACTTAAAGCCGCACACACACTTAGTGGATTCATTATGTCGGACTCACCGCAGGTAACTCATAATCTGCAGTTGTTACTCCTGTCTCCTGACAAAAACATTGCATGCGGCGCCTGTGTAGTGTGGAAAGTTACTGGAGCGCGCAGATGATCGTGTAAACGATTGGCTGATGTTTTTAAGGCCCTACCTCGTGCACAGATGATGTATATTAATATTATTACGTTCAGTGCACCTAATAAATTGTATCAGTTAGTAAAGACAGTTTCAAGTAATATTGCAAAAATGTATAAAACAAAACATCCTCTTTAGCACCTTTAAGTAGTGATAATTAATGACTCTGTGTACAATAAACTCTTTGTCAAATACAGAAATAATTAAATCAATGCATGTATAAATAAATATTAATACCAAAAGACACATTACCTTGTGACTACACATGGGTGTATCACACACTCCCCGGCAAAGAAAAGATGGCTCCTGCCAGCATAATCTTAATAACACCCCATTTATTTATACTCTTCTAATACCCAATTGTCATAGGAGGTACCCAAATTGGAAATGTAACTTGAAGCGTGAGAGTAGGGTAAGGTGTACTAATGCAAGTTGTATTAAGGTAAGGTGGAATGTGGTGAGATGATAACTCCCAATATGGTATCTGATTTATCTCGTAAGTCTCTAAACTGTTCACTGTCGGGGGTGACTGAATTGTTGGCTGACCAAGGGTTTCATAAGTAAACCTTGGTGTGTATCTTCGGTCACGTGTGGATCTTTGGACTTGGTTTGTCTGGTCAATTTCATCTGAATTCAAGGAAGGTATGTTGAGCACTTCTTGTCTATCACCTTCATCTGTCTGACTACACTCTTGCTCATACTGTTCCTCATCTTCTTCAGATCGTTCTGCCAGTGTTTCTGCCCATGTCACTTGTCTTTCACAGGTAAGCTTACACTCATCAGGAGAATTACAAGTAAGTTTCTCATTTTCTGTAGGTTGTTCTCTCTGAATCTCTGTCCGTTTTCTTTGCCTTTGTTGCGGAGAGTCACAGGTATGTTTCTCATTCCCCCTAGGTTGTGCTCCCAGGGTCTCTGTCCATGGTCTTTGTCTTTCTTTTTCAGGTTGTCCATAGGATCGTCGTTATGGAGGATCACAGGTAGGTTTCTCATCAGGTTGATTAATGGTAAGTCTTTGGTTGTTCCCTCTGGTGTCTCATACCATTAGCCCTTACCCAATAGTAGTTTTTTTGTCTGGTTTCTCTTTGTCATCTGTTTAGGTGCTTCGTCTGGCATCTGTACTGGTAAGTCATTAACCTGATTCCTTAATTCAGATTCCTGTGTAGAACTCTTGACTTTGAGCTATCTGTTTCTGCTACCACTTGGTAGACTGGCCCATTGTTTATCTGTTCCTTGACAATGTAAACAGTTTGCTCCCAATATGATCTCAATTTTCCTGGGCCACCTCTCTCACTTAGGTTTTTCACTAGTACTCTATCGCCAGGTTGAAGAACAACTCCCTGACTTCCTGTCAGAGTACTGTTTTCCTCGGGTGCTTGAGTTCTTACTGTTCTCTGAAGCAATTCAGTAAGCTTCTGCCATTCGCTTTGCCCACTGCTTGGCATATCCTTTTGGATCATTTCTTTCCTCTCCGTTTGTCAATTTGAATACAAGATCAATGGGTAATTGTGGGTGTCGTCCATAGAGTAAGTAAAACGGTGAGTATCCTGTCACTTCATGTTGTGTGCAATAGTACACATGCACAATCTGTGGTAGGTGTTCCTTCCATTTTTCCTTTTCCTTCTCTGCCAGTGTTCTCATCATCTGTAGCAGCATTCTATTGAATATCTCGGCAGGATTGCCCTGAGGGTGATATGGAGAGTTCCTTGAATGGCTCATTCCTGACAGTCGGCGCAAGGTTTTGAAGAGGTCATTCTCAAATTCTTGACCTTGGTCATGATGTAATTTAGTTGGAAATCCAAACTGGGGAATAAAGTCATTGAAGATTCCTTCTGCTGCTGTTCTTCCAGACTTATTTTTAGTTGCATATGCCTGGGCAAACCTTGTAAAATGATCCAGCAGAACTAGGATATATTCATAAACACCCCTGCTGCATTCCAGGTGCAGGTAGTCTATGAATACTAATTCAAATGGAGAGCTGGTACTTATACTGCCCATCGGAGCTCTTTCATTTCATTTTTCTCTTTGATGCAAGGGCATTTCTGAGTAACATATATCTCAATATCTTTCTTCATGAATGGCCAATAGAATCGGTCTCTGACAAGGTGCACTACTCTCTCCACACCCACATGGCCCATGTCATCATGTAAGTGCTGGAATACGATCTGTTTGTATTGAGCTGGTAAGACAAATTGGTATCATTGCTCGGTCCTCCTGTACAATAGTCCTCCCTCAAGATGTAGTCTTGACCATTCGTGCATTAGTTTCTTTACCAGTCGCTGGCTCTCTGCCTTTTTTCATTAAAGACGCTTGTGTGGGACTCTTTCAGCCTAATAATCTCACCAATTGCTGGGTCCAATCTCTGTGCTTTTTGCAATTCATCATGACTTAGCTTTCCTAGGACTTCACCAGCACTCTCATGTCGATCTTCCTGAGCCTGGTTAAGAGCAGCGACTCAAGCAACATCCGTTTGTTCGGCAGCCCTAGTGCCCTCCCATGTGGTTTTGACGATTTCACTAGACAACTCTTCCGTGCACTCTGTGATGTATTTGTTGATATCCATTGGACACCGGGAAAGACTGTCTGCATCCACATTCACTTTTCCAGGTCTGTACTTGATATCAAACCTGAAGTCTGAGAGTTCTCCAACCCATCTATACCCCACAGCATTGAGTTTGGCAGTATTCATTATGTAGGTCAGAGGGTTATTGTCTGTATAAACTGTGAAGTGTTGGGCATATAATAGATAGTCCTGAAACTTCTCACAGATTGCCCACTTCAGTGCAAGGAATTCAAGTTTCCCTGAATGGAATCTGTAATTCCTCTCTGCCGGTGTCAGTGTTCTTGATCCATAGCCAATGACTCTCAATTTCCCAGCCTGCCGCTGATAAAGTACAGCTCCAAGTCCTTGTTCTGAGGCATATGTATGAAGTGTGAAAGGCAAATCAAAATCAGGATATGCAAGTATCAGTGGAGTAGTCAAAGCTTCAACTAATCTGCACAGAATCCTTTGTTCTTCCTTCCACTCAATGGGTGTTCGCGATGGTAATTGAACATTCTTTCCATCTGCCTTTGGTTTTGAACAGACCCCATGCTAGCTTGTTTTACATGCAAAAAGTCATATATTGGCTTGGCAATGCGAGAGAAATCCTGGATGTAAGATCGATAGTAACTCAGAAACCCCAGCATCTTCCGGACTTCTCCAACCGTGGTAGGCTTCTTTTGTTTTTCAGGCTCATACGGCATCTAAATCTTTAGGATCTATCCTGACTCCTTCTGCGCTGACCAGTCACCCAACATATCGCACTTCTTTTTTGAATATCTCGCACTTGGTCGGTCTTAGCTTAATTCCATGTCGCTGTAAAGCTTGCAACACCTTCCGTAGACTTTCCACATGTTCTTCGAATGTCTTTGCATAACACAGAATATCGTCAAGGTAATGGATACAGAATTCATCCCTCAAAGAGTCCAACATCTCCTCCATGCTTCGTTGAAAGGCAGCGGGTGCATTGGTTAATCCGAAGGGAATTCGTACCCACTCATAGAGGCCCCAAGGAGTAATGAAAGCAGTCAGATGTCGTGATCCCTCTGCAATAAAGCCTTGGTGATAAGGTTTCCCTTGATCCAAAATCGAGAAACAGCTATACCTTCCCAACGTGTCAGTGAGGTCTTGAATCCGAGGAAGGGGATGCCTATCAGGGATGGTTTTTGTTTTGAGGTCTTCGTCGATCTGCTTACACAAATTGTTGTATCCAATGTCGGATGTGTTGTCACCCACCTGCCCCCCATGTATCTTGAATTCTCTACGTGGTAAGTATGATAAATCTCTGGCTGTAGGCTGTAGTCAACACAAAGTCGAAGTGTTCCATCCTTCTTTCTGACACATACAACTGGTGAGGAATAGGGGGACTTTGACTTCACAATCCACCCTCTGGCCAGGAGATCTTGGATGTACTCTCTCTCACTTCTTTATGTAGTGGCTTGGGAACTGAGGAATATGCTCTCTAAACAGCAATGTTGTCAATCAAGTTGATGGACATCTGTAAACTTGGGACACAGCCCACGTCTTCATCATTGTATGCAAATGCCATAGACTCGTCGTACAACATCCTCTTTGCTATCCTTTGTTGCTCCTCAGTCAAGTGACTTAGATCTACAGGCGGGTCCCAATGCTCTGTTACTGTAATACTGTTGTTATCTGTTCCTTCTTGGGTCTCTGCACTGTTAACTTCCACAGGAACTGGTTCGGCTATTTGGTCTGTCTTCACAATTTTCTTAATGGACTGTATGCTCCCGAGTGTCGTTCGTTGTGGTAAGATAATGTTGGCGCTCACCTTCCTCACTTGAGATCTTTGTCACTTGTTTCAGTAGTGTTTCATCAGTAACTGTGTGGTTTGTTAGCAAAGGTCTTAGTTCACTTCTTATGTCACTGTACTTGGGAAGGAAACCCTGATGTATAGTACGCAGGAACACATTCTGGACAGTTCTTGGCTCATATTCAATGTTAGTGTTATTCTGTTTGGAAGCGAAAATCACTTTCTGTTTCAGTCCTATTACACGATATAGAAACTGTTGCGGTGTTTCATTCTCACGCTGTTTGGTGCTCATCAGCTCTTGGAAAAGCTCAGTGCTGCTCCTTTCACTCATGTAAGACTACAGAAAACTTTTCAGTTCAGTCACAGTTAAATCATCTTTGTTAACCCCTTTACGTTCAAGGATCGGCGACGGCCTCATGTGTGACATTGTTTACATTGATCGCTTGTTTACAATACATTTTATCAAGTAAAATGATCAAGTTGAGTGAAATTTATCAAGTTGTGTGAAAGATACAAGAATGCTGATTCAACCTGTACAAGCATTATACAATCAAGATAACTTTATATTAGTTTTTTGTTATTCTGTATGACCGTGAACAATTTCCTAAGACAACAAAAGGGAGGGGGCGTCCTTACCTTTTTGTGTCGTGGAACTGTAATGTTTGGCAGTATAATGGTGACATCGATGTTTTTTCCATTGGAAGAGTCCAGTACACGATTTCCATAGTAAATATTTGTCCAAAAGCATGCAAACTGGTATAAAAATCGATATAACTTCTATTGTTTACATCCTGTAAGCGCTATTCACGGGTGCGCTGTCATGTTTATTTGATGAACTGTCCACATCTAGCGCTTTATTCAATGAAATATAACTTATCACTGTATTTAGTAGAGTGTCTGTAAATGAATGAGAACAGCCCAGAAGATGTCTGATGAAAACTGGACACATATACATGTATAAAAAAAAAAGAGGACAGGCGCTTTCAGTGACGTGTGATTACGCACAGGCAAACATAAGTGGGAAAAAAAGTAAAAAGACAGCAATGGCAAACTATTGTTGTCATGTAACGTTAGCCTATGCAATAACGATAACGCCAATGTGTTGATTTGCATAATCTCGCGTGTAATATATTGTTGTTTAGTGTGCGTAACAATTTGCTTCCAGGAAAAATAGCGCACGCCCACTGGCGTGACGCAAATATAAGGGACACACCTGCTGGCCACTAGCACTCGCACTGCTAGCATTCGCCAGCCATGGATCAGCGTCGTGCACAGAAGTTGTTTTCTCCTGTTTCTGCATTGGAAGAACTTAAGCGAAGCAGTGATTGAAGAAAATGTGGATTATTCGGAGGAGAGTGCTGTATGTAGCGTCTTGATTGCAGTCTTGGTCATTAGCTGCTGGTGTAAATGTTCAATAAGGGAAACAATAGAGTGGGTATGATGGTAAATTGCTTTGTGTAAATAGAAAAACTGTAAACTGATGTAAATGTGCCATCAGGGCAACAACAGGGTGGTATGGCTGTATATTGCTGTATGTAAATGATCCTTGGATTGCATTTTTCTAAACTTTTAAGAGGAAAAAAAAATATACCAGATATAGTATATAAATTGTGCTTTGTCATATTGGAATGATAAAATGTATGGCAATGATCAAATAGACTTCTTATACTTCACAGTAAAAGGTGGTTACCAAGTGTCCCTTTGGCATCTCCAAGTGGCCTTTTTGGAAAGGTGCCTAGACATGCACTGAAATAAATGGTTGTAAAAAATTCATTTTTGCTTGTATCACCTTCAAATGTTAAACATATATTGATTAGACATATTGCTTTAGTTTGCTTATGTTTCCAGGCCCCTATGTATCTGCCTTTTGCATTTTCATAAACAATTATTATGGAAAAAAAAATATCCATTGTGTTTGAGCTTTTTTATCTCTCTATTAGTAATTGCTAGGGTAATTCTGAGTCTTTCATAGTAAACTGTCAAGTGTCAGCTTTCAAATGATACCTTGGTTTTGTGTGTAGTCCGGAGGACTTGTTAGCAGCAACCATTTTATTTTAGGTATGTCATTTTTCACTACCTGGCCAAAAGTGGGGGTGACTGGTAAGGGTTTAATGAGCATCTCTTTGAATTGTCCTGGTTTCACTATGCGCAGATCAGCTTGAATGATCTCACTCTCTGTGTGGTTTGCTTTGAGGCCTTCGTCGATCTGCTTACACAAATTGTTGTATCCGATGTCAGATGTGTTGTCACCCACCTGCCCCCCATGTATCTTGAATTCTCTACATGGTAAGTATGATAAATCTCTCAAGTACAACATGCTATCAGACTGTATGGGTGGTAGGTGTCTTGTATTTTGTGTACTACCTTGCTCTGTGAGAGGTGATTGTTCTACTCGTCCAACAGTAGATGGGATTTTAAAACACTTCCTTCCTAATTCCTCATAACTAGAGAGTAGCTTAACTAGAGAGTACTACAGAGTAAACTGTGTATCACCATTAGCAATTATGGGTAGTGGTGATGTAAATGTTTGCATGTGTGTACATTTTACTGGTGTAGGTGTTTTAGTGTACACATCTGTTTCAATTAAATCATGCATAGAATGATCACTTACAACAGATACACAATTCTGAATAAGCTCATCAATACTGTCTTTTAAAAACAGTGTAAGATCAACAGATCCTCAGAAACTTTGATCTCCTGAGATATGGACAGCACAAACACATACAGCCATTTGTCTCCACCACACCCCACAGAGTGAAGTTGCAGGAAAGCTTCTTTCCATCCTGTCCTTCCTTCACATTTGCTCCTTCTCCCCCACTTCCTTCCCTTTACACATTCTTCCCATCACTCAGTTCACTTAAAAAGATTATATACAAATTATAATGTTCTGTCAATGCAAGTGAATTAACAGTCATGTTTGGTATCATTTGAAATGTCTCAGTGCATCTGGTACAATGGTCTCGTCTACATGTAAGTAAACCAAAGGTATTAAAGGTTTTAAGAGTTTTTAGAAATACTTTGGTTGCAACTGTGGGTGTGCCCCTTTCCCAGGGTCCTTCATCCAAACTACCTCCTGTTTCACAGCAAGGTGCGAACTCCCTAGGTCTGTGGCCCTAGTAAATGCAAATTCTGATTGTAAGTTCATGCCCCACATTGGGGGATGTTTTGTCTTGGTCTGAGTATTTAAAGAAATGTTGCAAAAGGCTCGGGGCGACTCTGTATTCAGATGAAGCCCACATTGCTGAGTGTCCAGGACACTCAGCAATGTGTATTTTTCTATTGTCAGGTATGCATCTTACTCTATTTCTGTGCATTTGATGTTTTGTATTGATCATCTTTGAATTGATTATGTAATTGGCATGATACATTTACCTGACTAATTGTCACATTTGATTTTATTCTGACTTACTGTGAAATTATTGACTTCAGTAGATTACGATGTATCCATTGTTACCGCAAATCTGCGTCAGGTTAGTAACAGATTAAAGTCCAGTTGAGTGGAGCATAGGGCACACCAACTGCGATTTTAGAGCTCCGACTAACGCTTGGCATTAGTTTAAGTGTACTTGGACTGTAAAGGCTAAAAAGGTTTAGGGCAACAAAATGTTGATCGACCAACCTAAATAGGGTCAGCCTTACCTCTGTTTAATGGAATGTTATTCTAGCTAAGTGTACATGGGAAACCATGGCATAACCAAACCAAAGCTACTATAAGAGAAGTTTTGGTTGGCTTATCTGTAGTAGTGGTTGTGACCTCTGACTAGAGATAGGATTACTTTAATTCAAGTGTATACAGATCTATGGGGGCTAACAAACACTTCTAGACAGAGCAAGCATGAAAGCAGCCTTCTAAACAGTATAGTCAGTTACCTCTGTCTAGTGACCAAGACTGGCTAGTATGTGATCGTGTGCCCGCATAATTAATGAATGGCCAATGCGAGGACCCTGTGCGACTCTGAGAACCGAATGAATGAGTACAATAAGAGTAAAGAGTTAAATAGAATATTCAAATGTAAAGCCAAATTATTATACAAATGACCAATAATCAGTTGACATTCTAAACTAAATTCGAAGTCATAATAACTGCACAAACTTTAATCCTTAAAGTTTGTGCTGAACAGCTGGCGGAGGTGTATATGGACATTTTTAACACTTCTCTCCTCCAAGGAACAGTTCCACATATCTTTAAGTCCTCTATTATAGTGCCGGTCCTGAAAAAAATGCACTCAACTGCAATGAATGACTTTAGACCAGTAGCGCTTACATCAGTCGCCATGAAGTGCATGGAGAAGTTGGTCTTACAGCACATCAATTCTGTGGTTCCAGCAACAGTAGACCCTCTTCAGTTTGCCTACCGCTCGAACAGGTCAGTGGATGATGCGGTGGCACTGGCACTTCACTATATTTTACAGCACCTGGACACTCATAATACATATGTACGAGTATTGTTCCTGGACTACAGCTCCGCCTTTAACACTGTAAGGCCCGCCTAATGGGCCCAATGACGGTTTCCCACAGGACGGGGAAGGTTAACGCGTGTATGCCTTTTCAGCGTCTCTGTGAAGTTCACTTAATTTCACTCGTTTAATCTGACTCCAATTTCAAATGATTCTTATTCTAAGGGTTGTGTCTCCAATTAGAAATTAATCATTTGTTATGTATTAATTTAGATACTTGATTATTCTGGGTATCTCTTATTTTCAATTATTCTTTCATTACGGACCCATTATCGCTTAGAGAATTTCGCATCGGCCGACTGCGTTCTCACGGACATAAATTCGCCAGTTTATGATTCTTAGTCAGAGGGTGCAGAGTTTACTAATGCATTTGAGTCAAACCGCCACATGCTTGTTCATACAAAAATACAGTTTTCTTAGTCACGATACTGCAACTTGCCAAGTCAATAACAGACAAACTCAAAAAGTCCCATGATGTGCCCACATGCTCCTTTCATGGGGCTCTCTAGTTTGACCTGCCCTGACGCAGATTTACGGAAATAACGGACTCCAATAATCTACCAGTCATAATGATTTCAGAAGAATCCAGAGTAAATCAAATATAACATTTTATTTGTCAAGTAAAAATGGATCATGCCAATTACATTACAATTAGACAATTAGAAGCCAATTCAGAAATAATAAATGCTATTCTTTTAAGATCTTCTCTCCAGATACGCTTTATTGCTTTATTGCAGGATGCTTGATCTCAGTTTTCGTTTAGCAGGAAAATCAAGCCTTACAACACGATCCGGCCAATGAAGCTGTCCGGCAAAATGATGGAACTGGGAGTACCAACGTCCACCTGTAATTGGATAACAGACTTCCTTACAGACAGGCCACAGGTGGTGAGGATGGGAAGGAAGGTCTCAGCTGAGTTGACAGTGAGTACAGGAGCCCCACAGGGCTGCTGTCTCAGCCCTACACTTTTTTCATTATATACATATGACTGTGTCACCAACTCAGACAATAATAACATCGTCATTAAATATGCAGATGATACAACCATCCTCGGCCTCATCAGAGGCGGTAATGAGTCAACATATAGGGATATGGTTCACAGGGTCACTGTCTATGGGGAGGACAATGATCTTGTTCTTAACATTGATAAAACGAAGGAACTTATTCTGGACTTTAGGAGATGACCTCCTCCCCTACAGCCTCTAACTATCAAGGGGATTGAGGTGGAGCGGACTGACAGCCATAAGTTTCTGGGACTTCATATCTCTGAAAATCTCAGCTGGGCTAAAAACACTGCTGCAACAGTGAAAAGAGCTCAGCAGAGGCTGCACTTTGTCAGGGTATTGAAGAAGGCCGGACTTAAAGGTCAAACCCTAACCCATGTTTATAAAGGACTCGTTGAGAGTTTTCTCACCAGTGGTATCACAGTGTGGTATGGCAGCACCACCCAGGCTGAGAGGAAATCATTGCAACGAGTCATTAAAATTGCTGAGAGGGTTATTGGCTCTAATCTCCCCTCCATGGACACCATATACACTCAGCGCTGTAGAAGGAAAGCACAGAGCATCCTTAAGGACAAACACCACCCAGCCTATGCTTTGTTTAAATGGGTGGACACAGGCTATAACCTGAGGCATCGTAGGCCTGTGAGTATTAGCACCCACAAGGCCCGGCTGTTCTTTCCAGCCACTGTTAGGTTAGTGGCACAAGACATTAAGGAGGGAAAAAAGTATCCTATCCCTTGCTTTTAATTACCGTAATGATTAGTTTAATAGTAATGTATTATATTAAGAGTTCTAGTTTTATACGCATAACATTATCATTATTTATTATAATGTGTATTTATTTAAATTAGGAAAGTTATTTATATACTGTTTCTGTATTTCTTCCTTTTGTAATTCTTTTAAAATTAATTAGCTGTTCCTTTGTTTTATGCAGAATGTGTATGTGGTGTGTGTATGTATGTATGTATGTACTATTTCTATGTTTATGTATTATTTTTAACTTGGTACTTGACTCTTGAGAAACGCATAAGAATTCCAATGTACCTGTACTGAAACATACCTGTGCAAATGGCAATAAACTCTAAACTAAACTAAACTAAACTAAACATGGAGTCAGATAAAAGATTACTTAGAATTAAACTAATTTGCCATGCTGAAAAGACCGAACGCGCAAGAAACCTTCCCCGTCCTGTGGGAAACCGCCATTGGGCCGATTGGGTGGGCCTTACAACAGTAACTGTGCGTAACCTTTATCTTTTAGTTCTGTTAACGTTTTGCTGTGCATGTAGGAAGAGATGAAGTTGAAACAACCTCCGTTGTCGTCCCTGGATATGGTGGAAGAATTCTGACCTGCAGATAGTATGATGCTCTCAGCTATCTGATACAGTTCACCAGCAGTCAGTGTATAAAGGCTTTTCTTGATTTTCCAAACTAGTTGCTTCCTTTCATCGACCATCTTGTCCAGCTTCAGACCCACTCACGTCCCTTAGCGATGCGTCGCCTTCCTCTCAGCTCAGTCCCTTTTTGGCTCTCTGGACGTCAGCAGCTGCCACAAGGTCACACGCAACCCTTTGTGTCATCGTCTCATTGTCGTACAGTCTGGACCCCAAACTGGCTTCACACTCTGGATGTTGATCTCGGTGGAACCTCCATAAATCTGTTATGAGTCCCGGGCATGGAACACGTAAACAGATTACAAAACCCCCTGAATTATCAGGAGAAGTAAACAAGAAAAGATCAGTTGCTTTCCTCAAATGCAGCCTGTAGCGTCTCTTTATTGACATCATATCATCTTGACTTTATACTTATCAATATCACAAATACACATTATTAACACATCTGTAGTCTTTACTGTTATATTAGTATCTTTTAAAATGAAACTGTTTTACTGTACAAAATGATCATGTCACTCTCATAACACAAACACACTACTTTAAATCTGAATAAATATACAAATATACACTTTCTGAGTCATTTTTATATTAATAAATTAGCGCATACTGAAATAAAATGTATTATTTACATGTGAATTGACTACAATCATAACAATCAACCGGTTTACCCTTACTTTAACATATAACACAAAAAAGTTATTAGTTTTAAACACATAGAAAATGTGAACTGACATGTCTTATAATGGCAATGGTACATATTTGCATTTTTTTATGAATATATATATATATATACCTGAATTATCAGGAGAAGTAAACACAAGAAAAGATCAGTGGCATTCCTCAAACGCAGCTTGTAGCATCTGAAGTA
The DNA here is from genome assembly GCA_036281575.1 of Ancherythroculter nigrocauda. Classification (NCBI taxonomy): domain Eukaryota; kingdom Metazoa; phylum Chordata; class Actinopteri; order Cypriniformes; family Xenocyprididae; genus Ancherythroculter; species Ancherythroculter nigrocauda. Next base: position 21,662,386 of record VTFQ01000011.1, on the reverse strand, counting down.
AACACAATGCGCATCACCATAGCAACCCACAATGGACTCCCTCTGTTAAGGCAGGAACACACCAAAGCAACGCTGACGAACTAGTGGCGACGAAAGCAGACTGTGGGTTTGGCTCACATCGGCAGAGTATGTGTCCAGAGTTGCCCTGACACACCAATCCAACGCTCGACAGCCGACGGCCAAGTAGCACGTCCGTTCTGCACCTGCGTGGGATGAAATGCCTTTCCGTACTAGCAGATGGCAGTCGCTGAACAGCCAATCTGAATGATCAGATGGCCTGACTGACCGGCGAGCTCCGACTGCAATTCAGCATGTCGTATCAGCTGAAAAAAAAAGCAGACGAGGACCAACTTCAGCCGATGGTGCGGAACACACTGAGAAAACTTAGTCGGCTGACGAACAAATACTGCCCAACGGCTGACCGTCGGCTTGGTGTGTTCCTGCCTTTAGGCCCGGTCCCAAATGGCACCCAAAACCCTCACTGTCTTCCTCTGGGACTGCATTCTGGTTCGTTTTTTTTATGCCCTTCCCTCACTTGGAATCTTCTATGGAGTTGATTTATTAATTGCATTCAGTTTAATGCAGCATTCTATATGTATATAGGTGTGTTTTTGGTTGCTTTAGATATTTAAAAAAAAATAAACGTGAATTAAACGCGATTGCAGTGACATCACAGTCGTGTTGCATTGTGGTATATGGATGTCATGATTACTAGTGAGAGTGCCCTAATCGGCCACTAGAGGGCACACCAACCCGGACTCTTGTTTCACCCCTTGGACTTCATTTCCCATAACACACTTCCCGGACTCATTATCCTGTCATTGCAACCAGCTGTTTTGTGTTTGCTCATCAGTGTCTGTCTATTTATACTTGGTTTGTTTTTGCTTTTGTTATCGTGGTTTCATTTCATGTCACCTGCTTCCTTTTGTGTTTTGCTTTATTTTGTATGGACTGTTCTGTGGACTTTGACCCTCGCCTGCCTGGATTATGTTTATTGGATTACCCCATTAAAACTGCACTTGGATCTTACCTTTTGGTCTCTGTGCCTTATGTGACAGAAACCGCAATCATGCAAAGATCCAGCAGCAGGAGACTCCGGCCAGCGTCTAGCACCCGGGGAAGTCAGAGCAGTCCCCAGGATCTGACTAAACTTCTCCAGAAAGGTATGGAGGTGCGGGCATTTACCCATAAGTTCTGGTCACGGGCAGAGAGGTTTAGTCTCCCTGATGCGGTCCTCAAGGACACATTTAATAACTGCTTAGATGACCCTCTGCTGCAGTGGGAGATGGAGCTGGTGAAGGGATTAAATTTCTAAGAATGGGCAGATTCGGTTACCTCCAGCACCTGCTCCAGCCCATCAGTCCACTTGTTAGCCCGCTCCAGCCCGTGGGCCCGCTCCAGAACCCGCTCCAGCCCGTCAGTCCGCTCAAGTCTGTAAATCCGCTCCAGCCCGTGAGTCTGCTCCAGCCAGTGAGCCCGCTCCAGCCAGTGAGCCCGCTCCAGCCAGTGAGCCCGCTCCAGCCAGTGAGTCCAGCCATGTGCTTCCTGTCAGTCCCGTCATGGCCAGAAGGACTGTTCTTATGTTTTATGTTCTGGCTGTCTTGCGGGCCTGGAGGATACATTCCAGTTCCTTTGATCATGAACCAGTCTGCCAGCCCGAGCCCACTGCCGTCCCAGAGCAGCCCGAGCCCGCTGCCGTCCCGGAGCAGCCCGAGCCCACTGTTGCCCCGGAGCAGCCCGCTCTCCTTGCCAGTCCTGTTATGGCCAAGAGGGCTATCTTCACTTTTTATGTTCTGGCTGTCCTGTGTGCGTGGAGGATGCACTCTATCACTTTATTGACTTTGGAACAGTCTGCCAGCCCAAGCCCGTTGTTGTCCCAGAGCAGCCTTCTGTTGTCCCAGAGCAGCCTGCTGTCGTCCCAGAGCAGCTCGCTGTCGTTCCAGAGCTGCCCGCTCTTCCTCATACGGTCACTGAGGCCGTCACCAAGCAGCCAGCTCTCCATGATACGGCCTCGGAGGCTGTCAATGAGCAGCCCGTTCTTCCTGATGTGGTCTCTGAGCTCCCTTGGTCTGCCCCGCCGCCGCTGCCACCTGGTCAGTTCCTCCAGCACCGCCCTGGCATTCAGCCAGGACTCCAGACCTGCTGGAACCTGCCTGGTCAGTTCCTCCAGCACCGCCCTGGCAATCAGCCAGGACTCCAGACCTGCTGGAACCCGCCTGGTCAGTTCCTCCGGCGCTGCCCTGGCCTTCGGTCGGGGACTCTGGACCTGGCCCACCATCCCTCCCCCTGGTCCTCCTCCAGTCGACCTCCCTCCTGAGACTTTTGTTTTTTTTTGTTTTGTCTGGTGGAGCGTCTGGTAGCCACTCCTTTGAGGGGTGGTACTGTCATGATTACTAGTGAGAGTGCCCTAATCGGCCACTAGAGGGCACTCCAACCCAGACTCTTGTTTCACCCCTTGGACTTAATTTCCCATAACACACTTCCCAGACTCATTATCCTGTCATTGCAACCAGCTGTTTTGTGTTTGCTCATCAGTGTCTGTCTATTCATACTTGGTTTGTTTTTGCTTTTGTTATCGCGGTTTCATTTCATGTCACCTGCTTCTGTTTGTGTTTTGCTTTATTTTGTGTGGACTGTTCTGTAGACTTTGACCCTCGCCTGTATAGCATGAGTGTTTATACAACGTGTTCTGTAAAACATACCAAATCATTCCAAATACTATCAACATATTTTCTTCTTGCCTATTGTCCGTCATGTTTATTCTGAAGTCTCGTGAGATTTTTTTTTCGCGAGATTTCCCGTGGTCACAGTTGGGACACTGGTTAAAAATCTGTTTGTGTGTGGCGGTCATATCACCACACACCACACACTAAAGGAGCAAAATGGTTAAATCTAGGATTTTTTTGTCCTTATGTTTGTGGTCTTAAAAGTTTTCAAAAATCTTTTAGTCTGTACCCAGCATTAGTTTGCGTGTGGATATCATGGAGGAAGGAGCTGGGACGCTCACTTTCGAAACTTTTTTGTTTTGTTTCATCTTTTTTGTTTATTTTCCATTTTCTACATTTTTGTCTTCATTCAACATGGACAAAAATCCAGTCTTTTATGCGATCTTCCTGTGTCTGTTTGAGTCTTTTCAAATAGCGCGCTATAGTCAGCTCATTGGCAGTGTTTGTCGTTGTTGAGTTCTAGGACATGAGCTGTTGGCACAACTTGCATCATACGTTTTTTTGATCATCTTTTACCATTTCAAAGTGCATCCAGGCATTGTTGAAGATTTAATCCCTGCCGTAAAGATGCTCATCTGCCGGTCACGGATCATGGAAGTGAAACTTAAATCGGTCACAGGTTGGATTTATTCACGCACATTAAAAATATTTATTAAAAGCTTCTTTCTTTTCACATTTTTATTTATAGTATTAACATAATAGGCTGTATATTAACATATTGGGAAAGAACCGGTATGTCTGTGTAAAATCAGATATTGAGCGCCCCCATATCTCTCTCATAGCACCTCTGCGACGATTCGACTGTGAGATTGGTAGTCGAATCAGGCTCCTCCTATCGAAGATTCAAATCGTTGACTATTCAGGGTCACCCCTAGTAAAAGTACTATAATAATGAACATAAACAACTTTTTAAAAATGGATTTAGAGGCAGCAAGGATATGTTGGACTTTTCTAAAACTAGCAGCATTGAGCACAAAATAAACCACATCACTGTCTTTACAACCAGGAAGGTGACAGTATTTCAGCTAAAATACAATGTAAAAAAAATGTAAACATTATCAGAATAAGTGAAGGAACAACACAAAACTATCTTTCATACTAAGGATGGCATGCACAATACCCACAGGGACACTGATGGTATTTTCATTGAAGGAGACATGACATTTTACTCATTGTTTGTAGCAAGACTCAGAAACGATGGTCAAGACATCTGGTGGTGGTGGCCTTATGAATCCATGCACCAAAAGTGTTGTAGTTTGCTTGTAACTTTGAAGACATAAAAATCGGTCCCGATTAGATGCTGGGTGCTGTTGCCGTTGAGCTAATTAGTAAAGGTACAACAAAATGCATAAGCTACATTATGTGTTACTATCAAAACACATCAAAATCGAATCATACCATGTACCTACCTGTCCAAAAGAAATACTGCAGCCATGGCATCATCTTCGACATTAATTCTGGATTTTAGCTCTTCTATGATCCAGACTTTTTTTAGCCCTTTCTAAGACTGTCTTTCTTTTGGTCAATACTTTTCCAGTGCCACTTGTTATTGGTTCAGAAGGAAAGTTAGGCTGTTGCTGTTTGCCTGTCATTCTCGCTCTGACTCTGCACAGCGTACAAGGGATCACATACTATCATTTTGTTTGGACCGAATGCAATGATTGAAGGAACATTTTATGGTCCTACACCTTCCACATATATGTATAAAAAATTAGAAATTACTATGTTAATCAGTCTATCAGGATATGAGGAGACTTTAAACCAGCATAACAAAAAAATGTTTCTGAAGAGAATCACCTATTGCACCTTTGAATTTATTCAATTGTGTTCACTAAACAATCACTAAACTATACCAAATACCAAATCAAAATTCCATACTTTTCCAAACTGTGTAGGAGCCATCAACATTATTATTTTCATCTGCCTATGGGTCTTTACATTACTTACCAATTTCTGTTAGTTTTAAATCAGATACAGATTTAGTGGAATGGTAAGATTACATTTATTTGAATGCAATAATGAGAACAAATGTGTATATGAATTTGTCCTACCAGTTTAAAGATTGGTGGCAGTGGCAAAGATTCCTCGAGGATGAAGGATTCTTCATCAGGCGGGAAGAGCTCAATTTTGGTCATGTTGGGAACATAGGGTGCGGCCAAATGCTGAAAACTAATTGTAAGGGAATATAGGGGAGTCAACTGTGTATAGGCTTCCTCTCATGCTGATAGAATAGACGTGGTCATTTCTGATGACGAGTTGATTGGATAGATCATTTGAACGTGCTTCCCCTGAACTCCTGAAATATCATTTCATTCACTTAAGGCATAACCAGGATGCGATTGACAAGCTTGCATGTCTATGCCACTGCACGCTCAATCGTCTCTACGTTTGGCTTATCAGCTTGTGCACAGCAATTATATAGGCATAAATATTTAATTTGTTTAACATTCTGTTTATCAATACATTTATTTCATAGACACCCTTCTCTGATATATCCATTGTGCTACGTTTTCTCTGTTGTTGATGTTTGTTTGTTACAAGCACTGTACACAAGCACAGTATCTTACTCGATATACATCGATCAGGCACAACATTATGACCACTGACAGGTGATGTGAATACTGACAGCTGTGTTTATCTTTTTGACAAGGGCCAAATTGTGATGGCTAGATGACTGGATCAGAGCATCTCCAAAACTCCAAAATCACGACTATATGAAAAGAGCTTTTGCTTTTATAAAAATACACATTTGAGCGCATTAGTTGAACTGAAGGTTTCAGAATAAACACAAAACGTGATTGTTGTCATGCGGTGAATCCGGCCAATCATGAAACTGCTGTGTCATCATCAAAGCTTGTGCAGCCGCTCTTGAGATGCTGCACAGAATAAACCAGCTGGCTGCTCTCGAATTGCTCTCATGGAACTTTAATGCTATACGTCACAGTCACATGAAGTCGCCGCTGTCTCAAGTCGGACAAAATTTCTAACCAGCATGTGCAGCGCTGCATAAAGTCGAAAAAGCCTAAAATAGAACAGACCAGGGGAACTGAACAAAACAGACCAAACATGTGACACTGTGGAAGTCTCAAGCCCAAACATGTTTGTCCAGTCATTGCATTCGGTCCTACCTGCCTGTCTTTTCATACCTCTGTGCACCCTGCCTGTGCAGACATCACACGTCATCAGCGTGTTGTAGACATGGCCATCAGTCCCTGTGCACCGTAAACAAACAGCAGTCTATTCCAGAAAGCAGGTTATGCGACATATGTTTAAGGTTAAGTAAGCGTATAACCTTAACTTTCGGTTCCAGGGTATGTTATATTTGATATAATTATATATCTCAATATTATAATGCTTTAATATTAAATGTTTATTCAATTCTAGTATTTTATTGTCATCTCACACATGGATCTGCTTTTTTCCTTTTTTATAACAGGATGTTTCTATGCTTCAATTTCTGTAATAAAATACATATATGATATCTTTAAATATATAAATAATCAGCATCAAACAAACAATATAATTCTTATTCTCAGTGAATAAAGAGGACTTATTAAATGAAAAGTTTGAAAAAATTATTGCACAACCACAAAAAATAGGTGCCAGTGTGCACTAAGTATGTTATTTAAATTGCTATAAATAAAAGAAAGAAGTAGAATGCTTTTTCATAGCGTCTGTTTCCATGGTGAACACAATGCTACACAATGATTGTCTGGCTTTAATGATAATTAAAATTTTATGATTTATATAATCATTATATGATCTATAATATTATTAATCCATTATGCAAGCAATATTAGTTTAACAGTTATTATTAAGCATTTAGTTTAAATTAATATTATTATATACAGATCATATGTAATATAATTAAGCTGTAGAATCAATAAATAACTCTATGTGACCTTACATGTTTGAGTCTCTATCGCTATATATCAACTATATAAACTAACTTCACAAGTTTCACTTGCACTGATAGAGCAAGATAATTTCTTTTATTTGTCCTCTTTCATAAACAAGTATCTTCTTTAGTGTAAATGCATTTAAATTCTTCATATACTTCAATCTCTTAACCTTCAGCAAAGAGTTTTGAATCACGCTGGCTCTCTCACGAGAAGTTAATCACAGTTTCTCTCTGTTGAAAGGCATGTGATTGGCTGTTTGCCACTGATGTCACACATTCATGTGCATGTGCTCCACAAACTCAGGATCAAAACCTGAGTTTACAGAGAAAGTTGATGATCACCAACAAAGCCAGAATGGAGTGGTTTGGTTTTGCAACTTGAAAGAAATCCTACACTGTGTGCAGAATTATTAGGCAAGTTGATTTTCTGATCATATTTTTTTTCCAAGCACATTTTACCAATTCCAATCCACATCAATCTTAATAACTACTATTAATATTGTTTTTAATAATTTATAAGTGATATATAATTGTTCATGAAGGCTGGAAATGAAAAATGCCTTATATTCAGGTGTGCAGAATTATTAGGCAGGTTTTCTTTTACAGGCAAAATGAGCCAAAAAAAGAGATTTAACTTCAAGTCAAAATTATTAAATACTCATGAGAAGGATGCAATATATATATGCAATACACACACACACACAATATTTAGTGGTCTTTTAATTGGTCTTAACCATTTTTAATCACAAATCACTGGTCAGAAAATTAGCAAGAATTGCAAAAATACTGTAACTCGGATTGTACATCTGAAATTATTATTTATCAGTTTTGAAGCCCTAAATATTTTTAATATTTCATTAAATGGGCACAGTAGCATAAACACTGGGTGATGTATTGTCTATATCTTCTTGCTGCTGTTTGTTCATTCAATTAAATTAAATTCAATTCAGTTCAATTCATATTTAGTTGTATAGCACTTTTCACAATACATATTGTTTCAACGCAGCTTTACAGAGAATGCATGTCAACATTACAATTTAGAATCTGTTATCAGAGATGGCTGTGTCCTTTTTTTTGTAATTTCAGCAATGTTCATCTAGGTCAGTCCACATGGAAGAAAGTACACACAAACAAAACCATGAAATCTTAAAAGAAAAGCATATCTCCACAAACTCATTTGAAAATGAACTCAAATCAAAACTTCTCCTCCTTAAGCTGGCCATCAGTAGAACATCTATCATCATGTCATCAATTAAAAACACCTTTAAAACCTTAAAAAGAGATTTAAAACTGTTAAATGTAAAGGTGTTAAAATGAAGTTACTCAGCTGAAATGACACTGCTAGATGCTTCTCTTGAATGCAGTATAGAATTGAAGTAGAGGTGCTTCCACAGAAATGCTAATATATTATTCCATGAGTCCTCTTGTGCGTATGCGTGTGGTTTGGTTTGTCCACCCCAAAGAGCGACAACTGCAGCAACAACACAAATACATTCAGATGTTAAACACACAATCACAAAGTCTAGAAAGTCAAGCCAATAAAAAAAGAAATGATGAAATGAGACAGCAGATTATATACCTTTCTGTTTTGTTAGCTGTAGGTTGATGTTAGTTGCACGAAAGTGAGGTGAGTATGGTGGTTCAATTAAATGACCAGACTCAGGATACGTCAGGACTTCCAACAACTGACGATTTCCTGCTTTCTCCATCATGATCTCAATCTGGGTTTAAAAGGTAAATAGCATGTCACACAATTTGAATCATGGGTAAAATTTCATCATTTTTTAGTTAAAGCTTTTTTAATACATGTCATTTTCTATTAAATAAATGGTCATTTTCCCTCTTTTGGTGTGGCTGGTACGGTTGCATTTTTTTGTGATTACATATGGATCAATAATTGACGTGCAATTATTTAATTGAAAACCTTTGATTTGCATAGTAATGTCATTATCACAGAATTTCTCTTCAGTAAGAGCAGTAATTTCTGTTTTTTTTTCATGACCAAAGACCACTGAGGAGATCCAGGGCACACAAGTGCCCATCATGCTGTTGGGGGATCCAGCTTACCCACTTAGGTCCTGGCTAATGAAGGGGTACCCAGAGACTGGAAATCTGACCGAAGACCAGCGACATTTTAACAAAAGACTAAGCGGGGCTAGAATGACGGTAGAGTGTGCTTTCGGAAGATTAAAAGATCGGTGGAGGTGCCTGGCAAAACTTCTAGATGTGGACATATCACTGGTCCCCACAATTATCTCTACATGCTGCATAACATCTGTGAAAAACACAATGAGGCCTACAGTGAAGATTCTAGTGCAGCTGGACCTCCTGACGTACCAGCAGAGGCTGCTGACCCGTTGAGCAGTGCAGCAGACACCCAGCCACTACGAATCAGGGAGGCACTGACCCAATATTTTGCTCAATAATAATTATAAACAATGTAATAAAAGATAAGACAACATTCCTAATGCTGTACTTGTATTTATTTTAACTGTATTCAAACATATAACATTTCCCAGTGTATATATAAATGAAAAAATATATTCTGAACATAAATATCCAATCCAGCCTTTCAAAAACAGGTGCTTTTTTTTTTACACTGTACTTAAATGTGACTGAACATCACAAAAATGTAATGCAAAACAATGTAACCCTGAAAACACTAGAAAAACACGAGACAATGACTAGTCATCCTCTAATGGCAGGGGTAATGAAAATTGTAACTCGGGAATGTTTTGATTTGGCTGGGGGGAACTGACTGGCTTAGAGCTGATGCGGCCCTGTTGAGAGGGTGGAGGTTGAAGGCTAGTGAAGGTTTTTGGAGTTGGGGTATCAGGAGGAAGGACGGGTGTACGATCAGTTGAAAAGAATAAAGGGTAGGAATAGTGAAAGGGACCAGCAGAGACATAATCCTGGTAAAAGGGGGGACAGGGGTGGCCATCATTTTGGGAGAAGCTTGGGCGTGTGTGTGTGATCCTGGGTAAAGGGACCAGGGTGGGAATAATCTTGACCAAACCTAGGTGGGTTAACCTGATCTGGGTAATAGCTTGACCCAGTGGCATGGCCTGGGTGAGGGTGTGGCTGGTACGGTTGTCTTCCTGCAAGAAACTGTGTAAACATTGTCATCATTTATAATTTGTGGGCGTGCTGGGCTGCCTGAAGTTTCAGCTGTAGCTCACTATCATCTGCCTGGCTGAGGGCTTCTTTGATGTTCTTTGCAAAAATATCCATTGTGGATTCGATCTTATTTTTTTACTTCCTACGTGTGGCAGGTGCACCTGTAAAAAGACAGTTTTTACATAATTAGCAATTTGTTTATTGAGTACTATATGATTTACTGCACTATGAGTCTGCACCAATATAATTCTAACCGTCTTGCTCTAATATTTATTTTTGGGAAAAAGGATGTAATTTACACCTTGAAAGGATGAAATTACCTAATTGTAACCATTGTAACCAAACATTACATTAATACAAATGACTATTAATCCTACCTGATAAATTATGCTCCTGTTGGTTTGAACCAGGTGTTGGTGTTGAGGCCTTTGTAAAGACTTCTGTGGTGCTCACACTGGATGAGGCGGTCTCATTGAATGAAGTGTTGGATGAACCACTGCTCTCAAGGCGGTCTGTGGCGTGTCAGGGGGATCATCTGTTTAAGGACAAATGTTGACATGTAATAAAAATTGTGGCTGATATGAACTAAAGATATTAGAAATTACTAGTATTAGTAGTATTACTAACAAGTCAGTGTATGATAAACAATGTAATATAATAGACAACTAAGTACTAGCCTATTGCATATTATCTACACTATTGTAGCATTCATCAAATTAGAAAGTCATGTTAGGTATCATACTTTGTAATGATTATAGCTAGGTAGCTGTTCATATCATTACACCCTTGTATCGAATGCTGTATCCTAAAATAATATATAAACTTTTCTAATCTGGCGATTGCTGAAACAACTTTTGCTAATATATAAGAAGAAAAAAAAAATTAAGTTTATCCTTACCTGTAACGTTAATGTTCTCCGGCTCTTCAAAGTCCAATGATGATGCGACATCATCTTCTCTGAAACTATCCAGTATTTGAGGTGGTTGGCAGCTCGGCTTGTCCCCTAATATGGCGTCCATTTGATCTTAAAATGGAAAAGTAATATGGCCATTGCCACTTTTGTTATTGTGGTCTTTCACCATTTTGTACTTGCATTTTAGGCTTTTGATCTTTCGTTGGCACTGAAGCCACGAGCGCTTAAATCCGCGTCTCACCATCTCGCCTGCAATATCTTCAAACACAGATTTGTTCCTATAACAACCCTGCATTTTCCCTGTACAGTGTCTTCGCCCCAAAGGCTTAAAAGACATGAAACCTCCGCATTACTCCACTGTGTCGTGCTTTCGTCTTCCATCGCGCCATTAGTGTCATGTGATCGCAGTTCGTGTCCACCTGAGTTGATGTCATTCGCCTGCGTCCCTTTTTCAATGACGTACGACTCGCATTTACTGGGGAATATCCGATTTGACCACGTACATGGCAGACGCAAATGCACGTATCCGAATCATATCGGATTTATTACCACATATGAGTGAGGCCTGAATCCGATCTGAGAATATCGGAATTCATGCATTTTTTTCCTGCTTACACGTTCACATGTCATATCCGAGCTGTGCCACATGAGAGGAAAAAAATCGGAATTGGGTCACTTGAACCATGCAGTGTAAATGGGGCCTTTGTTTTCGCTTGTGTTTTGATCTGAAGATTCAGTACTCTTTCAGAAGATGCGTAATAGCGCCTCCTACCATACAACAGTGAAAACACGGATAACCGGAGATAGGGCTGTCAGGATATCAGATTTTTCACTACATGGTTATCATGGCCTAATTGTTGCAGTTTTGCAAGTGGAATTTTACCCAATCTCACCTGATACAAGACATCTGAGCAACAGTCTGTGGTCATCATTGTCCGATTGTCCTTTTCATGATGGACCATACATTTTCATTAAGCGACAGATAAGTACTGTAGGCAGGCAGTCAGACACATCCACTATGGTGTAGAATGCCTAGGAACCACTCTGATGTATCACGTGCAGAATGAGGCCTGGCATTGTCTACCCATGAAAGATGTCATCTTGATGGCAGTTTATGTCTCTGTACAATCCAAATATATACCTCAATGGTACCTTCACACAAATGCGAATCACTCATGCCGTTTGCACTGATGCACCTGATGTTTTCTTTTGCACCTGTCGCTAATGAAAGTCTGGATGGTCCCTTTTGTCTTTGGGACTGAGAACTTGATGTCAGTTTTTTCCAAAAACAAGCTGAAACATTTACGCATCTGACCACAGCACACATTTCCACTGTCTTTTAGACCATCTGATATGAGCTCGGGCCCAGAGAACTCAGCAGCATCTCTGCATAGAACAGATGTATAGCTTTCTCCTTGTGTATCAGAGATTCGAGTTGCATTTCTTGATGCAGCGTCAGACTTTTAAGTGACAACTGTTTTCCAAAGTACTCCAGAGTCCATGTGGCTTTAACACAGTAGCATAACACAGTAGCATGAGATTTCTCTTGATTCCCTAAATCTTTTTACAATATTATGTATGGTAGATACATAATTTTTTTGCAATCTTGCCCCGTTTCTATTGCATCAAATTGCTAGCTAAAATCAAACTTATCACAAAAACGAACAATTGAATATATATCAGCGTGATAACAACTACCTTAAATGACCAAAACCATCTTTTGGAAAATTTTATTTGAAGCGTAATTTATTTTTTTGTTTTGACTCAAGTCCTGTTCGTTTGCATTGAGAGGGTGAGGTTTATGACATGTACTGCATCCAGCCACCAGGGGGCGATCAAAGAGCCCGCAGCTTCACTTTTCAGGATGTATGAGGCACACCCAGTCCCAAATTTTTTGGAGTGTGTTGCAGCCATCAAAATTAAAATTTGTTATTTATTCGCAAAATACAATTATGTTGGTCATTGAAAACATTGGAAATCTTTTCTTTGTACTTTTGTCAGTTAAAAAAAGGTTCAAGAGAATTAACAAATCACAGACTGTGGTTTTTATCACATTTTACAAAATGTCCCAACTCTTCTGGAATTGGGGTTGTACATAATTTAAGTTTAGTGCTCCATAAAGCAGGAAATATACTTTATATACCTTGCACCCGGGCTCACCACCACCCATTGGCCCACCCACCCTTAGGAAAACAGTGAACAGTGGGAGACATGCATGTAAGCGAGTAAAAAGAGGAGAACTGTGGCAAAGTAATTTCACATGCCACACTTCCTGCTACCAACAGGTGATGCTTTGACTGTAACTGAATATTGCCATGTAGATGCCTTCAGGCCAGAAGTGAAGTCACGCAGATCAGACATTGTATGCCTGAGTTACAACAACCTCCTGTTTTGTGGCGTTAATCACATACTTTAGCACTTAGCCAGGTGTTGCATGATTTAATGTGTTTCTAGCATGTTTGGTACTCCGTGGAATATACAAACATAGATATACATAATAAAGGCTAGATGTCTCATCCGCACTGCTGGCCAATGGAGGTCGACGTCCACACCTGGCGGCCATCTTGTAACAGTCAGCTCGCTCACTCATAACATTGTGTTTTAATGGTGCATGTACTTTTTAAATAACCATAACTTGCTCAATTTTCTACCGATTTTCAAACTGTTTGGTTTGTTATAAACGTCAGAGATGTACTTATGACACTGCATACTTATGAATAATTATAACCATGGACTTCCATATGAAAATAACATTGAACAGAACAGATAGGTGCAATGAATATACACACGCACAAGGTATTTATGTTAAATCAATATATAGGCTACTAAAACTCAGTGTATGAATATTACTATTATAATAAAATAATTTGAATTATTACATTTATTTTTTTGAATTATTACATTTATTTTACAAACTTGTAAAAAGCTTTGGGTCAACAACAATCTTGTAATACTATTATGTCATAGCCCGCTGTTCCTGTGTAACAGGACCTGTATTGTACATACATCCACTAAGTAACTAACGATTATCCCAAATATAATCATAATATTGTCATATCTTACAGGTGAAAGGTGATCCCGTGGGCTCTTGTTTTGAGACTACGGCAGTTGGAGTATCCGTAGGCTGCACAAAAGTCTGGCATCTTCTCCTATAAAGCCAGCAATTTCCTGTATCATAATGTAACATGATTTCCAATCGGTTTAACAAACCAAACCGATTGGAAATCATGTACAACTTAAGTTATATTGAAAAGAAAGAGCAATTCTGCCTCTCCCACTGATGTAAAATTGCTGGGTAGCAGCTAAACTGTAACTACTAGGTCTTACTCAAAGCTTCTTGTTATTAGCCAGCTAATAACTACAACCACATCCACAAAGATTGTAATTTAGACAAATGATTAGTTGTCATAAAATCGTTATTGGTGTCAGTAAAACCTATATAATTGAACAGCTCGATTGTGGTCTCAGCCTTGATAACTTGATAAAGTAGCTGTGATACACAACTATGCTGCATGATAAGTTGTTTTTCGAAAAGAGAAGCTGCAATTTCAACATGTTCAAGCATCCAGAATTATAGCCATGTTAATAACGTTTGTAAGAAACCAAACCATTTGTAAATCCTTCAAGATTTCAGCGAGATAAGAGTATTTGTGTTCGTGCAGATCACTCACGTTACATCAGGTACCACAGAGCCCACCAGAAAGCTTGCCTGTGACAAGATGGCCGCCGGTGATGATGTTAGAGACTCTGCCGTAAGACATCTAGCCTTTATTATGTATATCTATGTATACAAATGTGTTTCTGGGAGTGAATTACAGTACAAAGCACACCATTTCCTTATGGTTAGATTGGACATTGTATGCCTGAACAGTGCCTGAACAGCTTCCTCTTTCATGGCGAAACATCAGAATTTGTCAGACTGCCATACTCCCTCCAACAAAAACTCAAGATCTTCGCAATTTAACATCAATAAGTCCTTAAGATTAGGCTGACAGCATATGGTGTTTATCTGGTTTAATCTCTATGAGGAGTTAATTACAGTGTAAAACAAGTCATTTCATGTTACCCACAGGTGGCGCTATGACTGTAACTGAATATTGCCAATATTGCCCCGAAACAGAGAAATTTGTCAGGCCACCACAGACACACCCTTCAGTGAAAACTCTAGATCTTCACAATTTAACTTTGCAAAGACCTTTAGATTAGAGTGACCAAATATGATGTTGATCTAATAATTAAAGCTCTAGGAGGAGTCCGTTAAAGTACAACGAGTGGAAATGGCAAAAACTTCACAAATTTTGCAAAGAAAATTCAAAATATCTGACTTCCTGTTGGTTTTCAGATAACGTACCAGAAGACCTTTTTGTAGCGATTGGGCTGTTACGTGTGTAACCAAATTTCATATTTGTACGTGAAACATAGCGCGAGCGGCACTTCTTTGAAATTTTGTACTTTTTGTTCACAGAAAGAGTACATACTTTTAGGGCATAGTATAAGTAGGCGAAGTGGGACACAGCAGTACTCTTCTATACCAGTGGTGCCCAACCCTGTTCCTCGAGATCTACCTACCTGCAAAGTTTAGCTCCAACACTCATAAAGCACACCTGAATCAGATAATTAATATCTCCAGGAGAACATGATAATTACAGACAGGTGTGTTGAGCAGAAAGAAAGAGTTAACAAAAGTTCAGTTGCCTTCAAACAAGTTGTTCCTGCACTTGAAGATGTTTGTGATTTTTGAATGTTATCCAAATTTAGGACATTTCAATACAGTTTCAAAAAGTTACTACAGTACAGTTAACTGCAGTACACTACAGTTAACTGCAGACAAAATTATATATAAGATATGTAACTCACATCTTCAGCAGATTCAGCAGCAGGAAAAGCCTGATCATCAGCAGCAGTCACCAACAGAAGTGGACAGTTTATTCTCCCAATCTGTGTGCATTTAAAAAAAATAATAAAACAATTGACATTACAAGGGGAAAAAGGAAAATAGACTATATATAAATATATTTGTATCAAAATATACTCACATCTACTTTGACTGGCGGGTCTGGGGGTGTTGTTAAGATAACATCTCTGTGAATTACCTGGTTTTCCTCATTCAAACGCAGTTTATCTACATTCCTGAAATAACATTTTTAGTGTTTATCATTAGTAAAATATTTAAAGTTAACAGATTTACTCTATTATTGTTGTTTACAAAAATGAGCAAATTACAATTATTTTAGTTCTCATTGTTTTATCATACTGTGGCCCCATAATGTATCTGGAGTCTGGACAAACTTAAAAATTTGAAATTGTATTTGCTTAAAAAAAATCAAACAAAATTGTCATTCATTTTAAAGAAAAAGTGATTTAGAAAAATAAGTTTTTTAAATAGACATTAGAATTAGAAAGAGCTTTGTTGAATTTATTGAAAAGGAATTTGCTTTGGTGACAGAGGAAACTTCCAGTACACAGAGACAACAACAGTACACAAATAGTAAAATAATAAATAAATAATAAAGATATGTGAAAAAACGCCCATATGTATTTACTTAAATAAAATAGACAAGTAGACTGTTTGTATGTACAGGTGTGTAATAAACAGCAGAATAAAAGTGAAATTGCATGGAGTGGAATAAAGAGGCAGATTATTGTCAAATAAATATAAGTGATGAAAATGATATTGCACTTATTTGTCATTGCACAGTGGGGAGAGCAATGACCTGTTCATGAGGTAGATTGCCTAGGGCAGGGATTCCCAAAGTGTGGTGCGCGCACCCCCAGGGGTACGCGAGCTGCCGCCAGGGGGTGCGCGAGAGGAAAAATGTAATGGCGGTCTGTTTTTTAAGTGGGATTTTTCCATACAATAAAAAAACATGAACAGTAAACATTTCCTTTGTAATCGCTTTTATTTTAAATAAAAACTATAATTTATTAGTTTTTGATAGAAACGTAGAAGAAGACAGCTGTCTTCTTCTACGCCAGTGGTTCTCAACCTGCGGTCCATCACGAATGTAAATGCGGCCCGCGATATGCCGACCACAATTAAAAAAATTAAATTATAGCATTACAATTTATTTTTGTTTTTAAATTTAAATTTAAGTGAATTAAATAAATATAAATGAGCTATAATGCTTTATTTGTCATATAAAATCATTTTGGTGAGCATTTATTATTTTCAGACATCAGGCAATGACGAAATCACTCAGTTAACGAAACGAACACTCGCCTGTTTCACACTGCAAGCGTGAGCGTCGCGTGAGCAGCGCGTGAGCGTAACTACACCGTCACTGCAGCTGCAGAGACGCGCGAGTATTCACACTGGAAGCGTTTGTACAGCGTCACAGCAGCGGCTCGAAGATGCATATAAAGTGAGCATTTCTTTATCAAGACAGCTATAAATTTGTTTTTATAAGTTGGTCATTTATGAACTTGAGAGTCTTGAAAGTTTAACATGGGGAGGTGTACAACATTCTCATATAAACGTAATGAATAAATAAAAAAAATAAATACAAATAAAAGCCTCGTGTTATCCATTGCTGCACACGAATGAGGTAAGCTTTGTGTTTAACATCATCTGCCGCGTGCACATATTTACAATACAGCAAACTCGGCGAAAAAAGCCAGCAGTCTGTGTAATAACTAAAATAATGTTTATATATCATATTTTCTGGCTAGTTTACTTTAGTTTTTCATAATACACCATACTTTAACCCAAACTGAACAATTAAAAACAAGTTTAAATAGGTAAATCTTGTATAATTATTTTTGATTCTTAATTTTTTTTTCCTGTCATACTCAAATTCTTGTTAAAACACATTAGACATGCTTATTCTGTGCATTTTGAACACTTTTTGTGTGAAATTATATTTATTTTGTCCATCAAAAGTGTGCTTTCACTTTAATTGAGCGTCAGCAGCGCAGCAAAAATAGACTCGGCGCCGAAACGATCGCTTCACTGCTGCTTACGCGACGCTCCTGCTTTACGCTTACGCGCTGCTCCTGCTGCCTGTGTGAATGCATCCGTTGGTTAACATGGGCGCCGAAAAAAATACGCGCTGCTCACGCGCCGCTTACGCTTGCAGTGTGAAACAGGCAAGTGCGCGCTTTGGAAGAATTCAAACAGTTGCCATTATTTTTGTAAATTTAAGCCTCAAAATGCTCAAATTTGTTATTAGATGAGAAAAACTAAATGTGGAACATACAAAGAAGGAACACATGCAAACATGGGCGGACTGGCCATCTGGCATACCGGGCACTTTCCCGGTGAGCCGACGTGCTTTTTGGGGCCGACGGTCGCCGACCGCAAAAAAAAAAAAAAAAAAAAAAAAAAAAAAATGAAAGTGAAAGTGGTAGGCCTAGATCGGCGGCCCAATACTTTTTCAATTGACACTGGACTGCTGGCCCGAAACACTTTAGTCAAAAATATCACATAGGCTAGTTTTTTTTTTTTTTTTCTTCTGACAGACGCGGCTCATGAAACATGTAGCTCAGCGGCCCGTTGGTTGTTTTCTTGATTGACACTGGACTGGCCCAATCATATCTTTGAACAGTAGGATTTCTGCCTGCACGCAGTTTCAGTGTGATGGTGATCATGGAGAAGAAACGCAAAGGAGGTGCAGGACCCCCCCTATCTGAGTGCTGTCCCCCCCAAAAAAATATAATTAATAACCACACTAAGTATTGTGCATAAATTATATAAACTTAAAATAATTATGTAAGTAGTAAAGCAATACAATCGCAAACGGGCGTTTTAAGTTTAGAAACATTTTGAGTCACCCCTCCCTTGCCTCACAGTGGTTTGGTCCACCGCGCACGTCACACTCGCTTGTGCGTAGATTCTGTAGAAGTCCGGCGGCGCCGGCGGGAGAGAACAGTTACTACAGACAGATGAGTTCCAGTAAGTCGGCTGTCAAGGCTATTTTATTCAAAAACATCGGATGAAGTGATTATTTTCTCTTTAATGCTGACGGTGCTGAGTAATTAGTCATAACAACAACAACAACAAAAGATGATAACTGATGATTTTTTCCCGTGAGTCCGCTATTTTAGCGATTATAATGTTACGTAGCTTGTTTACCATAGCTTGTTGGATATAAGTCACCCACACCAACAACAATTAACATTGTGATAAGAATATGTAAACTGTAATAAGGCTAATAGATTTGTAATAAGGCTAATAGATTTACTGTTGTGTGTTGGGTTATGCTCAGTGTGTATTCATCGTATTTTGGTCACTTGGTTGTAAACAACTTAAACAAAAAATAAAATAAATTATATATATCATGAAATTATATAATTAGTATATAACTATTTAGTCATGAAATTATATATATATATATATATAATATATAATATATAATATATATATATATATATATATATATATATATATATATATATATATATAAAGCGGAAGGACGGGTGGTATTTGTGATCTTATGCGGTGGTGGGCCGGTCTGGGCCAAAATGCCAGGGCCGATTTTTGGTCCCAGTCCATCCCTGCATGCAAACAAGAAGAGTCGCGGCATCAGCAGTAAAGGTAAGAATAATGGAAGAATCAGTTGTTAATGAGCGAGATGGGCAGCCTTCCTGTTTGCTCTGTAGTAAAGTAATTACTTGACAAGCAAAACCTACAATTTCAAAAGACTGAACTGTGAATTCGATGTGTTTGTTTGATGTATTTTAAATCAGTAAAAATAACCGCATCAGCGCACCGCGGCTGGAATGAGCCCAACTCGGCCGCGCGCTCTCGGATCCGATGCTGCGCGAGGGATTGCGACGGGACAGAATGCTTGATATCGTCAGAGATTGTAATTACAAGGCGCTCAGTGTTGTTTGTAAAAAGAGCTGAGTAACATTTGGTTATTAAGGCGTTTATGTGATTGTTTGGTGGCTATTGCGATGCTGTTGAAGAGAGTCATACAGTCATACAGAATTAAATAGCAACTTAAAGTGATTGTATACACAGTTTGTGTGTTCATTGAGCAATACTATCTGATTATTATTGTAAAGCTAATGCCAGTAAGTTAGTTTTTATTTGTTATTTATTGTGTGCAACATCTAGGTATAATAATAGTATTATCTGCTAATACCATAACATTCAATCTGATTGGTTTGCACTGGGGACGTCATATGTAAATTATATGCGGCCCGTGAGACTTGCACTTGGACCATTGTGCGGCCCACTGGGAAAAAGGTTGAGAACCACTGTTCTACGCACTGCTCTTCTTTTATGCACTGCAGGCTAGCCTATTGCTGCAATGTTTCTTTTACGCGGCTGAAAATAACCGTGCTTTCTGTTACTGAGCCTGTGTCTGTCACTCGTCCTCTTAAAAGTGGAAGCTTGTGCGTAGCTTTGTTGCATTATATTGAAACTTTGTTGATGTTGTTATTGTCATGCGTGTTCTGGTTATTTGCGCATGATTAAACATGAGTCTTTATATGGCGATTTTTTTTTGTTGTTTTTTTGAAGTGGGCATTGGGGGTGCACCAACCCGGTTGGGACATAGAAGGGGGTGCGCAGGAAAAAAAGTTTGGGAACCGCTGGCCTAGGGGAAGAAACTGTTCTTGTGCCTGGCTGTCCTGGTGCTCAGGGCTCTTTAGCACCTGACGGCAACAGTTCAAACAGAAAGTGACTTGGATGTCAGGGATCCAAAGTGATTTTCTGAGCCCTTTTTCTCACTCTAGATGTATACAGTTCTTGCAGGGTGGGCAGGGGAGTACCAATAATCCTCTCAGCAGAAAAAACTGTCCTCTGTACTCTACTGAGATCTGATTTTGTAGCTGAACCAAACCAGACGGTTATGGAAGTGCAGAGAACAGACTCAGTAACTGCAGAGTAGAACTGTTTCAGCATTGCTTGTGGCAGGTTGAACTTTTTCAGCTGGCGAAGGAAGTACAACCTTTGCTGGGCCTTTTTAGCAGTGGAGCAGATTAATTTGTCCCACTTTCTGGTCCTGAGAGATGGTGGTGCCCAGGAACCTGAATGACTCCACTGCTGCCACAGTGCTGTTCATGATGGTGAGTGGGGGGAGTGCAGGGGGGTTCCACCTGAAGTCCACAATCATCTCCACTTTTGAGCATATTAAGCTCTAAGTTGTTATAACTGCACCAGACAGCCAGCTCTTCCTGTCTATATCCAGACTCGTCACCATCCTGGATGAGGTTGATAATGGTATTGTCATCTGCAAATTTCAGAAGTTTGACAGAAGGGTATTTCACGGTGCAGTCACTGGTGTACAGGGAGAAGAGCAGTGGGGAGAGAACATGGGAAAGCGTATGAAGCAGGAAGGGACTTCGCATAGCTCCAGTGATTTATTGAAGATCTGTGAGAAGATAGATGCTATCTGGGCCTGGTGTTTTTCTGGTTCTCTGTTTCCTGAAGACTGAATCTTTCTTACTAATGTGAAATGTAGGAAGGGGGAGATTGGCTGGGGTTACTGGAGGTGTTGATGGTTGTGTAGAGAGACCATCAGAGTGGGTGTGGGGTGTGAGAGTGGGATTCTCAAATCTGCAGAAAATTCATTCAGCTCCTCGGTCAGATGTTGATTCTCTACAGGTTTGGGGGATGGTGCCTTGTAGTTTGTGATGTCTTTCAAGACTTTACACACTGAAACAGGGTCCCTGTTTGAGAAACTGTATTCAAGCTTTTTAGAGTAGCTCCTCTTTGCCACCCTAATATCTCTTGTCAGCCTGTTTTTGGCCTGATTGTACAAGATTTTATCCCCATCCCTATAGGCATCTTCTTTGGCCAAACATAGCCGTCTGTGTTTCACTGAGAACAATGGTTTGCCGTTGTTGTATGTTAAATGAGTCCTGGTAGGAATGCACATATCCTCACAAAAACTTATGTATGATGTTACAGTACCTGTGAGCTCATCCAAATCAGCAGTTTCAAAAACAGGTCAAAATGTAACATACAAACAAACTTTCTGGTTGTCACACATCTAATATAAGCTTATTACATTTACTTACATATTATCCTGTGCTCAGAGAACAGGTGTCACAATCTCCATTCACCATGCCTGTCACCACAACACACTACATTTCCTGTAATCCTCCCTGGCCATAACCTGCACACTCAGCTCAGTCTTCACCCCTGTTTGTCCTAAACCTCATTAGTTTTCCTTTATAAGCAAGCACCAAACACTCATCCATTGCTACTAGGACTGCTACATCTATTAAACCTCAGTACTTCTTTTCACCTCTGCCCAATGGAGGCAGCACAGGAAGAAGAAATGGCCACTTCTAGCCTTAGAATTCAGTAAAGAGTCCGTTCCTGTCCCATAATTCAGTAAAGAGTCCATTCCAGTCCCAGAATATAGTAAAGAGTCCACTTCAGTTTCAGAGATTTGTATCGAGCCTGCTCCAGCCCTAGGGTCTGCATCGGAGTCTCTAACCCCTGAATCTACACTGGAGCCCATTCTAACCCCTGAATATGCATCAGAGCCTGCTCATACTTATGAGTTAAATCATATGAGTAAAATTATGAGTTAAATTTACCTCCAGTAAGAGAACCCCGTAAGAGAACAACCCCCCCAACCCCCCCCCCCCCCACCCCCCCCCCCAAGACCAAGAATCTGTTAGAAAGTATAGTTCATTGAAGGCTCCTGTCCCTGACCAGAGTCCAGTGATGGCTCCTGTCCCTGACCAGAGTCCAGTGATGGCTCCAGCCCCTGTACAGTGTGCAGTGATGGCTCCAGCCCCTGTACAGTGTGCAGCGATGGCTCCAGCCCCTGTCCAGAGTCCAGTGATGGCTCTAGCCCCTGACCAGAGTCCAGTGATGGCTCCAGCCCCTTTACAGTGTGCAGTGATGGCTCCAGCCTCTGTCCAGAGTTCAGTGGTGGCTCTAGCCCCTGACCAGAGTCCAGTGATGGCTCTAGCCCCTGACCAGAATCCAGTGATGGCTCTAGCCCCTGACCAGAGTCCAGTGATGGCTCCAACCTCTTTCCAGAGTCCAGTGCACTCTCTTGTCCCTGAGCTCAACCCAGTGCCCACTCTCGTCCCCAAGCTCAGCCCAGTGCCCACTCTAGAGCCAGAATACTCAGCCAACATTGCCATCATACCAGAATCTAGCCAGATACTTCCAAGCCCAGAGGTTTCAGAGACTCCTCTTCTAATGATTGTTCTCCCTGTTATGGCGGTGGTCATAATGTGTGTTTGGGCCACACACTGCTCTCCCACTCGTATGTCAAAGTGGAGGTATTCGTCCCAGAATTTTCAATCTGTCTAGATGCAACCACGGAGGTCATTCCTAAGTTTCCTGTTTACCCAGATATGACCAGGGATGTTGTTTCCGAGTTTTCAGTCTGTCCAGATGCGACCATGAAGGTCATTTCCCAGTCTTCTGTCTGTCTAAATGTGACCAGGTCATTTCTAAGTCTCCTGTCTGTTCTGAGATGACCATGTCCAGCCCCGGACCTTAATCTAGTGATGATTCCAGCCCCTAAGCACATTGCAGAGATGGCTCCAGTTCCTTGGTTTGATCCTTAGAATTCAGTAAGGAGTCCGTTCCAGCCCCAGAATTCAGTAAAGAGTCCACTCCAGTTTCAGTTTTGTATCAAGCCCGTTCCAGCTCCATAGTCTGCATCAGAGTCCACTCTAACCCCTGAATCTACATTGGAGCCCACTGTAACCCCTGAATATGCATCAGAGCCTGCTCTTACTTATAAGTTAACTCTAAATTTACCTCCAGTTCTTGTGTCCATAAAAGAATTCCCCCCAGACCAAAAATCAGTTTGAGAGTATAGTACCCCTGAGGGCTCCAGCCACTGACCAGAGACCAATGATGGCTCCAGCCCCAGTCCAGAGTCCAATGATGGCTCCAGCCTCTGTCCATAGTCCAGTGATGGCTCCAGCCTCTGTCCATAGTCCAGTGATGGCTCCAGCCCCTGACCAGAGTCCAGTGCCCACTCTCATCCCTGTGCGCAGCCCAGCACCCGCTATCGTCCCTGAGATCAGCCCAGTGCCCGCTCTACCAGCAGAATCCTCAGCCAACATGGCCATCATGCCAGAACCCAGCCAGATACTTCCAAACCCAGAGGATTGTTCTCCCTGTTATGGTGGTGGCCATAATTTGTGTTTGGGCTGATTTATGTTATGGCCATAGTTCAGAGGTGTTTATTCCTCTTCATGAGGAGTTTAGCTGCAACACTTCTGCCTGGAAGTTGTCATTGATCCTAATGACCTTGATAAGCTGCTGTTGATTCAAAAGCATTACCACTGATTTTTTGTTCACCATTGTTTCAACATTAAATGCGGGTGCAAACGTTATATTGAACCAACATCACCTCATAATGTTGATTCAATGATATTATCATTTATTTTTTCTTGAAATCTCAACATTGCTTCAACATTAACTTAGGGTGCAAGAGTGACAACATTAACTTAGGGTGCAAGACTAAAGCAACATCACTTTGTAACGTTAATTCAATGCAATTAGCATTGATGGATCAACACTGACTCAATATTGTTTCAATGATTACATGCTGTCTGGATGGTCATCCCCTTCCACTTTAACTAGTTTCTACAGAATTACTTAAGCATCACATTCAGTTTTTGGGCCTGCAGTTCTCCCAAGTATAAGTTTCGTTCCTGATGGACGTGTATCTCTCACTCTTAACTATGCTGGTTTGTGGTCATCCAAAAGCCTCACTGTCACTGACAGTCAGGAGGCATACAATAAAATGACAGTTATGAATGTAACTGTGGTTCTATAAAAAAGTTGCAGTACTTTTCAAGCATACAATGCATGTAGATTTTTGTCAAGTTTTTACACTTTTAAGGGTGAATTAAGTGCTCAAATTTTGGGCCCACACTGCGTAATGAAAATTGCACAGTACTTTATAACACCATAACACATTTTCTGGGTTTTCCATATCTTACTTTTTCATCTCCTCAATGAGTTCAAAGAGGTTTTTGTCAAAAGGAATCAGGTGACTTCCATTAATACACACACAGCACTGGGGCTGAAAGACAATAAATAGAGACTGATCAACATACCAATGTAATACAAGAAAAAACAAAATCTGCATTCAAAATGTAGATTCATGTGTGGGTCTCCAACCCTTCTCCTGCAGACCTCCTGTCCTACAGTGTTTAGTTTTAACCCCAATTAAACACACAAAAACCAGTTCCCTTTCGATACTTCACTCGTACTACGTATGGGGAAAGGTCTCCTTTTTCCCCACTGCTGAAGCCTTTTTCAATAGCGCAGTGTAACTGCACGGCCATTGGTTCAAGCTTGAGAACTTTTTGAACCAATGACGGCATGGCGTAGCTGCGCAAGCCTATGGCTAAGCAGCGCGCCAAAAAGCCCGCCAAGACGGGTGGGGCTTATGGCTATATAAGCAGGCATTTTGCCATAGGATTTCAGTTCTCTCTCCTTCAGCAACGACTTCACATCTCTTCGCTGGATCTCCGAGCTGAAGCCTTTGCCGCCTGGAAGAAGCTCTCACCGCCGTCGAAGAGGCACTGCAGCGGACTGAGCTGAGAATGCCAAACGCCGATAGCGCCGGCGCCCTCGCAGACTGCCGCCTCGAGCGCCGCTCTCGAGTCGCCCGCTTCCCGCTTCCGACCGCCTCTCAGGGTGTCTCCTGCTGCCATCTGGCGCTGCTTAAAAGAGCATATTTCCACGGTTAATGCCGCTTTTCTAAAAGAGCATTCCAGCGGCTCTCACCACTCTAAAAGAGCCCCTCAATCGCCATTTTCACGCCGGTGGTGTTGTTTCAATGCCGTGCCACAGCTGTGGCACATGCAGGGCACCTCTGCATGATGACGATGGGCACGGTGAGTGCGTCTGCTGTCTGGGCAAGGCCCACGCAGAGGCGGCGCTCACCGATCTTGCCTCTCACCGGTCATGAGTCTTGCCTCTCTGTGCTCGCGGATCGCCTTCCTGCCGCTCACGCCCTCCCGTCTTCTTCCTCCCGCGAGAAGGAGGAAACTTCCTGGCTAGGAAAAGACAGCGGGGTAGAGCAGTTCAGCGCCCAGAGTTGTGTTAGCTCACGCCAGCTCAGCCCCCGCGTGCCTCACCCTCTCCCACGAGAGAGCAGTCCCCCATCCTGTTCTCCCACCCTGAGCTGCATCCCTTGGCTGAATGCTAAAATGTGCTTTTAATATACTATCTCTGTATTTAAAAAATTTATTTAGATACTACTTATAGTACATTTGAACCCATAGTGTACTACAAGTGGTAGCTAAATATATTTTTTAAATACAGAGATAGTATATTAAAAGCACATTTTAGTTCATATTCATGGTGTCTCAAAATAACACAGATGAGTACACTTAGATGTTCTTAAGATGATCTTAAGAAGTACTAAAGAAGAATTTTTAGAATATTAAGTACAAAATTAGTGCACCTTTTTCACCTGGGGTTGTAATGGCGAACACAATAAATTACCTTCTCAAAGAAAGAGCAAACTTCGTCTTCCACACTCGCTGGTGTACAGGCCCCCTCTCAGCGGTCCGTCATCCGACGCCATTCAACCCCTTGTCACGTGGGCCAAGGCCTGGCAGGCCATCCCCGGAGTGTCAAAGTGGGTTCTGGGGATAATAAATCAAGGCTATTCGCTACAGTTCGCCCGAAGGCCCCCGCGCTACGGCGGATGCTTCCCACTTCAGTAAACATGGACGACGCTCATGTCCTCCAAGCCGAAGTGATGTCTCTGCTAAGGAAGGGAACTATAGAAATAGTCTCCCCCTCAGAGAGTGAATCGGGGTTCTACAGACGTTATTTTCTCGTCCCCAAGAAAGATGGGGGTCTCAGACCCATCTTAGACTCCTGAACCTCTCCCTTATGAGACGGAAGTTCAGGATGTTAACGCTGAAACAGATCCTTGTGCAGATTTGCCCCGGGGACTGGATCTGCTCACTGGATCTGAAAGATGCTTACTTTCACATCCAGATAGCCCCCCACCACAGGCGATTCTTGAGATTCGCATTTGAGGGAGTGGCTTACCAATAAACAATCCTTCCCTTCGTGCTGTTCCTAGTTCCTCGCACTTTCAGATGGGAATCCGGGTTCTGAATTATCTCGATGACTGTCTCATTCTGGCCCAGTCGCAAACCGAGATAGAACATCACAGATCCGTGGTCCTCAGCCACTTAGAGTGTCTAGGACTCAGGGTCAACTTTGCCAAGAGCTCACTGCTTCCCGGCCAACGTATCATGTTAAAGAGTTTTCGACTCAGTCCGCACGACAGCCGTAGTCTTGCCAGAGCATGCTCTGGCTATTCAGCAGCTTGCAGCTTCTGTCAGGAACAAAGCCTATCTCCCTCTGAAGTTTTTCCAGAGGATGCTAGGGCTGATGGCTTCCGCCTCCCTGGTTTTGCAGCTCTGCCTTCTACAGATGCAGCCTCTGCAATACTGGTTGAAATTTCGGGTCCCTCAGGTCAATCAGGCCTGCCTAGCAGCTCTGAAACCCTGGACGAACCCTGTTTGGTTCAGTCATGGAGTACCCCTACAGGCGGTGTTCAGAAGGACGGTGCTCTCGACAGATGCGTCCAACTCGGGTTAGGGTGCTCTTTGCGGGGGCAGACCAGCCTTCGGCTCGTGGTCTCACGAGGAGAGCCATCTCCACATCAACTGCCTCGAGATGCTGGCAGTGATTCGAGCCCTTCACTCCTTCCAGGCCTTCCTGACAGGGCACCACGTCTTAGTCCAGTCAGACAGCATGACAGTGGTGTCTTATATAAATCACCAGGGCGGCCTTTCATGCAGCCGCCTCTGCGCACTGGTGAAGCGCCTCCTGGAATGGGCATTGCCAAGGGTGCAGTCGCTCAAAGCAACGCACATACCGGGCAGAACGAATCTGGGAGCAGACATGCTATCTCGGAGCAATGTCCCCTTGGACAAGTGGATGCTCCACCCCCAGACAGTTCTCACGATCTGGGAGATCTTCGGGAAGGCAGAGGTAGACCTCTTTGCCTCAGAAGACAACTCTCATTGCCCAATTTATTTCTCGAAGGACGTAGATGTGCTGGCCCACGATTGGCCCAGCCTCCTCCTTTATGCATTTCCCCCAATCGCTCTGATCCCTCAGATCATCAGACAAATCAGGGAAGACAAGCACAGAGTCCTCCTGGTGGCCCCACTCTGGAGGAGCCAAGTTTGGTCCTCGGAGCTGTTCAGGCTTTCCACGAAGCCCCTTGGCCGATTCCCCTGAGACGGGACCTCCTCTCTCAGGCCAACAGGACGATCTGGCACCCTCAGCCAGAACTCTGGGCTCTGCACCTCTGGTCCCTCATTGGGAGCCTGTAAATCTCCCCGGGGACATGCTGAACACCATTTCTCAGGCGAGAGCCCCATCTACAAGACACCTCTATGCCCAGAAGTGGTCGGTCTTCCTTGACTGGTGCCTGGCACGCAACGAAGACCCTGTTGAATGCGACATATCCCCGATACTGTCGTTTCTCCAGGAGCGTCTAGATAAGGGTCTGACCCCTTCTATGCTCAAGGTGTACATAGCAGCCACACTCCCATCGCTGGCCAGTCAGTGGGTAGAAACAGACTTGTTGTGCATTTCCTGAGAGGTTCTAGGTGGTTAAACCCCCCACGTCCTCTCACTGTTCCCACCTTCGACATTTCCACGGTCCTTAGAGCGCTCAAAGCGCCAACGACTCCAAGGTCGTTTTGAAACCTAGGCATGGCTACATCCCTAAAGTGCTCTCAATTCAACTCGTTCAGAGCACAGGTCATTTCCCTCTCAGCGCTGCCTCCTTCATCGGATGAGCGAGAGCTGGAATTACTCTGCCCTGTTAGGGTGTTAAGGACCTACATTGAGAGGTCACAGCCGTTCTGGCAGTCAGCTCTTTATCTGCTTTGGCATCCGCACCAAAGGGTCTTTGGTCTCGAAGTAACATCTCTCGCTTTGGATAGTCGACGCTATTGCTCTCTGTTACTCCTCTATGGGCCTTGATTGCCCCATAGGAGTTAGAGCCCACTCCACGAGAGAAATGGCCTCCTCGTGGGCCTGGTCCAGTGGAGTCTCTATTAAGGACATCTGTGAGGCAGCCGGCTGCTCCTCGCCATCCGCTTTTTCAGATTTTATAACCTGGATATCCCGACCTTACAAGCTTGGGTCCTCTCGGTGTGATATGGCGGCCTCTGTCGAGCTCTGCCATCATGCCTCTCTAGGGAGCTACCTCCCTCCTTGCAAGTGTAACAATAAAGGGTTCGACGGCTTCGGCCATCTCACTTGTCCGCTGGTTCCCCTGCGGTGTCCAAGACAAGTTCAGTCGTTCCCTGCCGTGGCACGGCGTGGTTGAATTCGTTCCCCATACGCAGTACGAGTGAAGTATCAAAAGGGAATGTACTCGGTTACGAACGTAAACTCGGTAACCTGAGATACGGAACGAGTACTGCGTTAAATGCCGTGCCACGAGGCTGCGGCTTCAGTGTCGTCGCTTCAGTCGTATGACCTGAAATCCTATGGCGAAATGCCCACTTATATAGCCATAAGCCCCACCCATTTTGGCGGGCTTTTTGGCACGCTGCATTGCCATAGGCTTACGCAGCTATGCCGTGCCGTCATTGGTTCAAAAAGTTCTCAAGCTTGAACCAATGGCTGTGCAGTTACACTGCGCTGTAGAAAAAGGCTTCAGCAGCGAGGAAAAAGGAGACCTTTCCCCATACGCAGAACTCTTTCCGTATCTCAGGGAACCAAGGTTATGTTCGTAACTGAGTACGTTATCAAGGTGTTCAGGGTTACTTCAAAATTAAAGGCAGATGAGAACTGAAGTCTCCAGGAAGGATGTTTTCCAGGAGCATGGTTGGAGATCCCTGGTGTAGGTCAAGCAAACCTTTATGACATTGGAGTAGGCCACAATACTGAGTGTGATTATACTTCCAAAAGACAGCCCAAGCACAGCCAGACGATCCTTCTCTATCGCTGGATGATTCTTCAGGACCTTGTATGCTTTCTAAAGGAAATATTAACAAACATTAACTCTTTAAGCCCTGAAGGCATTTTCAGAGTTGTTTTTTCTGAGTGTCATACAAAAAAGTAAAGACTCGTAACTCCAAAACTCTAGCAAGCAGAGTCAAAAGGTTGGTATTGTTTGAAAGAAAACCACTGTAAGTAATTATGTGCCATTTTCTCGCTTAGTGAGGTCTGATCACGCTCTGACAACAGAAGTGATGTCTCGTGCTTATACTTCAATGAGTGCGAGACATCACTGCCGTTGTCAGAGCGTGATCAGACCTCACTAACAGAGTGCTGAACGCAGTTGGACATAGTGGTGTATTAAAAGTAAAATTTATATAAATACTGTTCGGTTTCTCGCACAAACTGATCATTTCGTGTCTTAGGACATCAATGTGTCGTCACGAGCTGCAGGGTTTAATTTGGATTTGTCTAAGCAAGTTTTATTTACTCTTATAGTAGAAGTTCCCATTCACTCCTATTATTTGACTGACAGACGGCAGCGGTTGCAGTTAAAAATCATCATTTGTGTTCTACTGAAGAAAAAAAGTCACCTACATCTTGGATGCCCTGGGGGTAAGCAGATAAACATCAAACTTTCATTTTTGGGTGAACTATCCCTTTAAGAGCATTCTGATGAAATATAAAACTGCAAATCAACTAATCATCCATGTGGGGAAGAATGATATTCGGAAGGACTCCTTAAAAGGGATTTCAATTAACTTTTCGAAATGCTTAGAAGACTGAAGGTTCAGTCGTTCATCAGTGGACCACTCCCAGCAAGAGGAACAAATAGATTTACACGGTTGCTTGGGCTTAACACATGGCTGCAAAAAACCTGCAACTTAAAGGGACTGAATTTCATCGACAACTTCAATCTGTTCTGGAGTCAGAGACAAATGTTCACTCATGATGGCCTGCACCCAAACAAACTGGGCTCAAGAGTGCTAAAGGACAATATCTACTTCTCCCTCCATCATCCTTCAGCAGTGTGTGCAAATCCACTCAACCTGAATGGCACAAACACACCTGGACAGAGTACAACTGACCACAGGACTTCATTTCAGCACCTGAATGGACATGTGGCTGACACATCCCACAAGGTCAATGATAACACCACGCAGCCACAACAACCACTGCTCACGGACACAATCCTGACTGAGCCCTACCCACAGAGCTCACCGATAGACAGCGACGTGTTAGAACTGCTCTAAGATTCAGCACCCAAGGACGACTTTCGGATAAACAGCCAGGGAAGCCAGGACAACATATTACAGCCTCCGGTAACACCAGAGCGACAGCCCCTCTCACCGGACACATTATCTCTCTCTCCAGCATCCCCTCTTCTGTGCTTCTCAGAGTAAATGGAGGAACTGGTGTATGCTGGAACAAACTCTCCCACACTTTTGCTGCGAGCCCCCAGATATCAACAAAAAAGCAAGCCCCGAAACCACCAAAGCCTGTGGGCCCAGCTTGGCCTCCCCCTCATCCTGCGAGGGTCCTTCAGCCCCTGCCACAACGCCAGGGCCCTCACCCTCCTCCATCTGTTCTAGGTGAACCAAAAACAACTGATAACAGCTCTCAGTGATGTGTGTCGGGTCCCCGCTATGATAACAGTGACTTTATCAAATGTTTACAGAACAAGCGGGAACCCAGTGTGCCTGTTGCTTTCTCTATTTCTGTTTTATTATGTGATAGAAAGCCTAAGGCCTTCTCAAACCTTTTGGCAAACCCATTTAATCTGCTACCTATTACACATCAAACTAAGATAACTGTAGAGACAGAATGTAAGACTGTTAAGTTAGCACTTTTAAACATCTGTTCTCTTAAAAATAAATCACTTCTAGTCAATGACTTAATAACCACAAACAACCTAGATTTTATGCTTCTAAATGAAACATGGCTTGAAGACAGTTGGCTTGAAGAGGTGGAGGTGTAGCTGCTCTATTTAAAGATGTATATCAATGCAAGCAAGTGTCATTTGGTGATTACTTGTCTTTTGAATACTTGGGTATTGTGTTAAAAGGTGCTCCTCACATTCTACTTATAGTTATTTACAGGCCTCCAAAATACTCTCCAGCCTTTGTGGAGGACTTTACAGAACTGTTATCAGCAATTTCCTCAGAGTTTGACTGTTTTGCTATTACTGGGGATTTTAACATCCACATAGAAATTGCAGAATCCAATATGGCAAAAGAAATCCTAACAGTTTGGAATACATTTGATCTGACTCAGCATGTACGTGGACCTACTCACAATCGTGGACACACTCTAGATTTAATTATTAATAAGGGTCTAACCATTTTATCCATTGTCATTAAGGATGTAGTGCTATCTGATCATTTCTGTATTTTCTCGGTCAAAAAGCGATGCTTAAATGAGTATACTAGTGCACTGTTTATGAAGGATATATCTTTAACACCAAGCATATCTGCAGACTCTGTTGATTTTCCCCTTGATCCTTTTAACTCAAAAGTACAGAATGTTATTGCTATCATTGAAAGTCAGGAAGAAAAGTGGCAGACAAAAAGCACCGTGGAGAAACTCAACAGCAGTGCAAAATATGAAAAGACAATGCAGAAAAGCTGAGCGCATGTGGCGAAAGACAAAACTTGAAATCCACTATAACATCTATAAAGATATCCTTCAAGCTTTCAATGTGGAACTAGGCAAAGCTAGACAGACCTTCTTCTCAAATATTATAAACAGAAACTTAAACAACACCCACACTCTTTTTGCTACTGTAGAGAGACTAACAAACCACCCAAGTCAGATTCCCAGTGAAATGCTCTCAGACAGCAAATGCTGCGAGTTTGCTTCCTTCTTCTCTGAGAAAATTAATAATATCAGAAAGGCGATCAGCACATCCTTGAGCTGCACTGGGGTAAAACAGATCAGATCGCAACCTCAGAAAGTAGCTATTATGTCTGTTTTCAAAGCAATTGATGGCAAAATTTTGGAAGAAACAGTACAGCACCTTAAAACATCAACCTGCGCCCTTGACACACTTCCCACATCTTTTTTCAAAAGCGTGTTTAACTGTTTAGAAGCAGATCTCCTAGAAGTGGTAAATGCCTCACTTCTCTCTGGGACTTTCCAAAATCCTTGAAAACTGCAGTTGTTAAGCCACCCCTTAAAAAGAGCAATCTGGATAACACCATATTGAGCAAGACTCAGTCAAGACTTAGAGAAATTTGTTCATGCTTTCATCACCAGCAGGGTGGATTATTGTAATGGGCTCCTCACTGGTCTTCCCAAAAAGACCATAAGACAGCTGCAGCTGGTACAGAATGCTGCTGCCAAGATTCTGAGCAGAACCAGAAAACATGAACACATCACACCAGTCCTCAGGTCCTTGCACTGGCTTCCAGTTGCATTTAGAATTGATTCTAAAGTACTGTTACTTGTTTATAAATCACTCAATGGCCTAGGACCTCAATACATTGCAGATATGCTCATAGAATATAAACCTAACAGATCACTCAGATCAATAGCATCACATCAGTTAGAAATACCAAGGGTTCACTCAAAGCAAGGAGTCTGCTTTTAGCTGTTATGCCAGCCGCAACTGGAACCAGCTTCCAGAAGAGATCAGATGTGCTCCAACAGTAGCCACATTCAAATCCAGACTCAAAACATATCTTTTTATCTATGCATTTGCTGATTGAGCACTGTGCTATGTCCGAACTGTTTGCATTTTATTTTATACGTATTATCTTTTTATTCTTTTAATTCCTTTTCCTGTTTTTATTTAATTTTTAATGTATTTTATATCTTTTATGTATCATCTTGTTATTTCTGACTTTTAATGCATTTTAAATATTGCTGTCTGGTTGAAAGAGCGGGGAGAATTAGGAAGAGAGTGATTAGGTTAAAATTTTGGGGACAAACCATGGGGAAATTTGAGCTGTGGTGCATGGTTAAGATATCTCTGGATTACAGTCAGGACACTTTCCAAAGGGGGAAATTTCCAAAGGGGAAATTTAAACTGCGTTACATAGATAAGATATCTACGGAAGGGGGATTAGGGCTGTGTGGCGCAGTTTGAGGTGTCTTGGCAAAAGGGGAGATTGAAACTTTGTTTATCAGTTTGAAGTGCCTTAACAGGTAGCAGTCCTGTCGTGTGAGGAAGATCCATTTAGATCTGCTCTGATGGATAGATCCGACGATAGATCTGACGGACAACATCAACAACAACAATAACAAAAAAAACTCGCTAAGACTTCCTAGCTCATCCATCCAGATAGCAAAATTCTCTGTTTTTACTGTTATTTCTATTCCTTATGTTCTATTTTTATTCTTCTTCTTTATGTAAAGCACTTTGAATTTCCATTGTGTATGAAATGTGGTATACAAATAAAATTGCCTTGCCTTGCCTAAATTGCCTAAAATGTCCCATTTTTGGCTTTGTTTTCATACTTGCTGAAGGTAATGACTGAAAAGTAATTTGACCAATAGTGTGCATTATATATAATCGACCAATCGTGGCTGGTGAGAAGGCAGGATCTACAGAGAACGGTCAAAGCATTGCAAATACAACAACATTTTAATGCATTGCATGAAGACTGTCAATAGGAACAGTGGCATGCACAGACTTCTGTGTAGAAATTGCGTTCCGAAATCGCATTCCGGGGGCACATTGATACAACCGAAAAGGGCGCTTTCATGATTTAAGAGACAAGGGCTCAAGCCATTTTCAGCAATTTAGAAAAATGGGACGTATGGTCTCCCTAGACGATACGTCCAAGGCTGTCAGGATTGTGCTACATCTAAGGTCCCACGGCATCTACCGACTGGTAAACTCCTTCCTCTGCCCATTCATCGCCCCTGGTCACACCTAGGAGTGGATTTAATTTCTGAAATGCACAGTATGCACAGAATTCTCTTTGCCAGCAGGTAACCGGTCTCACACCCTTTCAGTGCACACTTGGCAATCAGCCTCCTCTCTTTTCATGGTCAGGCGAGCCATCTGATGTTCCATCCATCACCCACTGGTTACAGGAGAGCAAGTGGGTCTGGGATGAAGCTCACCACCACCTGCGGAGGGCTGTGCGCAGGTACAAGAGCTACGCTGATGCCCGTAGACAACCTGCTCCCATCTATCAACCCAGGCAAAATGTGTGGCTCTGTACCAGAGACATCCGCCTGTGCCTCCTCTGACGAAAGCTGATTCCCAAATATATTGGTCCCTTCTAGGTCGTCAAACAGATCAACCCCATCACTTATGAGTTAAAGTTACCCACACACAGAATTCATCCCATTTTTCATGTATCCCTGCTTAAACCTCACCATCCTCCTGTTTCTGCTTCCTCTACAGGGCCTGACTCCCGAACTCGCAGACGAGGAAGCCATCACCTGGTCCGGACCATCCTCGACTCGCGGCGGTGGGTCTCCAGACTGGAGTACCTCATTGACTGGGAGGACTACGGTCCTGAGAAGTGTTCCTGGGTTGCTCATCATGACATCCTCGATCCAGTGCTCCTCACGCAATACCACTCTGAACACCCAGATCACCCAGCTTCCAGGGTTTGAGGCAGACCCTGTTGTCATCATCCCATCCGGCCATCAGGAGCCGCCCGTGGAGGATGGGGTACTGTCACGGAGTCACAACCATCGCAGACCATTTACAACCTGTCTGCATCCTTCTGTTGTGTGACAAATAGAGTAAACGAGTAAAATAAGCGTATTTGATGTGCTGTCCAAGGACAGGTTCCAAGCTCGGAATTTACCCAGAGTACTCCCCCATATCCTTGGAATAGGAACCAGCCGAGAGTGATGAGTTGGGATGCAGAAAACTGTTGAGGTGATTAGGTGAGTTGGCTGTGTAAATATCCCATATGCCTTCTCTCGAGCTGATTTGAACATATTGCTCCTGAAATTTGTTTATAAAACATCATTTGCCGCTTGATTTCTGCAATCTCTCAAGATGCAGACATGTAAGAGGCTGACAATTAGCTGAACATATACTTGTTTAATTAATGGTCTCCCACCTGGCCAAGCTGGTGTTCAGCTGGTTTTAATTGAGCTAAGGCCAGCCTGACCTTCTGACCCCTCTGGCAAGATTTAGCTGTTTTTTCTTCAGCAAGCCTGACCATTCACTGCTGCCTAATAAATCCCACCCCTTGACAGGTGCCATTGTAATGATATAATCAATGTTATTGACTTCACTTGTTAGTGGTGTGAATGTTGCGGCTAATCAGTGTACCCAGTATTATCACATTTGTTTTGATGGCCCAGAATTATTTTTGAGTGTCTCCTCTGGAAACACAGGCAACTAATAATACCAGATCACATCAAATGTCTAGTCAAGGTTGGTCCACATTAGGAGACTGTCAAAAGTTCTGAATTACCTCAAAGTAAGAAATATCAACATGTTGCAATTGTAGCTCTTTTGGACTGAAGTAATCAACTGCCATTGATGCAAAGCCATGAGATGCGAGCAGGGCAGAGCGGTACTCGACCAAACCACCACCTGCTCCCCACAGGTCCAGCACTCCTGGGTATGGCCCAGGGCCTAAAAACACACAGCATTTTTATACACAAGCAATTTTCATGACTTCTTTGACAAAAGATCTGATAGATTTTGTCCCCTGGAGATACCAGAGAATATGAACCAATGGCAAATTTAACGTAAATAGTTATGAGTGATTAGAAATCTGTTATTTAATGTGTGTGTGTATGTGTGTGTGTACCTGGAGGTAGGAATAATGTTCCTTGTATTTCTTCTTCCCTGATGTTCAACCTTTTCACACCTGGTGCTACATGCCAACGCTCTGTGACACTGCTTGCCAGGGGTGTTTTCTGACTGAAGCCTTGAGATAGATGCCCACTGTATACTGAAATTTGAACTACTGTCGGTGAGAGAACATCCCTCTTGCGTAATCTGGAGTAAAGAGAAGTTAGCTTGGTAACAAATTTTATTTCTTTAAATAAAAAAAGAAACCTGAATTTAAACTTAATAAAACACACACACACACACACACACACACACACACACACAATCACAATCATATTGTGCTAGTCTAAGCTACCTGAGTCCTTGTTGACTTCCTGGTATGGGTCTCATGCTCCACAGCAACCCCATTGGCTCTGTTCCTTCATAAGTGCCTCCCAAACTTTCATCTTTGATCCCTAAGATATATAATAGTGTATATCTACATTATGTACTTAATGGTTGGACCATTGTTCACTCTAAAAATATACTGTAGAAATCTATATCTTTATGGTAAGTTTCTATTTAAACTGTTGGACATTTATGACCATTGGCTGGTCCAATCAGTTGGTTGGTTGTCAGCCTGATCAAGCTGGTTTAGGCTGACTTACCACCTCAGTGAAGATAACTTAGATGATGTAATTGGAATCATGACTCAAACACCTTAAAGTGCCCCTATTATGGATTTTTGAAAAATACCTTTCATGTAGTGTGTAACATAGCTCTAAGTGAATGAAAGCGTCCTGCCAA
The DNA here is from genome assembly GCA_036281575.1 of Ancherythroculter nigrocauda. Classification (NCBI taxonomy): domain Eukaryota; kingdom Metazoa; phylum Chordata; class Actinopteri; order Cypriniformes; family Xenocyprididae; genus Ancherythroculter; species Ancherythroculter nigrocauda. The sequence goes on along the minus strand of VTFQ01000011.1, from coordinate 21,625,351 downwards.
GTTTCAAATCTGAAAGTGCACCATATATTAAGTTATTGTCTCTCAAATGTAAGAGCTGACTCTGAGTCAATTAAATGAGTCTTTGTAAAGGAATCCCAAGCCCTTTCGTTGTGACGTCACAACGAAACATTAGCATATTGCGCGCACAGACACCAGGGAAAACTTGAAACCCAAACCTTGTTATCAACAAACAACAGCTTCTTCAACCTAAATGCGTTCAATGAAGGATTCGCAAGTCGTTTGTTTTTGAATGATGGGTCAATACCCGGTTTATTTGGACCAGCTTCTCCCTCCTCCAAATCACAAGTCTGATTAATCATAAGTATGATTAATAATTGTTGCCACATTTGATAGACTGACTGTTTTGTAGGAAAGAATGTAATTATAATTCTCACAGAGAAAATTATTTAAATTAGTTAAGTTTTTAAGGAGCCAATTTTTAGGTTTTTGAACTGATTACTGGCTTTAACCCTCTGGGGTCTGAGGGAGTTTTTGGGCCCTGGGGAAATGACATGACTTGACATTTGTGCTTTTTTCAGTTGCTTATAAACATAGTAATGGCAAAAGTGTCATTACACTGTATTCAGCAGGAACTAAGCTACCATAATATGTGAGCAACATGTATGTACATGTTTGTATTTTTGAGAGAATAACGTTTATGCATGGTTATTGAAAAAACTAAAAAAATCCAGCATTAGTGTCAGTTCTGGGAGGTCACATCAGTCAAGCTCGCATCAGATGACTTCCAGGTGACTCACATCTATCCACAAGTTTCCTATGCCCCATGAGGCCTTACGTCAAAAGTGGGAGCATCTTCCGATTTGAAGTAAACAAGTGGGATGTGACACTCATTAATTCAACTGTTAACATTCAAGTTTTAGCAATCAAAACTCACGCGAATCAGTGGGTGGGGCTAGACAGGCAGTGATGAAGTAGGCGTTGATCTTCTTCTGCGTAGGCGGTGCTTGTTGCCCTTTGACGTCATAGATCCCCACTTTGTAAATCCTGTCGTTTTCTGGGTCTGGTGCCAATTATAGCTTTTATTGGACTAACAAGGAAGTTTTCAGCTCTAAAACTTACAGGATATACTTAAAGTATGATGACCTCTTATACAGTGGGTACGGAAAGTATTCAGACCCCCTTAAATTTTTCACTCTTTGTTATATTGCAGCCATTTGCTAAAATCATTTAAGTTGATTTTTTCCTCATTAATGTACACACAGCACCCCATATTGACAGAAAAACACAGAATTGTTGACATTTTTGCAGATTTATTAAAAAAGAAAAACTGAAATATCACATGGTCCTAAGTATTCAGACCTTTTGCTGTGACACTCATATATTTAATTCAGGTGCTGTCCATTTCTTCTGATCATCCTTGAGATGGTCCTACACCTTCATTTGAGTCCAGCTGTGTTTGATTATACTGATTGGACTTGATTAGGAAAGCCACACACCTGTCTATATAAGACCTTATAGCTCACAGTGCATGTCAGAGCAAATGAGAATCATGAGGTCAAAGGAACTGCCTGAAGAGCTCAGAGACAGAATTGTGGTAAGGCACAGATCTGGCCAAGGTTACAAAAAATTTTCTGCTGCACTTAAGGTTCCTAAGAGCACAGTGGCCCCCATAATCCTTTAATGGAAGACATTTGGGACGACCAGAACCCTTCCTAGAGCTGGCCGTCCAGCCAAACTGAGCTATTGGGGGAGAAGAGCCTTGGTGAGAGAGGTCAAGAAGAGCCCAAAGATCACTGTGGCTGAGCTCCAGAGATGCAGTCAGGAGATGGGAGAAAGTTGTAAAAGTCAACCATCACTGCAGCCTTCCACCAGTCGGGGCTTTATGGCAGAGTGGCCCGACGTAAGCCTCTCCTCAGTGCAAGACACATGAAAGCCCGCATGGAGGACTCCAAGATGGTGAGAAATAAGATTCTCTGGTCTGATGAGACAAGATATAACTTTTTGGCCTTAATTCTAAGCGTTATGTGTGGAGAAAACCAGGCACTGCTCATCACCTTTCCAATAAAGTCCCAACAGTGAAGCATGGTGGTGGCAGCATCATGCTGTGGGGATGTTTTTCAGCTGCAGGGACAGGACGACTGGTTGCAATCGAGGGAAAGATGAATGCGGCCAAGTACAGGGATATCCTGGACGAAAACCTTCTCCAGAGTACTCAGGACCTCAGACTGAGCCGAAGGTTTACCTTCCAACAAGACAATGACCCTAAGCACACAGCTAAAATAATGAAGGAGTGGCTTCACAACAACTCTGTGACTGTTCTTGAATGGCCCAGCCAGAGCCCTGTGTTAAACCCAATTGAGCATCTCTGGAGAGACCTAAAAATGGCTGTCCACCAATGTTTACCATCCAACCTGACAGAACTGGAGAGGATCTGCAAGGAGGAATGGCTGAGGATCCCCAAATCCAGATGTGAAAAACTTGTTGCATCTTTCCCAAAAAGACTCATGGCTGTATTAGATCAAAAGGGTGCTTCTACTAAATACTGAGCAAAGGGTCTGAATACTTAGGACCATGTGATATTTCAGTTTTTCTTTTTTAATAAATCTGCAAAAATGTCAACAATTCTGTGTTTTTCTGTCAATATGGGGTGCTGTTTGTACATTAATGAGGAAAGAAATGAACTTAAATGATTTTAGCAAATGGCTGCAATATAACAAAGAGTGAAAAATTTAAGGGGGTCTGAATACTTTCCGTACCCACTGTATGTCAAAAGCTCAAGGAAAATATGATTTCTCAGTTCATCACCCCTTTAAAGGTTTGCAACTTTACAAAGTAAACAATGATCTGAAAAACGCCTCTTTGCTAATTAACACACAAAATATAGGGTATGCATAGACGACGTCACTTTCCCGCCGGAATGCGCTCCCTCAGCTGGACTGAGTGGTAAAAGAACCTGCTACATGACTGGATTTAATAGGGGAAAAACAAAACAAACGATTACGCTAAAGGTTGGACTTGAACGTGTTCCTTATAACTTGTCAAATAAACCGAATCCATGGATATTGACATGCCGCCAGGAGTCGTGTTTCCTGACAATTATATGTGCCTGATTTCGATGCTGGGGAAATACATAAATCAAATCTGCCTGTGAATATTTTATATAGCTACAATATAGGTAGGTTTAAATCCGATTAATCACTTATATCAGTGTTATATACAGTTGCAAGAAAAAGTATGTGAACCACTTGCAGAATCTGTGAAAATGTGAATCATTTTAACAAAATAAGAGAGATCATACTAAATGCATGTCCTGAGTAAGATATTTTACATAAAACATGTTGACATAGTTCAAATGAAAAAAAAAAGCTGAATTTATTAAAATGGCCGCAATCAAAAGTATGTGAACCCTTGATTCTTAATACTGTGTGTGGTTACCTGGATGATCTACAACTGTTTTTTTGTTTTATGATGGTTGTTCATGAGTCCCTTGTTTGTCCTGAGCAGTTAAACTGAGCTCTGTTCTTCAGAAAAATCCTCCAGGTCCTGCAGATTCTTCAGTTTTCAAACATTTTTTTTTTTTTTCATATTTTAACCTTTTCCAGCAGTGACTGTATGATTTTGAGATCCATCTTTTCACACTGAGGACAACTGAGAGACTCAAACACAACTATTAAAAAAGGTTCAAACATTCAGTGATGCTCCAGAAGGAAACACAATGCATTAAGAGCCGGGGGGTGAAAACTTTTGAATTTGAAGATCAAGGTAAATTGTACTTAATTTTTCTTCCAGGAAACATGCAAGTATCTTCTGTTGCTTCAGAAGGGCAGCACTAAATTAAAAAAACAATGATATTTAAACTAAATAAGAAAAATTTTGACATCTTTATCCTGTTCAAAAGTTTTCACCCCCCGACTCTTAATGCATTTTGTTTCCTTCTGGAGCATCAGTGAATGTTTGAAACCTTTTTTAACAGTTGTGTTTGAGTCCCTCAATTGTCCTCAGTGTGAAAAGATGGATCTCAAAATCATACAGTCACTGCTGGAAAGGGTTAAAATATGCAAAAAATCTCGGAAAACTGAAGAATCTGCAGGACCTGGAGGATTTTCTGAAGAACAGAGCTCAGTTTAACTGCTCAGAACAAACAAGGGACTCACAACCATCACAAAACAAAAAAAAAAAACAGTCGTGGATCATCCAGGTAAGCACACACAGTATTAAGAATCAATGGTTCAAAAACTTTTGAACAGGGTTATTTTAATAAATTCAGCTATTTTTTTTTGTCTTGTGGACTATATTTATACATCTTTTTTGTAAAATATCTTACTCAAGACAGTACTAAATAAAAAAATATCATGCATTTTGTATGATCTCTCTTATTTTGTTAAAATTATTAACATTTTCACAGATTCTGCAAGTGGTTCACATACTTTTTCTTGCAAATGTATATCATCATATTGTCCAGCCCTAAAACTTGTATAGTTTTTATCAGTGTTTATTTAAAAACACCCAATTATGCAGAATATAAGATGGTAAATATTTAATTGATGAGTTGTCAACACAATATATAACAATACAATATATACGGTATGATTTTCCTCAAAATCCAACAAATTGACACAAAATGATAACAGCAAATCCATGTTTCTTTGCCTGGAGTCCAGCTGTTTCAGTGAATTGCAGTGATCCATTTGCTTCTTTTTTCTGTAGCTTTCGGCAGTCTTTAAATATATACCTCAGGTTTTGTGTCAAAGCTATTTGTACAGTAAGGTGACCAGATATCTGAAATGGAAACTGGGGACATTTCCTATTTGAGTGGTCAAATGTCATTTGTTATTAACTATAAATAAAAAACAGGGACAATACATTTTTGAATGTTTTTGTTTTTTAATTGTTCACTGTAAACCCTAATAAGTTGAGACTACTCAAATGATTTGAGGAAAGTAAACTGAGTAATGGGGAAATTAACAACTCAATTTAACTGAATTGACCTTTTCATTGACCTTGTCTTTTCATTGAATTTAAATGTTTAAGTACAGATAACTTAAAATGTAAATATGGGTTCCCTATATCATTACATTAATAATTATTACGATTTAATTTTATTATTAGGATTTTTAGTCTGATTTTAATACAATTCACCAAAAACTATTACACTATTAACCAGGCCTAACTAAAAAAAAGTATTACACTATTTAGAAAAATCACATTAAAAAATTAAAACAACATAAATATGAGATAAGATAAATAAAAAAGCACTTAACAAATATTTGTAACATTTATTATTGAATTTAAAATTTTCATTTTCATGAGCTGTTTATAGGCTACTGTAGAGAAATTACAACTTTTTAAACGTTTAACTATTTTTAACTATTATTTTGCATTTCAGATTCATTTTAAGCACTAAGTTGCAAGTGTATTATTATTTCATTATAATTGTTTTATTTATTCATATCTGAGTGTACCTTCACCTCCTGATACAGTTAAGACATGTGTGGACATTGATGCGTTGTGACTGAGGATGTTTATTTTGTCCAAAACAATCCCGCACCCTTGTAACAGGCAAAGGCCAGTTGACATGTTCTTTCTGACTGAGTGTAATATTACTATACACCACCAGAGGCGCCAGGAGACCTGGGTGTATGGTTTATACCCAGGTGTGTAGTAGAGCAAGTTAGATTTGCTGGGCAGAGGAAGAATGGCCTACCTTCTGTGTTACCACAAACCACTTTGAGTCCTGATTTGGAAACTTAGGTTTTGAGCTCAATCAAAAAGGACTCTTTATTGCTACTGGCAGTTTTATGACTACCATTCATTGCTGGGAGTTCAAAAGATGATGTCCGTTCATGAACTATGTCTTTACTTCACCTTGTGGATCTTTTGGATCTCATGCACAAGGATTGTGAAGATTTGACTGTTCTTTTTGGGATTGATTGCACGTTGGATTTATTCTTTGTGGAGTGGAGTTATTCTATGTTTCAAGACTACAATTGCCATCTTTACTGGTTTCAAGGACTGTGAAACCTATTTAAAGCTGCGCCTGCCTACATTCATACAGGCTGTTTTTTCACATGCTCATTGTTTGTTTTGTTTCAATATCCATTGCTGGGTTTATTGTCGATATATTGTTTTTTTGTTTGTTTTTGGGTTGGTTTACTTATATAAAATTGCAAAAACACATTTTCATTGCATGACTGTTCTATGTGATTTATACCTGGTTTAGATTAGGTCTATGTAAGTTGGCGGTTCCCTTCCTTAAAAATCAGACCTATAGGAGTTCTGTACTTAAAGTGGTTGAGGCTGTTATACCCTGTTGAAGCCCTGTTATAAAACAGATAACCGTATTACTTTAATTTTAACATGAATAGTTAGTAGGGGTGTAACGATATGCTCAGGTCACGATACGGTATCTCGATACTGAGTTCATGAAACGATACGTATCACGATATTTTGAAAAAAATGAAACTGAAATTCTAATAAGATTTATTTAAAAAACAAAAACAAATTTCAATAATTTTCCTTGTTGTACATACAAGATCACATTTCAATGTGTAATAAAAACCTTCTGTATTCAAATTAACAGCTGAATAGGTCTGTCTGTCACTGAAAAAAAAAAAAGTTAAATTTAACATGAACTTAGAATTAAGAATCCTAAGGGGCCGTTCTGTTCACATAGCGCGTCTAAAAACGCGTGGAAGGCGCGGCCACACCACTTCTCCTTCTTTCCTTAAAGCTCCCGTGGCATCGGTCGTTGCTATGCAACCATGAACTGCGCTTGCCAAGAGGATCATGAAGTTTCAGCAAAGGATAAGATGATTTCTAGCCCTTGCATTAGCTTTACTACTAGATATATTTATGGAAATAATATATAAAAACCACCCTGTACAGATATGATCAGCTGTTCGGCTGAGATTTTGATGTTTTGTTATGGAAAGGCCATAGCTGATCGGTTGGTTCTTGTCACATGGCCTGCGGTGCACTTGCGGCGTTCTGAAAAATGTTTCCTCTCGATGTGCCTGGAAAACATACCACATGTGCATCGCGACCGTGTTGCTTCCATTATGAGCACACCTGCTGCACGGCTACATTTGAAATAACTGACTTGCACGCGGAAAAGACGCAATATGTGAACGGCCCCTAACTTCTTAAAGCAAAGCATCGCAAGCATTGTTCGTTTTTGTTCAGTTCTGTGGCACTGCGGTGAAAGAAAGACTTTTCTCATGCGATCAAGCAAGAGACTAATGCTAGAAACGTTTAAACCTGCTTGCAAGATTCGATGTGTGCGCGACACACTTACTGAACTAGAGAGCTGATTGTGACACACCCTTATGCGGTGCCAACCCGGCTTCTCTCACTGCCACCTCCATGTTGCAGAGTAGGTCACGTCAGCAGCTCAACCAATAAGATTAGACTGCCATCATATCGTAAAAGTATCGACATCACTCTGCGATACATATCGTAACATTTTTGCATCGCGAAATATCGTACTGCGATATATCATTACACCCCTAATAGTTAGTATGTTACTACCTTAATAGTTGAAACCGATAACAATGTTTCTTTTGATAATTGATGATAATGCCGCTCTGCTCTGTTACAGGTTACGTTCTTCATGAAGTAACGGCGCATGAGCGACCAAGTGTAGCAGTGACAGTGTAGCTGCACAGCCCCTCTGTTGGTGAATATAATCACTAAACAATTGCTACGATTACCAACAGGCTGCTTTATGTTGGTCTGGCTTTTTTGCAATGTATTTGTGGGTTATTTTGTACGAGCTATAAAACGGGGACATTTCCGGGGACAGCTCCAGTCAGGGATGGAGCACCAAAAATGGGGACTGTCCCCGGAAAACGGGGATGTCTGGTCACCCTATTGTACAGTCAATCACAGAACTCTTTCCTGTTTTGGATGTGTTTTGTGTGATTTTCGCAGCATTCACGCTGAAAACCAATGCTGCCGCTCAGTCTTTGTGCCACTCAGTGGGCGGGACTCAGTCATAACGGTCAACATTAACGTCAAGTGCATACCCTCTATACAACTGGTATACTACTTCCGTTGTACCCATGTTCTTTTTTACTTTAGAGGCTCCCGGAAACAGGTGGATAGGATACAACGCCTATAGGTGTGTTCACGGGGCCTCGTAATTCCTGTAGTTACGAGATTCTAGCTTGTAAAAAGCGTTCATGTCCTGGTAGAGCTCGTAATAACAGCTTGTAAGCTGGGAGTTTTCTGAAAGCTCCAAGATATACCAGGTGGCCGCTGTACCACATGACCGCTGTAGATTCATAGGCGTTGATAGTGGTGCCATGGTAACGCATAATTCACAGTCCAAGAACGTGAACAGCTCCAAATATAACGTCACATGTTGTCATCTCAAGATTCTGGTAAATACGAGGTGGCGTGAACGCAGCACATCACAGCATCCATATATAAGTTCCTCAGTATTCTCAGGAGCTAATTAAAGGTGCTCTAGGTGATGTCACGTGTTTTTAGGCCAAAACATTTTTTGTCACATACAGCAAACATCTCCTCACTATCCGCTAGCTGCCTGTCCCCTGAACACACTGTAATAAAATGCGGTCTCTGTAGTCGCCACAAGCTTCGAAAACGGCAACAAAAACAAACTGGTGCAGCCTGGACCACAAAACATAATAAACATGCTCCAGCCAATAACCGACAAGAATGATTTTAAATGCGCGTTCATGACTGTTTCAGCAAGCACGGAGGGAAGGGGAGGAGGAGGAGGAGGAGGAGGAGGAGGAGGGAGGGTCTGTTTTGTTTGACAACACTTCGAACGTCAACAGGAAGTTTCACCCAGGATCACTTAGAGCACCTTTAAATGGTGAATTTGACAGGCAAAAGAGCATCATCTTGTCCAATCGGGAATTTAGTGAGAGGGATTCGTTCCCCACATGGATTTAACCTCTTTAACATGCGAATTCGCCGCATTGATCATAAGCCGCCTGATTTGTGACTGAGTTAGCATTGCTTCTCGCATCGCTGCAATTAGACACTCACTCAATGAAGTTATACTATAGCTGACTCAAGAACAAGTTCAGATGGATCTGCACTCCCAGCGTGAAGAAGGTATCAAGAGAATATCATATCAAAGCCGGCAATTTAATGGCATTCATCTCTGAATGTTTTCAAAAGCTAAGCTAATAAAACTATATGTGTTTAGATGCTTTAGATGCAAAACTAAATTGTAAGAAAAGAACCGAACTTCCCATCATTAACATCATGCTGGTCGGGTCGCCCTGTGTTTAGTGCTATTGCTGATTCAATAAGTTTTGCAATAGAGATAGGAAGACATTCATGGTGCAAACGGATTTCTGCTGTGGCACAGCACATAGTAAATATGTATTCAATCTAATGTATAGCTAACTATATAGGCCTACCTATAGATTAAACTTTATTAAAGTATATCAGTCAAGAGCAGTTACAGATGTAGCCTATAAATAATGTTTTGAAATGTTGAAAATATAAAACGTTAAATACTGTTATTTGAAATTATTTAAAAAATGAAAAGACACTTTAAACGTGAAATTAAACCCGCCAGGAAGTGGCAACGAATAGGCTTGTTTGAGATGCATCGGCGCTGCGCAGATCGATCGGCGTATGACATCAAACTACTGCGAGAGCGTTTGGAGAGCATATAGGCTTGTTTGAGATGAGCAAATTCTGCGCATTAGGCGCATCTCAAACAAGCCTTATGATTCCTTATGCTTTTGAATCTCTCTCACGGTACTTTGATGTCATACACCGATCGGTCTGCGCAGCGCCGATGCATCTCGAACAAGGTAATAGGCTTGTTTGAGATGAGCAAATTCTGCGCAGAACCAATCACCGGTGATCACCGCGAGATGCATGCCGGTTAGAAATGTGTCCGAGGGTGGTCCGCCTTGCTCTGATGTCATGCTGACGTGTGTCAAAAACCTCTCGCGAGGGCGAGGCGGACGTGTCGGATTCTGCAGTCGAGCGCAGTTCCTCTCCACGACTGCACTGACCAAAAGCACGATGGGAAACGACTTGATGACGACACAGCTTAAAGCTTATTGGTTTAAACAGCCGTGATGTATTGATCTCTTTTAAAATGTTTGATTTTAAAACACTAATACCATGATTTTATGCGTATGAATTATGTGTGAATATTCCAAAAGTCTCTGACAGCGTGATCTCTCTATGGGTTATGTGATTGTTATCATATTTATAAAAAATATATAAAAACATGTTTGTAATTACAATAAAAATGATTGATACACACATCCTTCGAATGGAAATAAATAACAAGTACTTTGGGTGTATGTTCATTATGTTTATTTTCATATAAAAGCAACAGAATGTAAATTACATCCAGTTTATCAGCAACACAGCGCATGAGAGTGAATCCCGCGATATCCGCCTTTGATCTCGCAGGTGTCTGATGCACTACGAGCAGGGCCGTCTGAAGGAATTTGGGGGCCCCAAGCAAAATGGACATGGAGGCCCCCCCGCCCCCCGCATAGCCATACAGTTTAAGTTCACCCACACTTTATATAAATAAAAAAGGTTTACAGTGCAAATACTGCTGTTGCATATACTGCGCATAAATAAAAAAGGTTTATTTTTGCCCGAGATTTGCCTGTCCAACGTTGTTTTCGTTGATTTTTTTCATGTTTTTAATGGCTAAATGGTTATATTTTGCCCGGTTTAATTGTGTTTATTGCTATGCCATATTTTATTTTGTTGTAGCCATACAGATGAAGTTAATATAATTAAAATTTCAGTTATGGACAACAAAACCAAAGAAATTTCAAGTTTTTCAACTTCGAATCTCTTGTCTTCAGTTTCTGGCCTCCTAATGATGCGAAATATGAGCGGGAGTTTAGGGTGATTATTTTGACTTTATTTTGTATTTGAGCTGCGCGTCTTGGACGCGGCGTCCGTCAAAAATAGGCGAGGCGCCTATCTTTAGCGAAGCGGCGCGTCGAGCCGCTTCTGGGGCGCTTCTCAAACGCACTGCGGCGCGGCTGGTGTAAACACGAGCATTGACTAGAGTGGCCGCGTATCAGCTCCGGTAGCCGCGTCGCAGCCGTAACGCGCCGCACACGCGTGCAGTGTAAACGAGGCTTTATCCTCCTCTTCCTTTCTCTTCTTTCTCTTCTGGCTTCCTGAAGCATAATTCCGCTTCATGACTGCCGAGGAAGTTTTGTATTTTGCCGGCAGCAGAGATCACGTGGTTGGCTGGCTGCTGTCAGCGACTACTGAGAGGGGCCCCCTTGAGGGGGATCCCGATAACAGTGTCATTGCACTTTACTGCATTGACGATCAAAGGGGCGCTCACACAGTGTCGTTGCATTTTATTCTTAACCAGTCGTTGTCTTGGGGCCCCAGGCCAGCTCGGGGCCCCAAGCAATTGCTTGGTTTGCTTGCCTTGTCGCAACGGGCCTGACTACGAGAACGGAGAATTGTCCGTCTTGCCTGCACTTTTTTCACTCCTCCCCTCACTGCAGCCGCCTACTCTCGGCAGAACTTCAGGCGAGGCTAGGCGCATCTCAAACAAGCCTAATGTTTGATTTTAAAACACTAACACCATGATTTTACGCGTATAAATTATGTGTGAATATTCCAAAAGTCTCTGACAGTGCGATCTCTCTATGGGTTATGTGATTGTTATCATATTTATAAAAATATATAAAAACATGTCTGTAATTAAAATAAAAATGATTGATACACACATCCTTCGAATGGAAATAAATAACAAGTACTTTGGGTGTATTGTTCATTATGTTTATTTTCATATAAAAGCAACAGAACGTAAATTACATCCAGTTTATCAGCAACACAGCGCACAAGTGTGAATCCCGCGATATCCGCCTTTGATCTCGCAGGTGTCTGATGCACTACGAGAACGGAGAATTGTCCGTCTTGCCTGCACTTTTTTCACTCCTCCCCTCACTGCAGCCGCCTACTCTCGGCTGAACTTCAGGCCAGGCTAGGCGCATCTCAAACAAGCCTATTGTCCATCTTGCCTGCACTTCTTTCACTCCTCCCCTCACTGCAGCCGCCTACTCTCGGCTGAACTTCAGGCGAGGCAAGGCGCATCTCAAACAAGCCTAATGTCATTGAGATTCAACCGATTCATTGATTCAAGCAGCTGATTCATTCAGGAAGTGTTGCTCAGAGACGCAAAACAATGCTGTGGACTTTGGAACTATATCCTTTGGCGAAATAGAGCGAAACAGGCGATTAGGTGTCTAAAATGTAAGTCACTTGATATAAGGTTCTTGTTCATTTAACTGTACGTTGTATAAAATCAATATCACATTTGTAATCATGCTGATATTTGGACGAAAAAGGCGCTCTTTGTTTAATATTAGTTACACTCCCGTTTTAAACCATTTGGGTTTTAAACCCAAATGGTTGTCTTTCCTAAACTATTTGGAGTATGACCATAGTTGTGGTATCATTTGAAAATAAACACATTGAGCTTTATTCTCAGTTTTAGAATTCATATAAGTAAAAAAAATAAAAAATAAAAAGTTAGACAAGCTGAAGTTTAATGGAATGAAAATGATTTTTTTTTTTTTTTTTGCATTGTAACTTAAACGTAAAAGCCATGCACTAGACAGCACTACTCACCTGTAACTGTTCCGTGTTCATCACTAATGTAATGTCCAAATGCTTCCCAGAGGTCGTTGTCCTCTGATTGAAGTAGAGAATGTAGTGTCACCTTTTGACTTGGTGGTAAATTTGTTACAAGGATCTGAAACTTCTCATCCACCATCCCACGATTGGGCTGGACAGAGATCAGTGGACATGTCCTCTTCTGAGTGCTCAGTGTCCTATACAGATATTACAGGAGATATTTGAAAAGTGATTCAGCAGACATGGTTACTGCTAACTGTTTTTGCAATATGTAAATTTCTCCACCTATGGTTGCTTTTTCTTTCTTTGGAATATTTGGTTTATCTTTGTATGGGATGGTTTGTTGCAGTTTATCAGTATTCACCCAATTTTCTCAATAAATGCTTTATTAACACATATTCCTACTGTATTTCATAATTAATACAGCTAGTTATAAAACATTTAAAAGTTGTCAGTTAACTATTTTTGTTCTAAAGTGTGAAATGAAAATGAAACTATTTTTCATCTAAAGTGAGGACTATGTTTAATGAAGTCCGTGATGAAAATGGCAATGAACAGGGGAGTGCCCTCTAGTGGTTCTCAAGGGCACTCCAGCACACGACTGTAGCAATTACTGTCTTACTGAAATACTTCTGCAAATCATCTGTGGCTCATATGATACAATTTCCTGTCTTTGAATGGATTTCAACATGAAAGTCCCAAAGTGGTAGTTTTTTAATGGTCGCACCACATGATATTTCATAAAATGGACATCATTGGACAAAGTTTGTTTGTATAGTATGATGGAAATATAAATGCAAATGCTTTGCAATTTTGTATAGGATTACAAAACACGTTGGAAATCATGCCAAATAGTGCAGAAAATGAATTACATTAAAATATATTTAGAGTAATCTCAAAGACATTTCCAAAACAAAAATCATGGCCGGACAGTCGCACCATTTTGACACTTTAAATAACGAAATACACGCTGCTGTGAGCAAGTAAGACATGCTGCTGCTGTACAATATAGCAAACATGAATTACCCATAGCAGATCAATAAAGGTGGAGCTGGGGAAGGTGGAGGGTTTCTGAAAGTGCGTTGCACTGCTAAAGCAAATAGTACTCATGCTAATGCTACTCTACTCACATATGTACTGCTGCTCCGAAGAGCCATAGGAACCATGTGTATGCTAGCTATGTGTGCCTGGCCCATTAGTTTTGAGTATGAGAAATGGGGCATTTGCTTGGTCTTGGCGGACTAGATCTGCATACGCACAATTCTCCCAGAGCAGATCTAGCCATTAGACATGTGGGCTGCCATGAGGTGCATATAAGGCGCGTAAAGCATCTCGCAGTGTAGCCCTATGTGAACTAGTGTACCACCTTTTTAAAGGTGTGTCCCTGGTGACTTATCAATGTGGTGTTAGCTACATATGTGCCTACAACAATATGGCTTTGTGTGCCTGGGCTACCACGCCAAAAGTCTTGGCTCTAGTGAACAATATGACTTTGTGCCTGGGCTACCATGCCGAATGGCTTTACTCTAGTTGCCTATGACTATGTGCCTGAGCTAAAAGGCCCAAACATATCCAATGAGAACATGCATTATACAAATGGTAACACATTGCAGGCTAATAGAGATTAGAAAAGAAAACCCCCACAACCACCTGAGCAATTAAATAGTAAAATGATTTACCATCATTTGATAAGCGTCATCACCTCTATACTCCTATTGTAAAAGTGGAGGTCATTTGGACAATGGAAAAATAATGAGCCTGACTCTAACACGCTGTCACGTTCCTGTTCATTCCGGACTCCATTTCCCATAATCCTCCCTGTCAGTCACATGCACACTCCACACCAATCACCTGTTGCCACATACAGCTTAGCACTTCTCTGGACTATTTAAGACTCACTCTCACTCTACCTCATTGCGAGGCCTTGTTTACTCCTGTGTAGCAATTCTGAGCGTTTGTGTCCTGTCTGCCTGTCTGTTATTGATCCTGCCTGTTTCCTGTTTATGATTCTCTGCCTTCTGCCTTTGGACTGTTTATTGTTATCTGGACTGTGAACGATATCTGCCTGCCCTGATCTACTGCCTGTATCCTGACCATGATTCTGCCTAGCCCTTGCTGTTCCTGTTTCGCTTACTTTTGAAATAAAGCTTGCAGATGGATCTCTGTCTGAGTCCTGCCTCGTTACAGAAGATCTCGCCAAAACAACGATCCAGCAGCTTTTCTGATGAACACTGGTCTGGTAGGAACTTTGCTTTATTGTTATTAGGGCTCAAGCAGGGCTCACGATCGCTGGAGGAATATGTTGTGGAATATTTGGACATTGCTTATTATTCAGACTTGCTGGACTGTGTGCTGATAGACTTTTTCTGTGAGGGCATTAATCAGCCACTCAAATCACAACTCATTTGTGAGGGCCCCCGTTCATTTCTAAGTGGAGGAATGCGACACCTCGTCTAGTCATCTAATGGCTGCCGCGCCAGAGGACACTCACAAAATGGCGGCTACCATAATAACAACACCAAGTCAAGTTAGCACATGAACAAAGTCAAGTCACCAATGATCTTCATGAGCCAAGTCAAGTCACAGCAGATCTTCATGAGCAAAGTCAAGTCACCGCTGCTCGCCCAGACTCATGTCACGTCTCCGTTGATCGCCCAGAGTCACGTCAAGTCTCCACTGAATGCCCAGAGTCATTTCACATCACTGGTCCTGTCCGCGGAGAGGATTGCGTTCCAGTGTGGCTGATCCACCGCTGACTTCAGCACGAGCGGCTGGCATTCCTAAGCCTCTGGCGGCCGCCTCGCACTCAAGCCCGCCAGCCACTTTACTCACAAGCCAGCTGGCCATTTCGCACTCAAGCCAGCCGGACGCTTTGCATGCAAGCTCGCCGGTTGCAACGCACTCCAGTTCGTCGGTTGCAACGCACTCAAGTTCGTCGGGTGCAATTCAGTCAAGTTCATCGGGTGCACTCAGACTCCCTGGATGCGATGGACAAGATGGCCACTTTGCCAGTGCCCACGGGCAAGATGGCCGCCCCTTCGGTGTCTGTAAACATAGGGATCATTCCAGCCATTGAGTCCGCTCCAGCATCTGCTCCAGTGAGTCCGCTCCAGAGCCCGCTCCAGCCAGTGAGTCTGCTCCAGAATCCACTCCAGCCAGTGAGTCCGCTCTAGAGGCCGCTCCAGCCCGTGAGTCCGCTCCAGAGCCCGCTCCAGTCAGTGAGTCTGATCCAGAGCCCGCTCCAGCCCGTGCGCCCGCTGCAGCGTCCACAGAGGAGGTGAACACAGAGCCACCGCCTCATCCACGTAAGAGGAGGAAGAAGGCTTCTTTCATCCTTCAGGGCTCAGAGGCCTTCCCAGAGCCCGCTGTGGGCCGGAGACCACTCCAGAGGTCTTTCTTGCTCCGCTCAAGCGTCTTGCCCTGCTGACGTCGTCCAAGCGTCTTGCCCTGCCGGCGCCACCCGAGCTCCTTGCCCTGCCGGCGTTACCCAAGCGCCTTGCCCTGCCGGTGCCACCCGAGCTCCTTGCGCTGCTCAAGCTCCTTGCCCTGCCGGCGCCAACCAAGCCTCTTGCCCTGCCGGCACCAATCAAGCTCCTTGCCCTGCCGGCACCACCCAAGCTCCTTGCCCTGCCGGCACCAGCCAAGCTCTTAGCCCACAAGCCCGTCACTTCCACCATTGAATCCCCCAAGAAAAGGGGGGGGGGGGTGCATATACCTGTGGGTGGGTTTACAGGCCCGATAGGGCCGTCTATGGACTCTGAACTGCCACGGTCACCAATGGTTCCTGAATTGCTAGGGCCGTCTTCTGCATATGACCCGCCATGGCTGCCCGAGTCACCTGACCTGCCGTGGTTGCCTGAGCCACCTGACCTGCTGTGGCTTCCCGACACTCTTGACCCACCGTGGCTGGCCGACACTCCTGACCCACCGTGGCTGGCTGACACTCCTGTCCTGCCGTGGCCACCCGAGCCACCTGACCTGCCATGGCCGCCCAAGCCACCTGACCTGCTGTGGCTGCCTGAGCCACCTGACCCGCCGTGGCTTCCCGACACTCCTGACCTGCTGTGGCCGCCCGAGCCACCTGACCCGCCGTGGCCGCCCGAGGCTCCTGACCCGCCTTGGTGCCTAAAGTTCCTGGACCTGCCCTGGAGACCTCCATACCTGTTTGCATATCCAGCATCACCTGCTAGTAGGTCTCCAGGGCACCCACCCCCCCTCCCCGATTGTACCATCTACGGCACGAGGACACACCTTCCGGGAGGGGGACATTCTGTCACGTTCCTGTTCATTCTGGACTCCTTTTCCCATAATCCTCCCTGCCAGTCACATGCACACTCCACACCAATCACCTGTTGCCACATACAGCTTAGCACTTCTCTGGACTATTTAAGACTCACACTACCTCATTGCGAGGTCTTGTTTACTCCTGTGTAGCAATTCTGAGCGTTTGTGTCCTGTCTGCCTGTCTGTTATTGATCCTGCCTGTTTCCTGTTTATGATTCTCTGCCTTCGGACTGTTTATTGTTATCTGGACTGTGAACGATATCTGCCTTCCCTGATCTACTGCCTGTATCCTGACCACGATTCTGCCTAGCCCTTGCTGTTCCTGTTTGCCCCTGCTTAGACCCTGCCTGTACGACCACACTTACTTTTGAAATAAAGCTTGCAGATGGATCTCTGCCTGAGTCCCGCCTCGTTACACACGCGTTCAGCTGACCCACAGCCCGAAACACATTAGCCTTGAAAAGTGTCGTTGAAGTTGAGCAAATAAGGTGAGCCCCGGTTGAATGACAATACGTTTTCTCATATCAACACAGTAATCTAACGTAAGCCTTGCTGCTGTATAACTAAATATGTATCGCTGCTGTTGTATGCTAAGTATTTTACTCCTACATCAAATTTAAAACTGTAAACACCCTTCTAAAGACAAATAAGGCATAGATGATGTTCCGTAGATTAAAAGAAAAGGTTTATGTTTAGACATGAATACCCAGCCCGGTTCCAGAATCTGTAAATTTCCCAGAATTTAGTGAGGGTGCTTTAATACAGCACAGCACAGCAGTATAAACACTAAATGAAGCATATGGCCGCGAGAGCGTGAATAACCGTTCACTCAAAACACTCATCTCGGTAGTGAACTCAGAAAGTGCTGCTACATCAATGAGCTGCCCACACTGCAATAAGTCTCCTATTTACACTCCTGTTGTTAAACGAATACCTCTGCGTTTTAAGCAGAGAGTGATTTCTGACATAAAAAAACCTCTGATGCCTGCTGGCCCGCTGCTCAGGATCAATGACGCATGTCCGTGATCAGCCACACACTCTGGGTACGTTGAAATGATAATAGGCCTATCTACTACGTGAAATCTATTAATAAGAAGATGATAACATATCCAACATTGGCATCGCTGTTCGTCCTGTAGATATGAAATATGCCGAATATAAAGGGCTGATGAACTGAGAAATCTAATTTTCCTTGAGCTTTTGACATATAAGAGGTCATCGTACTATAAGAATATCCTGTAAGTTTTAGAGCTGAAAACTTCCTTGTTAGTCCAATAAAAGCTTTAATTGACACCAGACCCAGCAAACGACAGGATTTACAAAGTGGGGATCTATGACATCAAAGGGCAGCAAGCACCACCTCTGCAGAAGAAGATCAACACCTACTTCATCACTGCCTGTATAGCCCCGCCCACTGATTTGCGCATGACATGCAATAGAATAGATAGCCTAAGTAACATAGGCCTGTGTGGTGCTAAACCTGATTGAGCTACCAAGCAATAAACATATATTGACAGTAACGCAACAACATGAAAGTAGCTGTGTTAATTCTAATGCCTGATCTGATATGTAATGATTCATGTACAGTCAGATGTTCTTTTGTCTGTGTCAGTAAATCAAACCCGTGACTAAACGTCAACTTGCGTTATTTCTCTTAGTAGGATGAAAATAATCTGTTTTTTAACGTTAATATATAAAATTATATATATAATATATAATTAAATTATATAAAGAGAGCCATCAAAGAAAGCCCCCTTTGCAATCGTTGGAGCAGCGTGCTGAAGCTGTCAATCAAACAGCGCGAGTTTATCAGTGACTGACGGGCAAAACTCCCGTTTTATTCAATGAGTCTTTTAGTTATATTTTAGTTATATTGCGTTTGCACTGTTAGTGAAGATGAAAGCATTTGTTGGTGTACAGAAATTGAGTTGCAATGACAAGATCACTGCTTTCATGCGCTCAACATGTATGTGAATGGCTCATCTCTGCAACCTTTCATGCTACTATCTAAATTTAATGCCATAGATCTAAACTTTGCTTAGGCTGATTCAAAAATTACAGCAACAGTTAATGCTCTTTCCAACGTAAGTCCTTCTTCCTGCAACAGTTTATCTCTTAATCTTCTATGTTGTGCACATTTCTCTACGAGTTGATCTTGTATCATATAACATTCTAAAGCTCCGAACTCACAAGAAGTTCCACTGACCAACTCAAAGAAACTGTAAGGCCATGTTCACACAGCAGCAGAATACAGTTGTCAGTCCTGTTATTTGAGTCCTTAATACGGATACTTTCACACGCAGTACGGTTATTTATGGGAGTGACAACCGCATTCTATAACCAAACTCACACCCGTAAATTTTCAGGACTTACAACCACATTTTCAGACAGACATTGTACCAGACGCTACTGTAAGTTGCTGTGTGAACGGTTGAACGGTAATCCTAATTCTTCTTTTATATGTTCGGCCTCGTTGCCATTTATGTTGTGTTGTTCATCTCAATAACCAGTCTTTATGGTTATCTCAACTTTATTAAAACACTCTCAAATACATGAACACTCTCGTAACTCTCGCGATCGCTCTCTCGTTCAGACCCCTGTTCTCTTGATATCACTACACTACACGAGGCATAAATAGTCCTTTTTTTGTGATGGTTGTTCATGAGTCCCTTGTTTGTTCTGTTCTGAGCAGTTAAACTGAGTTCTTCAGAAAAATCCTCCAGGTCCTGCAAATTCTTCAGTTTTCCAGCATCTTTTGATTTTTCTGCATCCAGATTTTGAGATCCATCTTTTCACACTGAGGACAACTGAAGGACTCAAACGCAACTATGAAAAAAGGTTCAAACATTCATTGATGCTCCAGAAGGAAACACGATGCATTAATTACCAGGGGGTAAAAACTTTTGAACAGGATGAAGAATTTCTCTTATTTTGTTTAAATATCTTCTTTTTTTTTCATTTAGTACTGCCCTTCGGAAGCAACAGAAGATACTTGCATATTTCCTGGAAGACAAATTAAGTACAATTTACCCTTCAAATTCAAAAAGTTTTCAAACCTGAACTCATGGATCCACTGGTCACAATTCCGGTGATTGCCCTTAACATACAATGCGATCATGACCTTAAGAGTTCTGTTCACCCTTTCAGTCAGGTTAGTCTGTGGGTGGTATGCAATAGTAAGTTTTTGAATGGCACCCCACTGTCTGCATGTAATGTTCAGAAGTTGTGAGGTAACTTGTGGTCCTCGGTCTGACACCAAATAAGTGGGTACCCCCCAATGGGTAAAGATCTCTTTGATAAGGATGTTAGTTATCAAAAGGTGTCTTAGCCAGAGATGTTCACGAGTCTTTTATCTGGAGTCCGAGTCAAGTCTGAAGTCTTTAAGCTGAAGTCCGAGTCAAGTCTGAAGTCTTTAAGCTGGAGTCTGAGTCAAGTCTGGAGTCTTTTGTCACGAGTCCGAGTCGAGTCTCGAGTCATTAAAAAAAAAAAAAAAAAATTCTCATAATCAAATCCTATATTTTATCCTAGCTGTATTATAAAGACAAAATTATATGATCTTTCCATAATCTGTTTTATTTGAAATTAAGGTCCTATGATGTAAGGGAGGAGCGAAGGCTTGTGGCACCATCACAGAGAGGCACGCGGAATCCCTGGCAATATTTAAAAGACAGCTGAAAACCCATCTCTTAACCTCATCTTAAACCTCATCTTAAAAAAAAAAAAAAAAAAAAAAAAAAAAACTTATTCCTATCCTTTCACTTCTTCTAATCCCTCTCTATTGTAGCTTATGATGATCTGAGCACTGCCTATAACTTGTATTATGAGCACTTCTTGTCTATTTGCCTCATCATGGCGACTCGCTTGTTGTATTCCTCACTTGTAAGTCGCTTTGGATAAAAGCGTCTGCCAAATGAATAAATGTAAATGTAAATGTAATGTACATCCAGTTTGTTGCTTTATAATCCATTACAATGTACAAAACAGTCGTCCTGGCAACACGAGTAGTCGTTTTCAATATAGTCGCTAAGCGGACACAAGATGGCGCCAGTGAGTCACGACGGTTTGTTATACAGCAGATTGTTATACAGCTTCGTTGTTAGTGACGACAGTCATTATCAAAAAACATCAAACTTCGGAATGTCAACTGAAAACTCTACACATGCTGATTGTGATATGTTAAAATATGAGCTTTAAGTAAAAAATGGATTAACATCTCTTTCTATCTCTCTCTCTTATGGACACACATTAAGAAATAGAAAAGCTGCAAATAATACGAAGATTGATAAAACGTAGTGCTAGGTTTAAAGTCTAGATTTTTTTTTGTTCATATTTTAACAGGCTGGCAATTCAAATGAGCCATGCAACTACACCACAGTAGCTAGCTGTGTGAGTTAATGTGAGTAACCTTTGTGGATGCGATGTCTCATAAAATTTGATGTTGTTGTTCCGGTGTCTTTAATTGTTTTCCCACATTCTGTTCGTCTAGCTCAGGGGTGGGCAAACTCGGTCCTGGAGGGCCACCGTCCCTGCAGAGTTTAGCTGCAACCCTCACAAAACTCACCTGTGTGTAATCCTGAAGAGCTTAATTAGCTGGTTCAGGTGTGTTTTATTAGGGTTGGAGCAAATCTCTGCAGGGACAGCGGCCCTCCAGGACCGAGTTTACCCACCCCTGGTCTAGCTGATCTGACGTGATAATAAACCCAAACGAATGAACAGATGGCACGGTGGCTCCCGTCATGTTTCATGGGACTCTTATTATGACATTCGGAGTTTATGCGGACGGACATACATAATCAAATTCTATGACAGGCATCCAATCTACCACGACATGTAAGGAAATATATGTGACGCAGTACGCAGATATCATAAAACCATTTAAACACAACACAAATTCTTTATTTATTATATCAGTAGTTAAGGGTAAAAGACTTGAGTCGTTTTAAAAATATTCTGAGTCTTTTGTGCCGAGTTGAGTCAAGTCTGAAGTCATTTCAGGTCGAGTCAGAGTCTGAAGTCTGTTAAAATGCGACTCGAGTGCGACTCGAGTCTGAGTCTCTAACTCGAGTGCCCATCTCTGGTCTTAGCTGACCGCAAGGGAAACACCTTGACCCACTTGCTCCAGTAACCCACAGTAACCAGTAAATACTCATTCAACTTCACGCTTCTCAGAAATAGTCCCATAAGATCAATGCCTACCATATATCCAGGTTCTTTTACAGGAGTAGATTGAAGGGTTCCAGAAAGTTTGGATATACATGGCTTGTATTGCTGACAGACTTGGCACTGTTTACAATGATCCCATACGTCTCACAGGATTTCTGGCCAGTATACCATGTTGAGTAATCTACGCAATGTTTTCAAGATGCCTGCTCAAAGGATTGTCGTGTGCAAACTGGAGAAATTTCTGCAAGAGATTCTTTTGGGATGACGACTTGCAGAGTATGGCCCTTTTGGCTTTCAGGAACACATCCGAACAGAAAGCTGTTCTGTACAACATAGTGGATATGTTGGGGGCCGATAGGGTTAAGCTTTGCTTCATCCCACAGAGGCTGCAATGATGGGTCACTTTTCTGGCTTCGACCAAGTTCTTCCCAGTTGATCTGTAAGTCTCCATTCACATCCTTTGCTTGACATACTGCAACACTTCCCAGTAGCTCTCTAGCATTGCATGGGACAGTGAATCAGGCACGACGTTACATCTCCCTTTTCGGTACCTCACAGTAAAGTCAAACCCCTGGATAGCCCACCTGTTAAGTCTTGATGTCAGGTGAGGATGGTTGAATACCTAAGTGAGTGCGGCATGATCAGTAAGGACTTCAAAGGGTTTCACTTCTAGATATTGTCGCCACTTCTCAACCGCCCAGACCACAGTGAGGCATTCCGTCTCTGAAACAGCATATGATTTTTCGGCTCTTTGAAGCAGCCGGGATGCATAGGCAATGACATGTTCTCCCTTTTCCAACTCCTGAGTCAGTACAGCCCCAAGTCCAAAGTCACTCGCATCAGTCTGCACTTTGAATGTTTTACTTGAGTCTGGAGGCGTGAGAACTGGGGCCTTTTGCAGGGCATTCTTCAAATCTTCTAAAGAATGTTGCCACTCCTCAGTCCAGTTCCAGGGTACACCCTTCCTCTTAAGTGCATGAAGTGGAGCAGCACGCTCTGAAAAATGTGGAATAAAGCGATGATACCCCCCGCAAGACCTAGGAATTGCTCAACTTCTTTAATATTTTTGGGCGTAGGAAAATTCTTGACAGCATCCACTTTGGAATCCTCTGTCTTGACACCTTCCGCTGAAATGACGTGTCCCAGAAAAGTCAGTAATTTCCTTACCAATGTACATTTCCTGAGGTTAAGGGTTAGGCCAGCTGATTCCAGCCCAGCAAACACCTCCTTCAGATCTTGAAAATGTTGCTGGATTTCTCTAGAGTATACAACAATGTCATCTATGTACACAAAGCAACATTTGCCTATAAGGTCCTGTAGAACTTTTTACATCAGTCTTTGGAATGTTGCTCCAGCATTTTTCAACCCAAAAGGTACATGAACAAATTCATATTGGTTGTACTTTGTAACAAAAGCAGTTTTTTGGATGCTACTTTCATCCATCAACACTTGCCAGTATCCATTCTTGAGGTCTAGAGTACTAAATACTGTTGCTCCATAGACAGACTCCAAGATATCTTGTATCTAAGGCATGGGAAAGCCATCCAGCGAGGTTTAGGCATTCAAGGCTCAATAATCCACACAGAAACGCATACCGCAGGACCACAGGCGTACCCGTAGTGGGGCAGCGAGGTGGAACACAGGGAGGCGGCTCGGGGGGGGGGCTCTCTTTGCGAGGTGGCCCGAAGCAGCGTCACAGTGTGCTGTGCAACACTTACCTGGTTCCATGATGGCCTCAGACTGCTTCTGTACAGCTGAGAACTGCTGGGCAAAGTTCTCGACCGCGTAGCCGAAGAGGCCGGTCTGGGACACGGGGGAGTTAAGGAAGCTGACTTTGTCGGTATCCCTCATGTCCGCGAGACACAGCCAGAGATGGTGTTCCTGGACCACTAGTGTGGACATCGCACGGCCCACTGACCATGTCGTGACCTTCGTCGCATGAAGTTCTTGGAGAATGACCACCCTCGTGCAGGTCCTTCAGTGCCTTGGCCTGATGGACCTGCAATAATGCCATAGCGTGCAGGGCAGAGGCGGCTTCCCCACAGGCCTGATAAGCCTTGCCGGTAAGATCCGACGAGTACTTACAGGCCCGGGAAGGGTGAGACGGCTCCCCCCGCCAGGTGGAGTTAGGGCACAGGCCCGTTCCACAGGGGGTATGCGCGTATAACCCTTAGCCGCCCCGCCATCAAGGATGGTGAGGGAGGAGGACCCACCAACATGGTTTCGGGCAGTAAAAGGTGCCGTCCACGTGCCAGTGAGCTCTTCATGCACCTCCGGGAAGAAAGGAACCGGGGTGGGGGGCTGAGAACCAGCCCTTGCCCCCCAGAGATATCAATCATCCAACCTCGAGGGTTCGGGACACGGTGGAGGATTCCACACTAGCCCGACCCTGTTGGCGGCCCGGGAAAGCATAGCCATCATTTCCGGGTCCGAATTGGGCACAGTTGTCACCCCCGAAGGAGGCAGCTGCGCCGAATCATCTTCCTCGGAAGTGTCAGGCTCACCCTCCGATGCAGCGATCGACATCTGGTCGTCTTGGGAAGCTCCAAAGGATACGGATGGTACACACCTCTGGGGTGGTCCACTGCGTTCCCCCGGCAGCTATACTGGCTGCGGAGTGCAGGAGGAGTGAGGGTTCCTAGGGGGTTGGTTCCCCGAAGGAAGCGCGCTCACTGTGATCCTCAGATCACCAGCGCCGCTGCCCGAAGCAACCCTCTGAGGAGGATTGGAACGAGGCAGCGGCACCGGGACTCCGCCCCTTTGCAGGAACTGGAGTCTAGATCGCAACTCTGCGATGGTCATCTTCCCACAATGGGTGCATGACTCATCCACAAACGCCGCCTCAGCGTGCTTTAAGCCCAGACACGCGATACAGCAGAGGTGTGGACTCGAGTCAGACTCGAGTCATGAATTTGATGACTTCAGACTCGACTTGACAAAATGTACAAAGACTTGCAACTCGACTTGGACTTTAACATCAATGACTCGTGACTTAACTTGGACTTGCGCCATTTGACTCGAGAAGACTTGCTACTTCCCATGAAAACCTGGGGGAAAAAATGTTCACACGGCCGCGCCGCTCTCAGTATCTGCATCTGTGAAAAAAATGTGCACCACCTGCATGCAGAGGGCGCGCGCGCTGCCTGCACGACATCCAATCACTGTAGTCCCACGTTGGTTTGATTCGACAGCATCTAAGCAGGCACATTGCAAGACAACCACTGAAGCGCAACAAGCAACATGATACCAAAGATAATTTCGTTTGGATATAAAAATTACGAGGTAGTCGACAAAAAACGAGTTGCAATTTGCAAAACATGCGGGTCGAAGATTACCGACGGAGCTGCCACAACGTCCAACTTTGTTCGACACCTGAAATTGCACAAAGCAAGGTAAGTTTTGAACGAATGCTAAGCACCTTATCACTATACACTAGTTTTAATATGTAAATTGAATAATAATTTTAACGCTTTATAAGTTGCAAAATTAAAATTAAAATGTATTACAGAAATTATCAGATATGTTTAACATGTTCAAGCAAAAACTGTAGCAAAATTGTAATTTAAATGTTATTTTTTTCTTAATTGCATTTACACTCACAGTCACAGGTAAGACACTTGCGATTGCATTTCCATTAAGTGTCCTGCAATGAATATAGCAAAATTCAATGTGCAATTTGAAAATGCATTCTGAGCCGATAATGTGCCCGTCCCGCCCTGTCAATCACTGCGTGAAGTTGGCCTCGCCCCCACCCAGTGCAAAACGTCGGCAAAATAGGCTCAATCATTTTTACTTCGTTTGTGTTAGCTAATTTGAATAATTATATTAACTAATGGGAATATTATTTAGCTTATTTTTTGTTTAATTTGGTTTACTTTAATTATTTAATTTATTCAATTATTTTGTTTTGCTATACTTTTCATGCCAACTTGCCATGGCCTCCCTAGCACCCCCTCGCGGCACCCAGGGGTCCCCGTCCCCACTTTGAAAACCACTGCTATAAAGCATATGACTTCAGTTTCTTGAGGGAAAGGGCTTTCTTATGACTTTTGAAGCAGTGAAAATATTCTTAATATTGCATACACTGAAACTGAAATGTATTATCGTATACCGTAGTGTACAATAGACAATGAATATTAACACAACAACATTGATATGAGTAAAGAGTAGTTTCAAATACAACATGTGTGGCTATAAGGGATTTTCTGACATCTGTTTCATATTCTTCTCTGTTACAGTTATGAAGAATACCAGATGAACAAAAGCATCGTAGAAGAACCACAACAGCCTTCAATCTCACAATTCCTGGACACTCATGTAGGGCGTTACAGCATGAGCCACCCACAGCAGAAGGCCATCTCCAATGCGATACTGTCTGACTTGATTATTGACTGCAATTTTCCTCTGTCAATTGTGGAAAATAAGAGCTTTCGTCACTTTCTGGCTGTGCTGGACAGCAAGTATACCCCAGTCTGTCGCCGAACGCTGACCACAAAAACAGAGAGCCTTGCTGAGGAGAGACGTTCAAAGTTAAAAACTCAATTGAGCAACACTGACCATGTTTCAGTCACTGTGGACATTTGGTCTGATCGAAAGATGAGGGGATTCCTTGGTGTCACTGTGCACTGGATGGAGAGAGATGCAGAGAGGGTACAGCTAAAGACTAATCTCTTGGCCTGCAACCGCTTCAAAGGCTCTCACACAGCGGAGCGTATCTGTGACCAATTTGAGGCAATATGTGATTAATACAAAATCAAAGCTAAATTGGACTATATCATTAGTGACAATGCTGCTAACATGCGCAAGGCATTTACGGTCTGCTTCCCCAGCGAACAGGAGGAAGATGATGATGCTGGAGATAATCTTGATGATCCTGAGCTATGGCATGACTTAACCCTAGAAGACCAGCAAACCGTCGATGCTGCTATGGCAAAGAAACAGCGCCTGCAGTGTTTTGCACACACATTGCAGCTGGTTGTGGGAGACGGTTTGAAAGAAACAAAAGCGGCATGTCCTTCTCTCTCCAAGTTATCAAAACTTAGCTCCCTGCTCCACACAAGCACAACGTTTAAAGACATCTTCGATGGTGAATTTGGGGAGCACAGAGGCATCCCTGCTGCAGTGAGCACGAGGTGGAATTCCACACTGCGGCAGGTGAAAGCAGTCCTTCATTGTGATCAGCAAAAGCTCAGCGCAGTTCTTGAGAAGGCCGGGCATAAAGAACTGTCATTCACACCACGAGAGTGGAATCTGCTGAAGGAGTTTGTGGACATTTTGAAACCTTTCGGAGAAGCAACTGATTTGACACAGGGGGAGAAAGTCATTACAATCAGTGCAGTTGTTCCATCTGTCTTGTCCCTCAATCACCATCTTGAGAAGCTGAAGCCTCAAGTTCGTTTCCTGAGCGGCCTGGTCAGAGGTCTGCAGGCATCCCTGAAAAAAAGATTTCTTGGGATCTTCATTAATGTGAAAATGGCCCAGTCTCAAGAAGGGATCACTGTCCCCTTTTCAGACACAGTCTATCTGAAAGCAGCTGCCTTGGATCCAGCCTTTTGTCTGCTGTGGATTGAGCCCCATGTGCTGGTCAACCGTGACATCAAGGCAGAGGTGGCACAACGAGTTAAAGGTAAATATTATTGACTTGCAATGCAACTTAAATGCAACATAAAATAATTTGATCTTAATCTGATCTAGGATCTAATGTGATATTAATCTGACTTTAACAATAATAACAATTTTCAGTCTTGCACAGTATCATCAACATCAGTAATGGTAATAAGGGCTCTTTTGTTTTTTTAGAATTGATCCTGCAAGATGCTGCAGAGACGGAGCAACCTGTGCCTGTGCCGGTGCCTGCTGAAGAAGAACTAGAGGACATGGAAGGAGAAGGACTGTTTGCTGCATACCATAAGAGGCTGAAAAGGGATGTTGGGACCCCACCAGCAGTACAGCTAAGTCATTACATTGACATGGCAGAAGGACAGAATGCCCTTTTGTTCTGGGCACTGAACAGTAAGACTCTTCCTTCACTCTTTCAAGTAGCCATCCGAGTCTTGGCAGTGCCTGCTTCTAGTGCTCCAGTGGAGCGAGTTTTCAGCCATGGTGGCATCATTCTGAGTCCCCATCGCACACAAATGACTGACAGACTTTTGGCCAATTTGATCTTTTGCAAATGCAATGCAGTATAGGGGCCTCAGTCCACCTGTCCACAGCACGCATGCGCACACACACTCACTCTCTGCTCATCACCTGTCCACACATCTCTCTCTCTCTCTCTCTCTCTCTCTCATATTATCAGGTTGGTCCAGTTTTTCAGAAGTCATAATTTTGAGGAGTGAGGATTTTATTGATGAGATGTTTAAGTTAAGACTTAAGTTTTGTTTAAGTTAGCCCTAAGTTTAAAAGGACCCATGTCTATTTGAAAGTTAAACTGTTTTGCAATATGAGGTCAATACAATACAGGACTGAATAGGGCTGGGCGATATATCGCATGCGATTCTCACGCGCATTTCGTCAGTAAAGCCCGTTCCCTGATTACCACTAAATCGGCATCACCTGCTTTCAAATGGAGCTGCATTTAATAGACAGAGCCGTAGTTCACTGACAAGCCACGCAAAATCGGGTTCATTATCGAAGGCGATTCATCTGCGATAATGAACCCGATATTGCGTGGCTTGTCAGTGAACTACGGCTCTGTCTATTAAATGCAGCTCCATTTGAAAGCAGGTGATGCCGATTTAGTGGTAATCAGGGAACGGGCTTTACTGACGAAATGCGCGTGAGAATCGCATGCGATATATCGCTCAGCCCTAGGACTGAAGCTGCTGTGCACTGTTCTAGTGCAATATGCTGTTGCATATTTTCTCTCTCTTCTCTGTTTCTCTCTCTCCTCTCTCTCTCTCTCTCTCTCTGATAATTTTGAGGAGTGAGGATTTTATTGATGACATGTTTAAGTTAGCCCTAAGTTTAGGCTAAAAGGACCCATGTCTATTTGAAAGTTCGGGCTGAAGCTGCTGTGCATTGTTCTAGTGCAATATGCTGTTGCATATTTTCTCTCTCTCTTTCTCTCTTTCTCCTCTCTCTCTCTCTGATATTTTTGAGGAGTGAGGATTTTATTGATGACATGTTTAAGTTAGCCCTAAGTTTAGGCTAAAAGGACCCATGTCTATTTGAAAGTTCGGGCTGAAGCTTCTGTGCATTGTTCTAGTGCAATATGCTGTTGCATATTTTCTCTCTCTCTTCTCTCTTTCTCTCTCTCTCCTCTCTCTCTCTCTGATAATTTTGAGGAGTGAGGATTTTATTAATGACATGTTTAAGTTAGCCCTAAGTTTAGGCTAAAAGGACCCATGTCTATTTGAAAGTTAGGGCTGAAGCTGCTGTGCATTGTTCTAGTACAATATGCTGTTGAAATACAAGCATTTTTTGTGAAAATTTAAATTTTCTGTTTTTTACTGTATTTGATTAATGTCATTGTATAAAAAGAGGTTTAAATAAATACAAATCTTACAGACATACATGATTTGTATAAATTTTATTTCTGTGGTAAGAGGACTTGAAATGACTTGAAACTAAAATGGTAGGACTTTGGACTCGACTTGAGACTTGTTGGCTTTGACTTTTGACTCGACTTGGGACTTGCCTCATCTTTGACTCGACTTGACTCGGGACTTGAGGGCAAAGACTTGAGACTTACTTGTGACTTGCATAACAATGACTTTGTCCCACCTCTGCGATACAGCGTTGGTGACCATCCCGAGGCGGCAGGTACCAACCACATCCAGAAACACACAAGTAGTACGACATCTTTAAAAAGACGTGCAACTACTTGTGCAAGCTCTTTTAGGGACTGAACTCTTTTAGATGCCGAAGCACTCAGGAGAATAGCTGCTGCAACACAGACAGGGAATGTGCAGCCTGTCGTGTGCACTTCTTTTTGCAGATGCTGCCTCTTACCATCTGTTAGAACAGCTTTTAAGCGCTCTTAAGTGCACCGTCACCAGTTGTAAGAACGGCTTTTTACAGCTGGGAACAGCTTTTTTGTTATTGCTCAAAGAAAGGGAAGATAATGAAAAGAAAAAGAAAGAGAAGAAAGATCGACCCCACTGCTGTGCTGTCCTCCTGCACCAAACGAAAAGAGCAGTCTGATCCAGAAGAGCTGACTCGTTTGTTTAAACACTCGCTCGTAGACACCATGTAGGTTCGGCTCCGAAGCGAAAAGCAACGCACCTGCTGCTCATTATATACCTGCGCTGCAAGGTGAGCAGCTGATGCATATGATTGCATTCCAATGTGCATTGGCTCGTTTTAGTTACACTCAAAGTAGATTGGCCTCTCTAGCGAGATTCCTATTCGTCGGTCTGTCCGACGTACATCGAACGTGACCGACTGAATGGGAACTGTTATTGTGAAAAAAAGTCCTGGCTGCTTCCCAAAGCATTTGAATTATTTATCTCAGGTTTAGATATCAGGCTGACAATATCTAATAAATCCAACTTTATTTAGTTTCCAACTGGGTATTACTTGTCTGCTGAAGATCAAGAAATAATTATGAAAAATGTAAACAAATTTTAACATCAGGATTTATGTATGAAAATAACTGTATAACTGAGTAGAACATGCTTTCCACATACCATATATTTTATGTAATTTCTCTTCTACATTATTATAGATTACTCTACAAATAGCAGTGTGTTCACATGCCACCTTCAAATGTGGTTTGGGAGTAATCTGATCACAAAACACTGTGGATGCCATTCTGATCAATTAGATAAAAACAGTGTCATATATTCTAATCATATTAGGTGTTTTAGATGTTAGACTCTGATAATTGTGTTACAGTGTCCATTTAGAAACTTTGCAATAATTAGATGTTAAATGGTATCCATGGTAAAACCCTAAGTAAAACCCTAAATAATAAAAAAAAAAATCTAAGAAGATGAAATGTGTTCAACAGTGAATTCATATAAATCAAATGACTTACCTTAAGGACATCAGGTTGCTCACACAGTTTGTTTGTTTTAATGCTGTCACATGTGCCATATACAAAAGTTTATAATTAAAAAATGCTGCAGTGAAACTCCTCATGATTGTTGTGACAATTCTTCAGGGCAAGAAGGAGAAGACAGGGTCATCTGAGGTGTACTTTTATTCAACAGTTTCCTCAACAAAACAGCACTGAGGCTTCAAACAGTTCCTTTGGCTTCGTTCTCCACAGAGATGCACAGAGACACAAGTTCACCGTAGTCTCTCTCTCACCTTCCCCAGTTGCTCAGTGGCTTTTATCTTGTCTCTTCATGCCAATTACTGGAATGAGAAACAGTTAATCATGTTGCACTAGATGTGCTTACTCACCGCTCGTCTCCTGGCTCAGGTCTGTTGAACAGTGTGTGCTCAAAATGTCACCTTTGTGAAAGTCTGTCAATCAGTTGCTATATTTTTGGAGCCAGGGTGTGCCAACTTTATACTTTTTAATTCAACTATTAAAACATTGCATAATTTTTTATTCTAATTACACTTCCAAAAAGGTATACATTTGTAAAAGTAATATAATCTACAGCAGTTTGGATATATTTATTTTAAAGATAATAAATAAAAAAAAAAAAAAGCAAAGGCAGTGTGGTAGAAATTCTCCTACGCACCTGATTTAAGTTTACCTAGGTCATCTTCTAACCGACGGATTGACGCTTAAAAAAATTACCCTCTAGCATGTCTCCTCCTCGTCCTCTATGAACACTATCTCTAATGTTCCACTGCCTTTGCCTTTGAATATGCTTTAATCACGGCCGGGAGAATCTCCCCGACAAGTAGAGTAAAACAGTTTTTATAGAATAGGAGCAGGACAAAGATGACATGATTCATTACATATTTTTTCTCTAATTGATTGGTTCTTCAGATGTATAATTCAAAAGCAAAGCAAAATTCTGTTACTATAAAAGCAAAAACAAGTTTATATATTTAGACACATCCATACATGGTCAGACAAATGTCTACTTTTGTTTCTTCTTTTTGTTATATTCAGACAAGATTCAGACACACTTTGGGGACATTATTTTTCAACAGCATATACACTGCTCTCCAAATGTTTGGAAACACCCCTGGCAAAGTGTGGTTTTGGACGATATCAGAATAAATCCTTATCATTTTTTGGTGCAAATACATTAAAGTAACTTGACATTATCATTGAAGACCAGCAATAATAATTTTCATTTTGATTACATAATAATAGCAATATATACATGTGAAAGTCAGACATGCCCTTTGCCAGCTGTGATGCCTGGTTACTGGTTTAAACTTGGCCCAGGTTTGTAAAAGATTTTTGGGTCAGCACACCTTAATAGCTTCAACAATTGATTGCCAATTAAGTTTAGATTACAATGAACCAATTAGAACCCAATTTAGGGCAGACAGTTTCCAAATAGCTCTTGCCAATCAAATGACTTGTTTGGCCAATTTTATAGAGAGTTTCCATGTGTTTCTTGACAACATGACAACTAGCCAAGGTTATTATAGTTTTGCATTTTTCATTAGTTTTTATTTTTATTTCGTTTTGACTTTTTGTTTTCAAATTCAGTTTAGTTTTAATTAGTTTTTAAAGTGGGTTTGCTAGTTTAGTTTAGTTTTTATTTTTTGAAAATGCTTAGTTTTAGTTTAGTTTTTATTAGTTTTAGTGTTAGTTTTAGTCTTTTTTTGTAATTTGGGTTATTTGTCAGGGGAAAGATTCAAAAAGGTCAGAAAAAGTATTGTGTAATAATAACTCAACAAAAACATCATACAATTTTAGAAAATATTCATTCAAAAATAAAACCAGTACATAAAATGTACATATGGGCACAAATATGTAAACAGTCTCAACACTCCACAGAAAGTGCAAAATGTGTAAGTGACGTGTGCCAGTAAAAAACCTAAAGAGCCAACAGACTAAAGAAGACATACATGAAGTGCATGTATTCAACCCATTTTTGAGCCACAACAAGACATTTCTGTCAGATTGTCAGGGAGCTCAATCTGAGAAAAGAACATGCCAAATAACAAATAAAAAAAAAACTTTAAATACAGCTTTTCAATTTTTTTAGTGTGTGTGTGACACCTTCACGAAATATACAAATTTAACACCCTATACTAAATTCACACCCCATTGAAATTCCTTTACCTCTTACGAAATCCACATGCCGTACCAAAAATCTACACATCTTCTATACAGAATTCACACCCTATACAAATACCACAGCTGTACAATTTTCACACCCTATACTAAATGTATCCTATACAATAGCCTACTCATCTGGATTGAAGCAGCAAACACTCAGTGTAAGAGTAAACAAATGACATAACATTATTTCATATTTGAATCACAGCTTATATAACTTGGGTAAATTTGGTTTTATATTCGCACATTCAGACTTCCGCATAGGCTACAGTAACTTTGTACACTACATTGGACATTCAGTGACTTCGGTAAAGTTGGTTTTATATTCGCACATTCGGACTTCTGATAAATTCAGATTTTCCAATAAATGTGCAATAAATTAATGTTTGCAAATTTTAAGCAGCTACATGATATTGACAGCCAACGATTGTCAACTTACATTTTTCACAGTCGATCAAAATAGGCAAGTATTGTTTTAATGGCATATTTACTTGTGAATGTCCACTGAATGTCCAATGTAGTGTGATTAACAAGGCTATTGAATACGGATGTCCGAATGTGCGAATATAAAACCAACTTTACCCAAGTCATTCAGTGGACGTTCGCAAGTAAGTATGCCATTAAAATAATACTTGCCCATTTTGAAAAAAATGTTGTAGGGTTACAATCGTTGGTTGTAAACATCATGTTGCTGTTTAGAATTTGCAAACATTAATTTTATTGCACATTATTAGAACGTTCTTAAACGTAGAAGTCCGAATGTGCAAATATAAAACCAACTTTACCCAAGTGCTTATATAGTGTTTTGACATCGACAACCCAAGTGCATTTTACCTCAAACTTGCGACTAGTTAACTTTCTAAAGTAGCAATCGCTTCTCGGGTCGACATTAACACACTGACAAAATTATATTCAGAATTAAAAATATTTTTATACCACTTTTTAATGTGTGATTGTGTAAAGGTGTTCATGAGATACCAACCTTTCACGAACTTGCTTTCAACGTCGTTTTTTTGTAATGCCTGTTTTTATTTTTATTTCAGTTAACGACAATGTTTTTTCCCACCTAGTTTTCGTTTTTTTTGTTCGTTTTCGTTAACGATTATAACCTTGCAACTAGCCAGGTGCTAGTAGCTTTCTCTGGAAACATGTCAGTCTGTAATAGTTCTAAGGAATGAAGGCTATTCAATGCAAGATATAGCAAAAAAGTTGAAAATTTCACTGAAAGGTGTCCACTATGGCTTGGAACGAAAGGCAAAGTATGGGTCCAATAAAGACAGAAAGAGGAGTGGAAGACCAAGAAGTACCTCTTCTAGTGAGGACAAATATGTAAGCCTTTGCAACAGACTCCTAACTTCTCCAGAGCTAACAGCTGATCTCAACAGTGCATGTGATGTACTAGTGTCATGTACTACTGTCCGTCGGAGACTCCATCAAGCAGGTGTACATGGCCGAATATCAGCTAAGAAACCGCTGCTAAGATCAAACAACAAGAAAAAGAGACTGCAGTGGGCAAAGAAGCACAGAAACTGGACAGCAGATGATTGGATGAAGGTGCTCTGGACGGATGAATCCAAATTTGGAGTTTTTGGCTCAAAGAGAGGATTTTACGTGAGACGCAGAGTTGGTGAAAAGATATTAGATGCCTGTATCACACCCACTGTGAAGCATGGAGGTGGCAGTGTGATGCTCTGGTGCTGTTTTGGAGCAGGAAAAGTTGGTGACCTGTATCATGTCCAAGGAATATTAAACCAGCATGGATACCACAGCATTTTGCAATGACATGCTGTTCCTTCTGGTCAGTGCCTTATTGGTCACGGCTTCACCTTCCAACAAGATAATGACCCCAAGCACACTTCCAAGGTATGCAAATCCTATTTGGAGAGGAAACAGTCAGCTGGCATCATGTCTGTCATGGAATGGCTTCCCCAATCACCCAACCTCAACCCAGTTGAGCTACTATGGGAGGAACTGGACCGTGATGTCCATAAGAAGTATCCAACCAGTGTGAATCATCTTTGGGCAATCCTTCAGGAGGCTTGGAGTAATATATCAAGTCAATGTTTGAATAAACTGACAGCTCGGATGCCGAGATTATGCAGAGCTGTAATAGCTGCTGATGGTGGATATTTTAATGAATCTAATTTTTTTTTCTATGTATAAACTGTTTATGTAATAAAATATATAATATTTATTTTTGTAGTTTGTGTTGTCCCTTATCAGTGCAAAATTATCACAAATTAAAAAGGATTCATGCCAATATTGTCCAAAACCCCACTTTTCTAGGGCGTTTTCCAAACTTTTGGAGGGCAGTGTAAATGTTAATCCTGCAAGAAAATAAATTATATTTATGATTAATAAAAAATATCATAACAATCCCCCCTCTGATCTTTTCTCTTCATCGACCTTAATTCTTCAAATGAATTTTACATGCTTACATGTTTTACATGCTTGTTACCGAATCATCTCATTATAAGTCACTGGTAACATAAATTTAACATTACCAAATACAGAATGAAGGAAATTAGCATAATCTAATAATATTCTAATTGAATATTGATGTTTTCCTTTAATACCACCTGATATCTCTCATAATTTTTGTGTTTCACAATTTTCAGCTAATACTACTAAGATGTGTAAGTTATTCCTTCCATCAGCATTCATAATTATGGGGGTATTTTTGTTTCAAAATTCCAAATAAATAGATTATGACCCACAAATAAATGTAAAGAGATTCACAAAAAATAATTGTATGCACAAATGAATAGAATGAGATTCACAAATATATGTTAGGAGTTTCACAAAAAATAATTAAATTCACAAATATATAAAATGAGATTTGCTAATAAAAAACATTCACAAATATGTTTTAATGTCACAAGCACAACTCTGCCTGCATTTATTTGTGAATCACCACCTGTACATTTGTGAATTGCTTTCTGTGCATTTGTGAATCACCTCACACATTTGAGGATTCTGAGTCACTACTGCAGGCAAATCCACAAACAGGTCGACTTCACCCACCAACTACTCAACATAGACTGTAAAAAAATATGGATGACGCGCCTTCACTCTCTTCCACTGTAACTTTAAGACCTATACTGCTTCCAGCCACCTGGGGGCGATCGAGATGCTTTAGCTTCACTTTTCAGGACTTGTGTGGCACGCTTGAGCCAATCAGATAACGGCCACATTGCGGCTGACCAATCACAGCACACTCTCGCTAAAACGTTTTGCTTAACAATCAGGGCGGGAACAGACTTAGTTTGCCCCCTGAAAGGAGCTCCATACTATTCCACCATGGGCACTTGTTCGAATTGAGCTGAAGTTCTGATTGTGTGATTAAAACACCCCATTTACAAAATGTAATATACTTTATTGTATATACTAATTAATCTAATTTGTTTTTGTACATATTTTTGTGGGTGTAATTAAGTATAAGGTCTGCATTTTCCAGCTTACAAAAAGGGGGACTCTTACTTTGACGGGTATTATAGTCTACTACTACAAATGTACAGGTGGTGATTCACAAATAAATGCAGGCAGAGTTGTGCTTGTGACATTAAAACATATTTGTGAATATGAATCTTTATTACCAAATCTCATTTTATATATTTGTGAATTTAATTCATTTTTGTGAAACTCCTAACATATATTTGTGGATCTCATTCTATTCATTTGTGCATACAATTATTTTTTTGTGAATCTCTTTACATTTATTTGTGAATCATAATCTATTTATTTGGAATTTTGAAACAAAAATACCCCCATACATAATGAGCTCATGAGTTGAATCAGGTGTATAGACATACAAAATGTGCAGGGCTGGTGGTACTCCAGGAGAGGTTTGAGAACCACTTGTCTACAGCGTCTACAGATTTCCTTTTTCGATTTACATGTAGGGTACAACAGAGCTAAAGGCACTCCAGGGTAAAAGACACCTTTGATTTTATTTTCCTCTTAACCACAAGATGGCATAAAATTTGCCGCAGCACTTTCCAAAACATCCACTTTTTAAGATGCATGTGGAAATTCAGCTGATCCTTGACACGATCGCTGACAGCAGTGCAAAGTTGATTCTTTGCTAATTTGATCTAATATTTGATGTTTTTTAAAATGTTGTAGATTTAAGTAGCAAATAAGAATCACTAAAATTATTGAATATATTTTGAGACAAATGTCTTAATGATTTTCGGTTTTGTTCAAGGTAATTAAAGCAACAGTTTGTCAAAAACAGAAGAATATGTAAAAGTATGGTATTTGGGGTAAAAGGCGCCCCTGCTGTTGGGGCTAAAGGCACAATAATTAGCATGTTGATGATAAATAGCTGGCTGACTTTTTCTATTTAATGACATGATATGGTTAGATTCAGATGGTAAATATCACATATTAAGTTAGGTGTCCACTTTAGAGATAATCACCATATTTATAATGAAACCATCATATTTAAAAAATATGATTCTAATCATATAATGTAATAAACTATCATTTATTGTTACTACTGTAAATCTGTATTAAATTATTATGGGATCTCCTTCATTACTTTCAGAATCCCCAACCAGCCTCCCTCTCCCACCACCTCTACTAACCGCCATCAAGGACACTCTGTTTTTTGGGGGGTTTTGTGCCACTCTTCATTTCCAGACCTCCGTCAAGCCTGCCACCCATTCATCATCGTTTCCCATCAGTCCTGCCGTGTCACCACATCCTCCTCTCAGTGGCGAGGTTACACCGTGGTCCTGCTGGGAGCCTACTCCTCCTGGACACTACGAGCCCGTGGCTCCACCTCCAGCCTCGTTGCGCTCTGTCCGGCCTCGACCTGTCAACCTGGCTCCTGCGCCTACACTCCTCCTCCCCTCGACTCCGGCATTGAGCATTTGGCCTTGCCGGAATCCCTCGGACCATCAGCTTCACCTGGGTCGGACATCGCCAAGCCTGGGCCGGACATCACCAGGAGTGGAGCCTGCGGCTTAATTTGACTCAACACGGGAAACCTCACCCGGCCCAGACACGGAAAGGATTGACAGATTGATAGCTCTCCGGCCCTCCACCCCTTTGGCAAACTCCGCCCTCCCTCAGGCTCCATCTCCACCCTCCCTCAGGCTCTGCCCTCGGTCGCACCAGCTCATCCTCTGCTCTCTGGATCTCCACCTCCGTCTCAGCGAGTCGTCGCTGCAGCTCCGTCACGGCCGCCCAGGTCATCGGCATTCCATCACTGCCTCAAACTTCCATCTGTGCGGTGGGCTCCACCTCCCAAGTCTCTGATGCCATTGGTCATCCCCCAAAATTTATCACCATCATTTCTCCTACCGCCATCGACTCTGCCTTGGGCATCCGGCATGGCTGAGCTCTGGGTCGCATCCACCTGGCCACTCCTAACCTCATCTCCACAATGGATGCTACCACAATGGGGGGGAGACCAATGCTCCGGGAGACCAGTGCAGAAGATTGACTGGAAGGCTCTTGAGGCATCCAACGTGAGACCAATGCTCACGGCTCATGGCTACTGCAGTGTAAGAATAGAGTGGGCTCCTGAGGGAACGGGTGGGAAGATACCCAGCAGTGAGGTAGAATATTTTCACTATTTTAGTGGATTGATGGTGTCAATTGAGGTGGATATGGTGAGCTTGTAGGATTGAGTGAGAGAACAAGCTGAAGCTGAAGAATTTGGCTGGTAAGGGTTCGTTGAGCTTCTTTAATATGCAAGCAATTGGATTGGATATAGTTCTTAAAAGCCTCTAATGACCATCGACCAGAGTGTTTGAATCTGATGCTGGGAGAGGCCTTTTGGGGCAGCTGTGTTTTCTTGTTGCTGTCGCCTCTGGCTTGCTTAGTTGGGGACACTTGATATTCAACAATGTTTTTGATCTGTCTTCATTGACACATGTATTCAAACTGAACTGGACAATGACATCACTTTTTCCTCCAGAGCTTTTGTATAAATAAATTAAGTAAGTAAATAACTAATGTTTTTTACAATGGAATGAATAAATACTGAACTTAAGATGGACAATGACACCATTTTCTTCTAGAGCTGCTATGCAGCCAAAATTATTTTCCTGTCATCGCTGTAAAGCTGCCCCGACACAACCTGCATTGTAAAATGCGCTATAAAGGTGACTTGACTTGTTTTGGTTGCTGCTCCTATGCATAACAAATAACTGGAAAAGTGAACTGGTTGGGTCCTTTGGAGCCAGCAGCCTGAATTTCAGATAAAATCTGTGCTCTGATTTTGCTGGCGACCTCCATTAAACAAACAAAACAAGATAAATTTAATAACAATTTAATAAAATAACACTTAATACTGACACTTCATATATAGTGATTTTAGATAATTTGTTAATAGCATTTAACACTTTTAATAAAACAATTGCAATTGGTTTGTAAAATGTTTTTCATGCACTCTTGAACTGAATATGCGGTGCATTTACACCCTTCTGACCAGCAGGCGTCACCAGCGTGTGACGTTTCGAGTGAAACAATCATTTTGAGAAGCAATTGGTTCAGTTCATTCAAAGTTTTGAAAGCATTGTTTCTTTCATCACTAGGAGGAACCCTCAACTCAACAGTTTATTTTCATCAGTTATCTGAGTCTTTACATTACTTATCAGATACAGATGATGTGGAATTTATTTTAATGCATTAATGAATGAATTTGTCCTACCAGTCTGTGCAGCATCTCTTTAAAGCAACACCATTGAACTTTTGGCACTCTAGCAGTTAATAAACAAAACTGTATATGTCTTGCGGAAGAATATTGTAGCCGGAGCTACTTCTCTCTGTTTATTATGTATATGATGTGTATATGATTTTATGTCTATGATATGTATATGATTTATGTATATGTCACACAGGTACTGGGCTACTCCGCAGTGGTGATGAAATAGTCAGAATATAAACACTTGGGTGTACCGTAGTGATTCAGGATAAGACAAAAACACAGTTTGGAAAATGGATTCATGATGTACTTGCTCATTAAATAAGTTTTGTAAAATTTGAACACAAAAAAAGTTACATAGTGCAGCTTTAACAATAGTAAAGCTGGATTTTGAGTTACTTCAAAACAGAAACACATAACGCTATATAACTTTCAGTTTCTAATCGATTTTGTTTATAATTCGCAGGACACCACTGACAGTAAGTTCTTACTGATAATTCTGAGTGCATGCATGTGATCTGACTGCATGTAATGTCCGAGCTGCTGTTTGTATGCGTGCGTTTAAGATACAAGGAAGCAGCGCGTTAGATTAGAAATGGCAAAACACTTGTATGAAAACGGTTTAAAACGTGTATTTCTTCCGATCAAAATTGTGATTTAGCCACTGAAGTGAAGCAAAATTCAACCAGGGGCAGAAAAACAAAAAGGCAAGAAGTGGGCAACATTGCCCGAGATGCCGGATTGGCGTTCGAGGGGCTTTATTGTCCATTTCTTTATGGCCAGAAAGATTGAATGGGCCGGAGATGAGAAAGACGGGGAAAGAGATTGCAGATGTTTTGCCTGTGGTGGCTGGGGTAGGCCTCGGAGTGCTGGGACCGGTTTGTTTTGGTTGATGCGAGGGATTGGCGGTGGTGCTGTGTGGAGGATAATCGCTCTTTAGGCCAGAGGATTAAGGTAAAGATTCCTCGAGGATTTTTCATCGGACTGTGATAGGTCAATTTTGGACATGTTGGGAACGTAGGGCATGTTATAATATGTTATATTTATGGTCAGCAGGATGTGATGTCATAGAGATGCGCAAGCACGTGAAGTAAAGTGGAAGCACTGAGAAGCATGTGGTTGTGAGATCCTTTATTGTAAAAGTGATTAACAATAAGAGCCAAGCATATAACATGGTGGCAGCGGTAAATTACTGAATAAAAGTTTGCTATCGAGAAAGCAAATGAGAGAGAGTGACGATCATGGAGGGTGCATTCTGAAACCGCCAGCATTGATTTATCGCTTGCAGATGCGGACAACAAGACCAAGATAAAAGTGTTCCAGTATCTAATCGGAGAAACAGGCAGAGAGCTAAGCAAGACGCCGAGTGCTGCTCTGCCGGCTGACGGCGAGCTGACATTGGAATGGCTGTTAACGGCATTCAGAAACCACTGCAATCCGGCACCAAATGAAACCGTAGAAAGGTACAGATTTTTTTCCAGAAATCAGAACTCAGGTGAAACGATTGATAAATATGTTACTGGATTGAAAGTGCTGGCAGACACGTGCAATTTTGGATCGGCCAGAGACTCTTTGAGACAGAATAGTATGCGGCATCCTGAACTCGCATGTGAGAGAACGCCTATTAAGAGAGACGGGCCTGACGCTTGAGAGATGTGTAAGAATATGCAGAGCATCAAAACTTTCAAAAGAAAATGTGATGACCATTGAAGGACAGAAAGCTGAAGAAGTGCACACAGTTCAGAGAGTCAGACAGTCCCAGAGTGCCAAACAAACTCAATCAGCTAATGTTAAGTGTAAATTCTGTGAAAAACAGCATGAGTGGAGAAAGCAGTGCAGAAAATGTGGCAAGCTGAACCATTTTGCAACCACATGCAAAACAAAAGAGACAAAGCGAAAAGGATTACATAGTGTAGCAGAAATGGAAGAGGAACTGTTTCAAGAAAGCCTCAGTCTCAGTTCACAAAAGGAGGGAGACAAACAAGAAAAACAACTGTTTGCAACCATGCTGCTAGGAGAAAAAGGTAGGAGGCCAGTAAAATTTCAACTAGACTGCGGAGCCAGTTGCAACGTCATACCCATTCAACTGTTAAACCCTGATGTAGTAATGGAGAAGACTGAACAGATTCTGGTCATGTATAACAAGAGCACCTTAAAACCCATAGGAAAATGCAGAATAAAAATAAGAAACCCCAGAAACAGAAAACTCTACCGGCTGGAATTCATTATAGTGGATGAAAGCTCATCAGTACTCCTTCTAGGAAACAAGGCTGTGCAAGCAATGGAT
This sequence comes from Ancherythroculter nigrocauda, assembly GCA_036281575.1. NCBI lineage: Eukaryota > Metazoa > Chordata > Actinopteri > Cypriniformes > Xenocyprididae > Ancherythroculter > Ancherythroculter nigrocauda. The sequence continues at coordinate 21,583,228 of VTFQ01000011.1, read as the reverse complement.
CTGTTAAGAATTCAGCATGAAAATATTCTTGCAATTGATGATATTGTCACCACAGAAAAAAGGAACCGTGGGACAAGAGAGACATACAACGAGAGTATGTTGATGTACAGTACAGTCCAAAAGTTTGGAACCACTAAGATTTTTAATGTTTTTAAAAGAAGTTTCGTCTGCTCACCAAGGCTACATTTATTTAATGAAAAATACAGTAAAAAACAGTAATATTGTGAAATATTATTACAATTTAAAATAACTGTGTACTATTTAAATATATTTGACAAAGTAATTTATTCCTGTGATGCAAAGCTGAATTTTCAGCATCGTTACTCCAGTCTTCAGTGTCACATGATCCTTCAGAAATCATTCTAATATGCTGATTTGCTGCTCAATAAACATTTATGATTATTTTCAATGTTGAAAACAGTTGTGTACTTTTTTTTCAGGATTCCTTGATGAATAGAAAGTTCAAAAGAACAGCATTTATCTGAAATACAAAGCTTCTGTAGCATTATACACTACCGTTCAAAAGTTTGGGGTCAGTAAGAATTTTTATTTTTATTTTTTTGAAAAGAAATTAAAGAAATTAATACTTTTATTCAGCAAGGATGACATTCTCTTCTGTGGGGAAGGTGACAATGATGAGGCAGCTGAGAAAGATCATGACGCAAAACTAAGACAACTACTGGAACGTTGAAGGAAATGAAACATCAAGCTAAACTTCAGCAAACTCAAGCTGAGACAGAAAGAGGTGCCATACATCGGACACAGACTGACCTCAGAAGGTCTAAAGATTGACACAGAAAAGGTGAGAGCCATAGTAGCAATGCTCAGACCATCAGAAGTGAAGGGGCTACAGAGAGTATTAGGTATGGTGAACTATTTTTCCAAATTTTGTGCACACTTATCAGACAGCTGCGATACATTAAGACAACTGACACACAGAGATGTGGTGTGGGAGTGGACTGATGTAGAGGAAGAAGCATTCAATAAATTGAAACAAATGATTGCCTCTGCACCTGTTCTGAAGTACTATAATCCAGAAGAAGACCTGGTTCTTCAATGTGACTCCTCTGAGACAGGCCTAGGTGCAGCACTTCTACAGGCAGGACAACCTTTTTGCAGCAGAGTGCTTACACCCACAGAAAAGGGGTATGCGCAAATAGAAAAAGAATGCTTGGCAATCCTGTTTGGGATGGAAAAATTCCACCATTACACCTACGGCAGGAACGTAGAAGTCCATTCTGACCACAAACCCCTTGAAACCATCACAAGAAAGCCGCTTCTTGATGCGCCTAAGAGATTGCAGGGAATGCTTTTGAGACTCCAACGGTATGACATTAATGTTGTCCATGTTCCAGGTCGACTAATGCACTTAGCAGACACCCTCAGCAGAGCGTACTTACTGGAGTGTGCTGCAGGGCTCTGTAGAGACAGGCTCTGTAGAGACAGAAATAGAGACAAATAACATGTTGCAGTACCTGGACATATCAGAAGGAAGTCTACAAAAGATACAGGCAAAAACAGCTAAGAATGGAACATTTTTTAGATGTTACAACAAGTGATAATTCAGGGATGGCCAGAAGAGAAAACTCAGCTGAAAGAAGAGGTGAGACAGTTCTTTTCTGTGAGAGAAGAGCTCAGTCTGCAACATGGTGTGATTTTTAGAGGAGAGAGAGCTGTAATACCTGCAAAGCTGAGAACAGAAATCATGGAGAGAATTCATGCATCACACTTAGGCATTGAAAGTTGCTTACGCAGGGCAAGAGACTGTATACTGGCCTGGGATGAGTGCGGCCATCAAAGCATACATAGGAAACTGTGCGGTTTGCAGAGCGGTGGATGCATGACAGCAGAAAGAAACCATGTGCCCACACAACATCCTAATGAGGCCATGTGCAAAAGTGGGAACAGATTTGTTTTCATTTAACAGAGCTTACCTCATTACTGTTGACTATTTTTCCAACTTCTGGAAAAAGACACCAGCTCAAGCACAGTGATACAGTTGAAGGCCCATTTTGCACGACATGGAATCCCAGACACATTGATAACTCTGATAACAATAACTGGCCACAGTACAGCTCACAAGAATTCAAACAGTTCAGCGTGGCATGGTTTGCATGGTTTGGCATGATCCGAGCTAAGCGATCGTTAGATTTAATCATCATTGGCAGCGCAATTTATTGTAGGCCTAATGCTTTTTTCCTCAGTTGGTCAGAACAAAAGTGGCAGAAATGTTACTTACTTGTTCAGATTATATTTTCCAGTGAAAATTCTTATATTGGTCATACTTTCAAGACGTAGAATCTGTGATTCTGAAGTACAGTATCCACTGGTGCGGTGACTGACAGCAAGCATTAGATTCATCCGCGCTGACGAGCTGTGCCGAGGCACAATGCACGTACAGATAACTGTTCCGCATATGACTGCAATTGCAGGTTTCAAACAGAGATGGCGACAAAGAGGAAAAATCGCGGACTGCAGCTTTAAAAACAAAAACAATGCGTTTGTTGTGTGTGCGTAGCCTGCATGTGATGGTATTTTGGCCAGCTGGGAACTCGTGAAGAGCTTACAAAATGTGTAAAGTAGTCAAAACAGCGGCGGGAATCCATCCGTCACACACAAACGATCTGCTGGAGACGCGTGTCTGATGCCTGTCATGGGCAAACTCGCGACTATGACAATAAAAACTGACATGCGTGAGGATTCTGTCCTTTTAGGGTCTCGTCTTCCTGTTTTTGGTTCGTTTACATGTCTTTGGTCCATGTTGCATTCATATATCATTCGAACCGCACCAGAGTTCGGTCTCGGTCTGCTTGTTTGGTGCGCACCAGGGTTCGGATGGCAGCGTTCACACATGTTCAAATGAACCGCACTAACAGAGCAATCGCACCAGGGTTCATTTTAATTGAACCAAACATGCCAAGTGTGAATGGACCCTTAGGGTGCGTTCACACTTGTAGTTCGGTTCGTTTGGTTCATTTGGTCCGGACCAAAGAAGAAAAAAAAAAACATTTAGTCCTGGTCCGATTAGCGTTCAGACTGGCATTTTTATCACTGAACCAAAAGATGCCGAACCTTAAGGCATAGGGATACATTCACAATGTGATTGGTCGGATTTTATGACGTATTGCCTATTTTGAGACGGAACTTACCAAACATCCAAAAAAATGCTGTGTGCTGAGGTAAATGCGCTTGTTGTGTGTGTGTGTAGCCTGCATGTGATGGTATTCTGGCCAGCTGGGAACTCGTGAAGAGCTTATAAAATGTATAAAGTAGTCAAAACAGTGGCGGGAATCCATCTGTCACACCACAAACAATCTGCTGCGTGAAGGCGCGCGTCTGATGCCTGTGATGGGCAAACTCACGACTATGACAAGAAAAAACGACATGCGTGAGGATTCTGTCCTTTTTAGGGTCTCGTCTTCCTGTTTTTGGTCCGTGTTGCGTTCATATATCATTCGAACCGCACCAGAGTTCGTTTGGAAGTGGACCTAGACCCATCTTTTCAGTGGTCTCAGTCCGCTTGTTTGGTGCACACCAGGGTTCGGATGGCAGCGTTCACATATGTTCAAATGAACCGCACTAACCGAGCAATCGCACCAGGGTTCGTTTAGTCAACTGTTGGAATCCTCCTAACACAATGGACAGATGAATGTGGACAGTGTCTTTGTTGGACATTATTTCAATGGAACTCTCAACTTCTCGCATGCATGGATCCAATGTTAAGACTGTGAATTTATAGCATGCTGCTTTTAATATTGTCTCAACTTTTTAAATTTTTTTTTAAAATTAATTTATTTATTTTGTCTTCCTTCTGTGTTTGTATTATATTTCTATTGTCTAAGTCTACCAGGGGTTGGATGGTTTGGGGTGGGTTCTAAATTTTGTATAATTGTACTCTTGAATTTTTTTGCCTTTAAAAAAAAGAAAGAAAAAGAACTCAAACAGTTGTTAAAAAAAATGAGAACTCGATGTCAGTTTTTACAAAAACAAGTTGAAACATTGACTCATCTGACCACAGCACACATTTAGACCATTTGAGATGAGCTTGAGCCCAGAGAACTTGGCTGCATCGCTGCATAGAATCGATGTATAACTTTCTCCTTGAGTAACAGAGATTTGAGTTGCATTTTTTAATGCAGCGTCAGACTAAGTGACAACTGTTTTCCAAAGTACTCCCTAGTCCATGTGGCTTTATTTAACACAGTAGCATGAAGGTTTTTAATGCAATGCCGTCTGAAGGGTCAAAAGTCATGCACATTCAACTGAGGTGTCCAACCTTGCCCTTTACTGAGATTTCTCTTGATTCCTTGAATCTTTTTATGCATGGTAGATGGTGAAAGACATAAATTCTTTGCAATCTTGCATTGAAAAATGTGATTTTTGAATTGTTTGACAATTCTCTCATGATATTTGGCACAAAGTGGTGAGCCATGACCCATCTTTTCTTGCAAAGACTGAGAAGCTTTTTAACACCCAAACATGATACCCTCACCTATTACCAATTCACCTGCTAATTGTGGAATGTTTAAAAACAGCTTAACTTGAATATTATATATCACTTTTCACTTTTATTTAGCTTCTGTCCCAACTTTTTTGGAGTGTGTTGCAGCCATCAAAATTAAAATTTGTTTATATTCACAAAATACAACTATCTTGGTCAGTGAAAACATTGGACATTCCTTTGTACTTTTGTCAGTTAAAAAAAAAAAGTTCAAGAGAATTAATAAATCACAGATTGTGGTTATCACATTTTTACTAAATGTCCCAACTCTTCTGGAGTTGGGGTTGTACCATTCTGTGTTTTTTAAGTTAGTATGCCAGTCCCACATGCTAATGCAAACAGCCCTTTTGAAAAGGTGGCAGCTGACATTACTGAACTTCCTGTGACACCATCAGGCCATAAATATATCCTCATTCTCAAACACTATATCACCAAGTATGCGAATTGTACCCTATGAAAGATCACAGAGCTGTAACAGAACGGTATGTCACAGAGCATGGTGTTCCTGAATGCCTTCATACAGATCAAGGCTGTCAGTTCTAATCAAGGAGTTATGTTCCAAGTTTGGTATCACCAAAATTAGGACTTCTCCTTATCATCTTGAGGGAGATAGTTTAATCGCACACTGAAAGACCAGTTAAAGGGTTAGTTCACCAAAAAAGAAAAAAAATGTAATTAATTACTCACCCTCATGTTGTTCTAGAGCCAAGAGGCGTTCATCTTCTGAACACAAATGAATATTTTTTTATATATATATTTATATATATATATATATATATATATATATATATATATATATATATATAATCTTATTATAATATAATATATAATATAATATATAATCTTTTGCCCTGACCTTTTGCCCTGACTCCGAGATTATCAAGATGATAAGGAGAAGATTATATATATATATAATCTTATTATAATATAATATATAATATAATATATAATCTTTTGCCCTGACTCCGAGTGACGGAAAGCTCTGCTGGTCATCCAGAACTCATATAACCACAGTTACATATGTAACTCTCGTTCTATTTCATTCTTCCTGACCAACAGAGGCAGTGCTTCACACTGGATGACTTAAAACAACAAGGTCACAAGGAGGTCCTACTTGCCCTAAGAGGATGTTGAGGGTCCGGACAGGACCACTGCTTCAATAGCATTGGAAGCAGCCACATTGACCCTGTAGTATCTGGAAAAGGTATTTGTTGATGACCATGTAGCTGCTGCACAGATGTCACTTAATTCAATTCAATTCACATTTATTTGTATAGCGCTTTTCACAATACATATTGTTTCAGCACAGCTTTACAGAGAATGCATGTCAACATTATAATTTAGAGTGATCTGTTATCAGAGTTGGCTGTCCACATTATGTAATTTCAGAAATGTACATATATAATCATACAGTTAGCTAACAATGTAAATACAAGAAATTATCTCTTTATTTATTTATTTATTTACAGCTATTGAGTCAGTTTACTTTATTTAACAGTTCAATCAGACAAAATCAATGACAAAGAGATAGAAAATTGAATTCTTTAAAAGTGGGGCAAAAAGAACAAAAGCATTACATCCTTTAAAAATAACATTAATTTCAGAAGTCTTGTGTCATAAATACAAGTGGTCCAGTGGCTCAAATTTTCAAAATCTGGCTTGCATCAGACTACTGCCTCTTTTCCTTTGGGTTCTCTGAAATCTGAAAAAGAAAGCACAGTGTTACTTAAGAGCAACCCAGCTAACAAGGAACGTTCCCATAACTTTGACCAGCGTTATGTAAAAGTTATGCAAATGTTAGAAATAATGTTCCAGAAATGTTTCTGGAACAGTCTTATTATGTTTTCATTGTTAAAATACATTCTCATAACATTGAGAGGAAACATTCTTAGAACAATGGAATGTCCTTATGATGTTATTTGTACTTGACTGATGTTCTCATAATGTTGAGCAAAAACGTTCTCATAACAACGTTCTTGTAACGTCTTTATGATGTTATTTTTACTTGACTGATGTTGTCATAATGTTCAGCGAGAACGTTCTCATAACAACGTTCTTGTAACGTCTTTATGTTATTTTTACTTGACTGATGTTCTCATAAAAATTTTCTTACATCAACATTCTTACATACATCAACGTCCTTACAATGTAATTTGTACTTAATGATTGTTCTCGTAATGTAGAAAGAAAACATTGTGAGAACAACGTTTCCTTACAATGTTATTTTTACTTGAACATTCACATATGCAAACAGGTCGATTTGGCACCCCCAGCCCGAGCTGTGGGCTCTGCATCTATGGCCTCTCAATGGGAGCCTGTAGACTTCCTTGAGAATGTCTTGAATACTATTTCACAGGCTAGAGCCCCATCTTCAAGACGCCTCTATGCCCTTAAATGGTCCTTACAATGTAATTTGTACTTAATGATTGTTCTCGTAATGTAGAAAGAAAACATTGTGAGAACAACGTTCATGGAACGTCCTTACAATGTTATTTTTACTTGAACATTCACATAACATTGAGAGAAAACGTTCTTAGAACATCATTCTTGGAACGTCTTTATGATGTTATTAATATTTGCTGAATGTTTTTTGGAATGGTTTAGTTGGAAGTAAGAACATCAGTACAATTAATAACACCTGTTATTATTTCAGTTCAAAAACCACTTTGCAACTGGAGGATGAATCAGTGGATATGAGTGTGGCTGAGGAGGATGTTGATGCAGAGACCGCCAGCTAAGCAGATCACAAAGTCCCATTTACTGCTATGCAAAGGCCAGCAACACCTGCACTGGAAAGTCAAATATCTCCAGCCCCCACACCACCCCAAGGCATGTGTACTCCTCCACTATAAACACAAGTACCTGACACACCCGCCCTACATCCCAGAGTGCAGTCAATAAGGAATGAAGGTCGACAGAGACAAAAAAGGAGAAGAGTTGATTCACCCAGTCCAACTGAACAACAACTTCTGGATATTATCACTCAACCAACAACTACTGCTCCACCACATGTACCAAGACAGGAGGATGTACTACTTTGCACTAGTTTAGTGCCTAAACTAAGCAGGCTTTTGCACATTGTATTTATTACTTTACACATGAAGAGTTCAGATGCAAAAGCCGCTAAACGCCATCTCTGTCAAAAATGAGATAATGACATTGAACGAATGCTTACGGCACGTAGTACACGTTCAACAAATCACGTGCTTCAAATCCTCTAAATCTCAGCGTCAGCCCATTCAGAAATATCGGTTTGTTGGCAAAAGCCTCTAGACGCCACTTCCCTTTGGCAGCAAAAGCCGCTATATTCCGAGAACCAATCAGAAGGCGTGAATCGAATCATATGATTCCGAGCGGTTTCAATATAGCGGCGCGCTGAGGAGATTTTTTTAGAGTCAGATTCAGATTGAGATTTTTAAAATAAAAGATGGAGTACGATGAAATGGATCAGCCTGTCCTACTAATATTGAATGGCAGAAGAAAACGTTATTTACCTCAACTCCGCCTGTCATAAGGCAAAATAGCCTACAGTGGAAATGGCTTGGTCGCAATTGTATCATGCAGTTCTTCGTGCAGTGCCGTTACTTTGAAGGAATCGGATTTATTATACATCAAACAACAGCTCTATTTCGCCAAAGACAAAGTCAAACAAGATGCTATTCTTATGTCTCATATGGAAGCTGTGCCATGTAAACGGAGGAGGCAAAAAGTGGAGGCTGAATAGAAGAGACGTGTTAGATCCCTGTGTAAAGAGGTTTGTCTACTGTTTAGTTTTTAAGTGATAAGTGCTCTCATCTTTTTCAGGGTTTTTAGTTGCATCTTTAGTGATTTTTCAACTATTTACCATGTCTTGTCCCAAATAGGTGGATTTAGAGGTTTTTGCAAAAAAAGCACAAGTGGATTTAGCTGGTTTTGACACAAAAGAAAATCGAACTTGTTAAAAACCAATAAATTGTCTAGAGTGACATTTTTGAAAAAAATTTATTTTATTCACTAGCTAATAACCTTATCATTACCTTTAAAATGAAACTCCTGAACTTGATTGTAAAAGCCTGGTAAAAAATGCTCATTTTAAAGAAAAGAAGTCTGATGGATTTAGAGGGTTTTGCATCTGAACTCTTCACATGTACTTTTTAAGTATTCAAACTGTCCTTACCTCAGTGTAACAGCAAGCCTCTGCTTTGGTTCGATGGACAACCGAAAAGTTGTTGTTTGTCTTGTGATGTCTGCTCCAACCAAAGAAAGAACTTGATCCATTTGCTCAGCAGACATTCTGAAGTATTTCATGTGCCGGTCACTGTCTAGACGAAGTTCAGAGACAAGGTGGTGATATGCTCCAAGTTGTCTTCTCTGCTGGTTGAGTGGGTGAACCCACACTCGTCTTCTACTCCTCCGTAATCTTCGTAACAGCATAAAGAGCGCGACAGCCTTTCTCTTGTCAACAACACGCACTACATGCAAAATAAATGATGTTTTATAAACGTAGTTCAGGAGGAACAAGTCAAATAAGATACCCAATCATTACATCATCTTAATCATTACGTCATCTCAACCATCTGTCAACAATCTGTAATCAACGTATCTACCCAATCGGCATGAGTTCAGGCCTGTATATAATCACAGTCAAACTCACCCAAGGATCCTCGACAGTTTCCAGAATCCCTCCACCACCCCGTCTCCTCACACTCTCTGGATTACTTCATATAATCTAAAAGGAGGGGGGGGGGGGTACTCTGTGTTCGGGCCGATTACCGAGCTCGGAGCCCTCTCCCCGGACAGCACGCCAAATACGTTTACCAATTAATTTACCTGACTTATTTGTAAGTGTGAACTCGTGAAATAACGTAATATAATGCTGATGAATCTTTTTCACGATATGTATTTACATTTACGATACACAGAATAAGAAAAACCTTACCCATTGTTGTATTGGTTAAGCCGAAATTCGAACAGTCTCGTAGCGCACTGCAAACGTGTGCTGTGTGAAAGCACAATGGCTGCTTCCTGCTTCAGCAACACATACACACTGCATACGGACTGCACACGCACTGCAGACGGATTATGTGTGAAACGGGCAATACTCCCCTTTGGGCCTACAGTGTTCCATCAGAGTAAGAGCACACTCCACAAGAGTCATGGCCTCATCCTGGGCTTGGTCCAGTGGTGTGTCCATTGCAGAAATCTGTGCGGTGGCCGACTGGGCCTGGCCGTCCACTTCCGCCAGGTTCTGTAACCTGGACGTTCCTGCCTTACAGGTTCAGGTTCTTTCTGGATGACTACCTCCTCAAGAGTTTGGCTCGCTAGGAACCCTCATTGTTGCCTTGCGTCGGGATCTGTTCTTAGTAGAGTGTGACCATAGCTTGAACTCACTAGAATTTATGATGACTCCGATTATATCCGGGTCGTAGTTTTCAGGCATTTGCCGTAACATAAGTACCTAGGCTGTGCAAGGTTTGTATAATGATTATTCAGGGCCGGGCTTAACCCACACGAGCCGGTGGTCGCGCTGGCGATACCACCTTGCTTTTTTTCTTATCAGTGTGAAAGAGACTCAAAATACTTTTGCACATACAATTAAGAGTTATCCTCCATTTTAATCTGTGAAATATCTTCTTTTATTTGTGTACACTTGTGTTGTGCTTTTTGCAAAATAAAGAAAACTAACATGATGCGTGATCAGTCGTCTCCCTCTGAACGAAGTCCAATCTGATAGTTCTCAGAAAATGAACTGTAACTTAACTCCCTCGGGTTGACAGTCACGCCGACGATACCACCTCGTTTTTTTTCTTACCAGTGTGAAAGAGACTCAAAATACTCCATCAATGTTGCACATACAATTAAGAGTTATACTCCATTTTAATCTGTGGAATATCTTCTTTTATTTGTGTACACTCAGAGTAAAAACAAAATGTTGTGCTTTTCGTAAAATAAAGAAAACTAACATGATGCGTGATCTCTCGTCTCCCTCTGAACGAAGTCCAATCTGATAGTTCTCAGAAAATGAACTGTAAGTTAGTGAATACTAATCACAAAAAAATTAGACTTATGTCTAAAGAAACGTTGAAATGTCAGGTTTTAAATCGTGTAAGTCAAATCTTAAACAAAAATTCTGTGTTTATGTAATCTGTATGAAAAAAGAGCCATGTCAGAAGTCCGTGATTCAGCTCATTATCTGCTAATGCGGCCACGCCCACAGAATGAGCGCTATTCAGACGCAAATTCTGAGGCAATACATGTATACATCGTCACAATCATGTATTTATTGTCTTGAAAAATGTTTATCTGTATGTTATAGCGATCTCTGAAAACCTCTGTTAGTTCCTGGAGAGTCACATGGTTGTTCTTCTTTTAGGAGGCATTTGTGGACTAAATGTGCACAGAGCGCCCTCCGGCTGCAAGTATGAATTGAAAACAGTATCCAGCGTTCATAGTGATGACAATAAATATTAAATAAATATCACTCCTCTGTATAGAAAATTGACATAAACATATGAGAATCCATCAATATTTCTCCAAATGTGCATGCTTTTAAGCTAAAAGGCTATATGAAATGCCATAGAGGTAACATAATTGTTTAGACTGAACACAAATACATTATATTTTAAAGTATATAATAGAATACCATTATTTTAAATTGTAATAATATTTCACAGCATTGCTGTTTTTTCTGTATGTTTGATATACACCATGATGAGCTTGAGACATGATCACAGAGGGTTTTTTCACAGCCTACCTGACTGAAAGGCCTCATTAATATGCAGGTCATTACAACTCATTATGTGATTCTTTTGTCTTCTCAGGTGTAAATGACCCATTATTCATGATGATTCACGCCTCCATGCATACTGTGTTTCTTGACAAAAAGTGTCTTAACAAAAACGAAATCAATATATTGTTATAAATGAAAGACTAGGCAGCATAGTTTTTTACATAATTTTGAAGCAAAAACTCTAGTCTACAACCTCCAATACCCAGAAGTCTTGTGAACACAGATTTAATATATATTTGTTGGCTTTATTTCAGTGACTTAAGTTTTTTTATTTTTTTAATAACCACACATAAACGTTATTCCTCTAAAAACACAAACATGTACATACATGTTCCTCACATATTATTGTAGGTTAAGCTAAAGCTTAGACTTTACATTTTTTTTATAGTTATTTTTTATTTCAGTTAACGTTTACTTCAAGTAATGAAGATTTCTTTGGTTTTAGGTTTTGTTAAGCCTTATACTTGTAAATGTATTGATTGTATCAAATAATGTTCTTAGTCTTTCCTTCCTGTGACAGAAGATACAGTAGTTTACTATGAATTAAATAGAAATTAAACTACAGTTTATTGTGTAAACAAAATAACAATGATCAGGAAAAAATCATTATAAACCATCCCGAAATACACCATGACTCTTATTCTGAAATGTCTGCAGTATGCACTGTAGCAGGCTACTCATGAGGGAGATAAAATATGCATTCTTACATCCGTCTAAAACATACTACCATATAAACATCGAGTAGAAAACATTGTCATAATTCATCAACATTAGCTTATAAACAATCGCTTGGTATAAATATGCGCTATTCATTAATTGTGAAGCAGTCTGAAGTGCTGCTGCGCGAGCCTGTAGAGCGCGCAACAGCGCCGCGCTTCCCGCGGATAGATCAGCACATTACACTTCAAATGTGCGCATCTTCCACACAGCACAGCAGTCCTGACTCTTTCATTTTTGTCTCGTTTTTATTCGTTGACGAAAATTAGAGTAGATTTTAGTTAGTTTTAGTCATTCAAAATGCATTTTTATTTAGTCAGCGTCTCGTTTTCATCCGTGAAAAAATGACGTTGACGAAAATTATGACAAATTATTCATCAACGAAATTAACACTGTGCTGAATACAGTGAAATGACACTTTTTCCATTAATATGTTTATGAACAACTGAAAAAAGCACAAATGTCAGGGCATGTCAAAACTTCTCCAGGGCCCCGAAAATCCTCAGACCCCAGAGGGTTAATGAATACTAATCACAAATAAATTAGACCTATCTAAAGAAACGTTGAAATGTCAGGTTTTAAATCATGTAAGTCAAATCAAAAACAAATATTCTCTGTTTATGTAATCTGAATGAAAAGAGAGACATGTCAGACGTCCGTGAGTCAGCTCATTATCCGCTAATGCGGCCACGCCCACGGAGCGAGTGCTATTCAGATGCAAATTCATGTATATGAGTAGGCTTTGATGTATCATGAGGCAATACATGTATACATCATCGCAATCGTGTATTTATTATCTTGAAAAGTGTCTATCTGCATGTTATAGCCATGGTTAGCGATCTCTGGAAGCCTCTGTTAGTTCCTGGAATGTCACATGGTATGCCTGTTCGTCTAACGAGTCATTTGTGGACTAAAGGTGTACAGAGCGCCCTCCGGCTGCAAGTATGAATTGAAAACACAGTATCCAGTGCTCATAGTGATGACAATAAATATTAAATAAATATTACTCCTCTGTATAGAAAATTGACATAAACATATGATAATCCATCAATATTTCTCCAAATGTGTATGTTTTTAAGATAAAAGCCCTGATGGATGTTTTTTTGTCAAAGGTAACATCTCCATTTTTCATACTCATAACTCCTGATGCATATTAACAAATTACGGTCACTATAAGATTTTAAGAGTAAAACAGAGGTCAAAATGTAAAGCTTGAGTCTTTTAAATGATGTATAGTTTGCCAACTGCACATTAACATTTAGGCTATATAATATAACAAATATAATAGCCTATATGAAATGCCATAGAGGTAACATGAATGTTCAGACGCTTTGCATCATAGAAATACATTATATTTTAAAGTATATTAAAATAGAAAACCATTATTTGGTTTGAGACTTGAGACTTATTTTAAAAACATTATAACAGTAATGCGTCCAATCTTTTGACTTGTACTGTAATTTAACCTAGGCCTATACAAAATTTTCTTCACATGATGTGCAATAATACGTGCATGCATGAGATCACAAAAATCATGTTTTTTTGTCAAGAGTGGACATTATATTAACATATTCCTGTTATCAGCATGATCACAGAGGGTTTTTCACATAGCCTACCTGACTGAAAGGGCTCTGTACAAAAGGCCCTCAATCAGTCAAGCATGTATATAGTTAAATGGAAAGTATTACCTATTACGTCCAATAGGTGGCAGCCTACCCTTAACTCAAGTTCAGTGCAAGTGTTGCATCAGCCAGAACTCCGGTGACGTTAGGAGAAAATTGCCAATATCTTTGATCAGATTTGAACTGTTATCATCTGTTTCTAGTTGGTGTGCGTCAATGACGACATGTAAGCGTGATGTTTATTATTATTGTTACTTTGTGATCGTTTATTCACCGTACAGTATCGTGATAAGTGATGACTCATCCGTAAGCTAAGCTAATGATGACTGTTAGTGAAAGACGTCATTTGTATGACATTTTGTCGATCGCTATGTGATTATTAAGTCACTATTCATGCTGTAATCATTTAATTGATACAACTGATTACTTTATACAGAGAATTGTTGACCTACTTTTAATTTATATTATCTTAATATTGTTTTAATGTTTGTTTTTTCTGTTTATTTAGAACCACACCTTCACACCTGTATACAGATAACAGATAACACATATTGTGTAGTTTGGAATCCCTGTATGCCATACCGTGCTGATTGCTAATCCTAATTACTCCAGTAAATCTACATCAACCAGATTCTGTCTCCCTGAGTCGTGACTGACGTCCTGTAGTGAATGCAACTTACAACCAGTTAACATAGTCATTCCTACCTCTTCCTAACAGGCTCATTATGCGGGTCTTTGTCTTCTCAGGTGTGAGTCACAAAATTATTCATGAAGATTCATGCCTCCATGCATACTGTGTTTCTTGACAAAAAGTGTCTTACAAAATTTAAATCAATATATTGTTTTATATGAACGAGTAGGCAGGATTATTTTTACATCGTTCTGAAGCAAAAACTCTAGTCTACAACCTCCAATACCCAGAAGTCTTATTTCAGTGACATGTTTTTTTGTTTTTTCAATAACCATGCATAAACATTATTCCTTCAAAAATATAAACATGTACATACATGTTCCTCACATATTATGGTAGCCTAGTTCATGCTGAATACAGTGTAATGACACTTTTTCCATTAATATGTTTATGAATAACTGAAAAAGCACAAATGTCAGGGCATGTCAAAACTTCTCCAGGGCCCCAAAAATCCTCAGACCCCAGAGGGATAAAGAGGTGAGGAACTGAGCAATCAAATTTTCCTTGAATTTTTGACATATAAGAGGTCATCATACTGTAAGAATATCCTGTAAGTTTTAGAGCTGAAAACGTCCTTGTTAGTCCAATAAAAGCTTTCTGAACCAGACCCAAACGACAGGATTTACAAAATGGGGATCTATGACGTTAAAGGGCAGCAAGCACCGCCTCTGCAGAAGAAGATCAACGCCTACTTCATCACTGCCTGTTTAGCCACGGCCACCGATTCCTGCATGACATGCAGTAGAATAGATAGCCTAAGTAACATAGGCCTATGTGGTGCTAAATCAGATCAAGCTACCAAGCAATAAACATGGCGTTGTGGATTACAAAATATTGTGCAGTGCCTGGACTCAACAGTAATGCAACATGTAACTGTGTTAATTCTAATGCCTGATCTGAAATGTAATGATTCATGTACAGTCATGTTCTTTGTCTGTGTGTCAGTAAATCAAACCTGTGACTAAACGTCAACTTGCGTTGTTTCTCTTAGTAGGATGAAAATAATCTATTATTTAACAGTGATTAAATTATATAAAGAAAGCGATCAAATAAAGCTCCCTTTGAAATCATTGGAGCAGTGCGCGCTGAAGCAAGTTTATCAGTGACTGATGTGCAAAACTCCTGTTTTATTCAACAAATCTCTTAGTTATATCACGTTTGCACTGTTAGTGAAGATGAAAGCATTTGTTAGTGTACAGACATTGAGTTGCAATGACAAGATCACTGCTTTCATGCGCTCAACAACATGTCTATGATCGGCGACCGTGTTCATCTCCGCAACCTTTTATGCCACAATCTAAATATAATGCCATAGATCTAAATGTAATGCAACACTTTTCACGATTAGTTGAGACCTTGAGAGCTATAATACCTTGAGAGCTGTAATAGTAAAAATGTGCTAAAAAGAGAGAGTAATACTTGGCTATTTCAAATGGAGAGATGTTAGCTAATCACAGCAGTGGGTGTTTACACTGAAGTCTCACAGCAGACATGCCCCTTTCAAACCAGAGGACTAAAATCAGGGTAGGAAAAATGCCTTTTATTTATAAATTATGACAATTTTGGATGTAAAAAAAAACCATACTGACGTTATAAGTGCACCCCAGGAAACATTATAAAACAATAAAACAATGCAGTTCATGACCCCTTTAAGCCATCTGTTAAGACAAATGCCTGAAAAGACAACACAACCTAAGCCACAAGAAAGTAAAGAGTCTTTGATCTCCAGATAAAAAAAGACAGAGACATTGCAGGCCTGTTTTCTCTAAGTGACCTCTGAGTGACACAGTTGAAACTTTACAGAAAAACACACAGAGACTACAAATAAACTTCATCAAAGTGTTCCAAGGTCATTCTAAACGGACTTATCAAACATCATTCAACAGCATAATTCTATATCATGTCTACACATTCTACATGTGACCATGTGTGTTTAGAACACTCAAAATTCATGTAAATGTTATAACTATTGAATGGTTGAATGAAAGTATGCCTTGTTTGTTATGAATTTAAACCTCTATTTAGGGCTGTCATGATATTAGATTTTTCACACCACGGTTATTGTGGCCAAAAGAATTCACGATATTGATATATCGCGATATCTATAGAATCCTTTGGGGGGAAAATGTATCAGTCTAAATAATTTTTACTTTGTTTATTTAGTTTTTCTCTATCAGGGTTGCTGCACATTTTTGTAAGTCAAATTTAAGGCTTTTTAAGACCTGAAGAAATAAAAATTAATACTAGCCTAGTAGCCTATATATATCTTTGTGACACAGAATGAGAAGTGGCATTAATATATTTACACAGCATTTACAATTTGTCTACATAAATTTAGTTAAATATTTAAATATGGATTTTTTTCTAATTTTAACTTTTTAATTAAAATGTACTTTAAATATGAAACTAAACTGCCAGTAAGGTGGCAGCAAGTCACTGGCTTAATGAGTGAGTGAGTCGTTTATTTAACCCATTTATTCAAATGACTGATTCATTCAGGAAGCAAGCAACCATCTTTATTGAATGGGTCATTTAATCATTAAACTGATTCGTTCAAAACGCAGATTCAGTTAGTATAACAAAAACATTTCTGTCTGTTGCATGGGGGCTCTGTTCTGCTGCTCATAATTTTGAAAATTTCATTGGCGAAATAAAGGGGGAAAAAAACAATATTAACAATACTGTCTAAAATGTAACTCACATTGTTCATTTTATTAATTTATAAATTAAATGAACATTGCATTTGTGCTGATTTGGGGAAAACGGCACTCTTGCTCATGTGATATTGTAATACAACTACTTATCATATGATATAATGACAAAAACTCGTCGGGGAAAAAATGGCCGTGTATCTTGAATTTTGAGGGCATATAACTGCATGCATAGCTACATCACGCTGAGTTAGACAAGTAAAGAAAACGCTGTACTTATTAAAAGAATCATCCTTTATTTAAATACATGAACACAGAAGATCGCTGTTAACAGGTTAATATAACATTTCCCATTCCATGACTAGTAGAATAATCTTAAATTACTCTCTGTAAAATGGCATAATCTGCATGGTGATGGACACAGAGGTGGGTAAAAAGGTTGGTGGTGTTGCCACCCTACGCACTGACTGTAGCTAGGCAAATTCTGCAGATTGGGCTTATTTCTTGGAAGCCGAAAAACTCCCACACTGGCGAGATTACTTTTTTCGGGTGTGGACAGAGCCTCTCACTCTCCCGCTCAGACGACATGGTTCTTCTTCTTCTAAAGTGGCGCGCGCTGCATCTTCTTCTTGTTTGACAGGTGTCAGCGTTAAGGTGCAATACCGCCACCTGAGAAGTCAACCAGGTACTGGCGCTGGAGTATTTACATGTCATTATATCATAAGCGTCCTATTCATTTTAAATATTGCGGTTATCGCCAATACCAGTATATTGTCACACACTAAATTAACACAATATCGATATTTCATGCTTTGAATATCAAGATTATTGTCAATACCTTTATATTGTGACACCCCTACCTCTATTCCTGATTCAGAGTATGGCTTGAATGAAATCTGTGTAAAATGTATCATATTCTGTTTAATAGAAATCATGTCTAACTCTCTGTATTTTCTGCTGAGAGCAGGAATTCAAGATAACACTTAGTTTATGATCATGGGATGGGAAAAGCCACCTTTGAAACAAAGATGATACCTGATAAGTCAGAGCTCCTCAAAGAGGTGGGACAAACACCTAAGGATAAATAGTCAGATCAGAATGACAATGTTCAGAACAAAGAAGAATAAGAGCAATATGGCTTAAGACAAAGAACAGACAATGAAGGGCAGACAAGCAGTTTTCATTCAAGCCATCCAAATTCTCACTCACTCACTTTTCTTTTACTTTATCTTCCCTTTCTTTTACATTGAGAATCTCGTGTTCCAAGTTAAGTTTTTCCACAAAGTTTAACCAACGACTTTTGCCACCTCAACTTTAAACTCCAGCCATGACAAGAGACTCTATTCATTTGCCAGCATGCCCGAACATGACTGGCTTTTCCACAGCGAACTGGGAAAATCTTTTTCTCCAAGCCAAGGATGCTGACAAGGGAATCTGCCTTCAAAGACACTGACAAGCAAGTGCCTCCAGATTCTATAGCTGAACTGGTGCATTAAATTAGTGATTCATGGGTTGTTCATGTCAGGTCTTATGAAATGAATATTTAGCTAGAAATCATGCTCATCATTTCATTTCATTCTCTCTTAAAACTATTTCTTTCTCAATTCCCTTCTTTCTGCAACTTGTATGAATGTGTGTGTATGTGTGTGTTTGTGTTAGATATTAGTTTGTGTTAGAATAATCAATAAAGTCTCTTGCATTTTTAAAGAGAAGTGTCTTGTGTTATGTGCTTAATAATTGAATGCCTTAAACTGCAATGTAATGTTACCTTGCTAATAAATAGTGCTTTCAGCATAGTTTATCCTGAGCTTATTATGCAAGAGCTTATTATGACCCAAGCAAATGAACGCTGGACGATTCAGTTGCTCGGTCGTAAACTAAGTGACTCTTATTAAAATTCCCTATAAATTAATTAATTATTTCATTTGAGCTGATTTGTCTTACAGCTCTCAATGATGCAGTAAGAAGGGGTTCTTACTAGAACCAGGAAGTATGACCATATTAGCCTGGTTCTGTCAACACTGCATTGGCTCCCTATTAAACATCTTATAGATTTTAAAATCTTGCTAATTACTTACAAAGCACTAAAGCAGTTTAGCTCCCCAGTACGAGCTCTTAACACATTATAGTCCTTCATGTCTATTGCGATCTCAGCATTCTGGCCAGTTAAAGGGTTAGTTCACCCAAAAATGAAAATTCTGTCATTTATTACTTACCTTCATGTCGTTTCACACCCGTAAGACCTTCGTTAATCTTCGGAATACAAATTAAGATATTTTAGTTGAAATCCGATGGCTCTGTCAGGCCTCCATAGGGAGCAATATCACTTCCTCTGTCAAGATCCATAAAGGTACTAAAAACATATTTAAATCAGTTCATGTGTGTACAGTGGCTCAATATTAATATTATAAAGCAACGAGAATATTTTTGGTGCAGCGAAAAAACAAAATAATATTTAATTTTAATAATAAATAATATTAATATTTAGTGATGGCCGATTTCAAAACAATGCTTCAGAATGCACCGGAGCATTGTGAATCTGTGTGTCGAATCTGCAGTTCGGAGCGCCAAAGTCACGTGATTTCAGCAGTTTGGCGGTTTGTCCCGCGATCCGATTCATGATTCGATACACTGATTCATTTATGCTCCGATGCTTTCTGAAGCATTGTTTTGAAATCGGTCATCACTAAATTAGTCGTTATTTTGTTTTTTTGCCGCACCAAAAGTATTCTCGTCGCTTTATAATATTAATATTGAACCACTGTACTCACATGAACTGATTTAAATATGTTTTTAGTACCTTTATGGATCTTGACAGAGGAAGTGACATTGCTCCCTATGGAGGCCTCACGGAGCCATCGGATTTCAACTAAAATATCTTAATTTGTGTTCCAAAGATTAACGAAGGTCTTACGGGTGTGAAACGACATGAGGGTGAGTAATAAATGACAGAATTTTCATTTTTGGGTGAACTAACCCTTTAATAATACCTAGAATATCAAAATCAACTGCAGGCGGTAGATTCTTTTCCTATTTGGCACCTAAACTTTGGAACAGTCTTCCTAGCATTGTAAGGGAAGCAGACACACTCTGTCAGTTTAAATCTAGACTAAAAACGCATCTCTTTAACCTGGCATACACATAACACATTATCAATTTATATTTTCACATCCATTAAAGGATTGTTAGGCTGCATAAATTAGGTCAGCCAGAACCAGGAACACTTCCTATAACACCAGATGTACTTGTTACATCATTAGAATATGCTAATATTAGTCTCTCTGTTTATCCCGAGGTTTACCGTAGTCAGCCGGATCCGGGCCATACCCAGATGAGATGGAGGACCCGTGCCTAGACACAACCACAATGCATCACATCATTGCATATTCATGCACTGTTCGTTGTTGGTCAGAGGAGGACTGCTTTCCCCCCCACAACTGAGCCTGGTTTCACCCAAGGTTTTTCTCTCTCCATTTTTGTCACCTGATGGAGTTTGGGTTCCTTGCTGCTGTCATCTCTGGCTTACTTAGTTGGGGACACTTGATATTCAACATTTTTGATCTGCTATTATTTTCTAGTGCTGCTGTGCAGCCAAAATTATTTTCCTGTTATCACAGTAAAGCTGCTTTGACACAATCTGCTTTGTAAAAAGCGCTATATGAATAAAGGTGACTTGACTTGACATGCATGCTCATGCAGTCCTTACACATTTCTGTAATAAAGGATAAATGCAGGTCAAATATGCAATCCTTATAATCTCTCTGCCACAGCATGGAAAGGAAAAACAGAAGGCTCACAGGAGCAGGGCAGTTATGTACACTCATGCAACCAAAACAGATCTAATCTGTCATTGGTGCAGGCTATAACTTTCCACAACTCCTGATTGTTATTATGATAATAACAACTACATTACCTTTCTATTTCTAATTCCTCAGAATGAGATAAATAACAAAGAACAATAAGATTATTTGAGTCAACAAGAGGAGCCAAAAAAGGTGCTCAACTCTCATCCCTCAAGAGAGAGTTAAGCCCACGTGGAACCAATTACTGCAACCGCATCGATAAAAACGTGAATTTAACCTCAAGCACACTAGTTCGAATAACAGATTCTATCATTCTGAAAAGAATCATACAAGAACAGATGTGAATGCATCTCTATGAATGCCTTAAAGTGTTAGTTCACTCAAAAATGAAAATTCTGTCATTAATTACTCACCCACTGTCGTTCCACACCCGTATGACCTTTGTTCATCTTCGGAACACACAAATTAAGATTTTTTATAAAATCTGATGGCTCAGTGAGGCCTCCATTGACAGCAAGATAATTAACACTTCCAAATGCCCAGAAAGATACTAAAAACATATTTAAAACAGTTCATGTGACTACAGTGGTTCAATCTTAATGTTATGAAATGACGAGAATACTTTTTCTGCACCAGAAAAACAAAATATTGACTTTATTCAACAATATCTAGTGATGGGTGATTTCAAAACACTGCTTCATGAAGCTTCAAAGCTTTATAAATCTTTTTTTTCGAGTCAGTGGTTCGAAGCGTGTCTCAAACTGCCAAAGTCACGGCCCCCAGTTGTTACAATTGTGGTTGCTGAGCAGAGATGAGGCAGAATCAGACTTCTACAATCGATGGGGTTTCGGAGTCCGGGACAGGCGTGAACTATAACATTACCTCCCCCTCCCAGTAGGCGCGTCCTCGTGCCTACACTCTAAAAAATGCTGGGTTAAAACAACCCAAGTTGGGTTAAAAATGGACAAACCCAGTGATTGGGTTGTTTTGACCCAGCTGTTGGGTTGAATCTTTAACCCAACCTACTGGGTAGTTTTATTTAACTCAACTGATGTTTAAAAATTACTTTATTGATCACTTAAAATGAACCCAAAATAGGTTGGAAATTAACATTTATTAATATGTTTAATTAATAATAATTAAATAATAAACTGGAATAGGCTCGTGGGCGGGAATGGGCTCATGGGCTGAAGCGGGCTCGTCGGCTGGAGCGGGCTCGTGGAAGACTGGAGTGGGCTCGTGGAAAGCTGGAGCGGGCTCGTGGAAAACTGAAGTGGGCTCTTGGAGGGCTGGAGCGGGCTCTTGGAGGACTGGAGCGGGCTCGTGGAGAACTGGAGCGGACTCTTGGAGACTTGGAGCAGACTCTTGGATACTTGGAGTGGACTCCTGGAGAACTGGAGCAGGCTCTTGGAGACTTGGAGCGGACTCTTGGAGACTTGGAGTGGGTTCTTGGAGAACTGGAGCGACAGGTTCACTCCGAAAATCAATGAGCCACTGGTCCTCCTCTGGTGAGGGTTTAGGCTTCGCGGCGGCCATTAAGCTTTGTGGTCCGGGCGCGACATCGGCCATCTTGCCCTGTGGCACTGGCGTGGAATCGGCCATCTTCTTTGGCGGCTTGTGCTTCGTGGCGGCCACTTTGTTCAGTGGCTCTGGTGCGGCAGCGGCCATTACTTGTGGCTGCTTGAGCTTTGCGGCGGCCATTTTCTTAGGCAGTTTGGGCTTTGTTGTGGCGGCGGCCATTTTCTTTAGTGGCTCTGACATGGCAGCGGCCATCTTCTTTGGCGGCTTATGGTTCACGGTAGTCACTTTGTTCAGTGGCTCTGGCATGGCAGCGGCCATTTTCATTGGCGGTTTGGGCTTTGGAACAGGCAGGACAGAATGGGAAAACCAACTGGGGGGATACGTGGAGGAAACTGGCTGAGGGTGAACTGATCAGGCCGCATGTTTTTCTGAGGGTACCGGACAAGGAAGACACGTTTTCTCATGAACCTCTTCAATTTCGAAATCAGAACCATTTAAAATGAGAATCAGATTAATAGACTTGACTAGGGAAAAGAAACAGGCAGGTTCACTATAATGAATTGTGTCCTCGTCCAGGCCCATCAGAAAACACGCGTTAAACGGGGCATCTGGCCAGTTCAACAACCAAGAGAGCTCAGAAAATTCCTCCACGTACCTCTCCAGTGGGTGACCATCCTGCCGAAGATCTCTCAGACGATCCACCGCTGAAACATCTTCGCTGGGAGGCACGGGAGAGATAGGGACCAGGAAGATGCCCATTTTGTAGAAGTCCTTACTGTTCGGTCCATTCTTCTGTTACAATTGTGGTTGCTGAGCAGAGATGAAGCAGAATCAGACTTCTACAATCGACGGGGTTTATTAAACAAAGGATTTTATCAAAAATATCTTAATTTGTGTTTCGAAGATGAACAAAGGTCTTACGGGTGTGGAACGACATGAGGGTGAGTATGTTACGGATACCAGACTTGGAGAAAGAGATCAGTTTGAACCAGACAGGTATTTATTGAGGTAGTGGTAAAATGACGTGAAACAGGCTGGAGAACAACAGTCTTTACTGTATACCAGGAATTTGGAGTGGATGGATGAAGGAGACGCTGGAGAGCACGGGGAGATCGCAGGAGGAGAACGGGAATTCACAGGAGAATCCAGGAATAATAAACAGGTAAGAAACATAGGTTTTTAGAGTCATTTTCCACATTGGAGACCAGACGATGAAGGAGATGAATGATGGTGAATATATAGGGAGGATAATGTAACAATATTTATTAGCTCAAAAGGGGAAATATTAATAATTAGTCATAACTCGTTATGATTTATTATAAGTATTTGAATCAGTTAATCAAATTAACTTAATGTAGCTGAATTAATACTACAATCAATTAATCTGTTCGGCCAGCGAAGACTCAGTATTAATTGTCTATCAACTCTTATAGAAAGGATATTTTCCGTGGCCACAGAACATCGCTTTCTTAGCACGTAGCTGTGGTCGAATTGTTATCAGGGACATTGGTTTTATAAGCAGACCAGAATCAACTCGCAAGAGTGTGCACACCACTTTTATTTAACTAACAAACACAAACATACCATTCACGCAGTGAGAGAGTGGAAAATGAATTTGAACCATATCATAGCACTGGAATGAAACTATGGAAAGGGTAAATTAACAATTGCTGGATGAACCATCACTTTCAATACTATAAAGCACCTTTGTTAAAAGGGGTTCACAATCTTAATACTAAATTGCCATTTAGTGTTCAAACGATACTTGCAAATGCCTTAGCTTTCCAGATCTGCAGGCTCAGGAGAAAATCCTTGATGGTTCTGTCCGCTGGCGTGGAAGTTGTAATCAATATCGTTGGCATTGATGAAGAAAGTTAAGACAAACTTTGCGCTGTTAATTTGACTCGCTGCAGTTGTGCATGGATTGAAGTGAAATGGAGGCCTACCAGCCCAGCTCGGGCCGGGTGGCCCTCATGTTGTATCAACAGGAACAAGAACAAAGAACCAGAAGAACTAACTAGAAGAACTAACTCAGATCTGCTCAGAGCTATTTAACTTCTCCAGACAGTCGACACCTTCAAATCTTGGCTTGACCAATGAGAAAGGTGCAATTCTCTGGCGGGGGATTTCCTTTGTTTGAAAGGGAATTAACTTGCATGGGGGAGTTCACTTGAAAGTTTGCGTCCATTTATACTCTTATAAATATAACAAACATACAATGCATTCTATGGTATGGTGATGTCCACCAAAGTGTAAGTCATTAAACAAGGAGTAATTTGATATTAAACTTCACCTAGCTGAAATAAATTATCTCATAGTTCCAACTTTCAGGCATGCATAACACTATACAACATCCGAAAGAACAATATACAAACAGTAATAATACAAAAGTTGTACTGGGGAAATGCATGTTCATTCATTTAGACAAAGTTGTCAATGAATTAGTGGCATAGATTCCATGTTTATAAACCAAATGATTCTGATGACCTGTGTTTTCCTGATAAAACACTGTCTTTGAAGTGTAGGTGAAGAGCAAATGGTGATAGCACTCAGTGGGGAAGCCAGACCTTACGGAGCCTGCATGGGTGATTGCCTTGTACAATTGTGTTTATATCACCAGATGCAGTGCAGTGAGGAGGAACAGGTGTGGCTGGTTAGAATTCCGGAGACTCTGATCTTTGAATAGGCATGGTGGTAGAGCCTGGCGAAACCATGTCAGAGTACTTAATGACAGAATTTTTGGGTGAACTAACTCTTTAAACTCCCTCGAGAGCTGAACATGCTCATGCAAATGCTAACTACTATCCTGCAAATGCATCCTATTGTTTGCTAGCACATCTGCATGTGCAGTCTGTGAACGAACTACATTCGATTTCAGTCCATTCAGGTAATACATTTTACAACCAAACAGATTATTATGCCATGATACCACTACTACAAAGTATGACATTACAATTGTTTTGGACATATACCTTAATTTATACATTAAATGAATAAAAACCCGCCAACCCACAGCAACCTGTTCATCTTGAAAACGAATGTCTTTGCTTAGACACAGTTAACCAGTTTACATGTGTAAGACTAATGCCAGACTGTCTGGACCAAGAAAAGGCTACTCTTTGAGAAAACAAAGGAAATTAACATTTGAAC
Source organism: Ancherythroculter nigrocauda (assembly GCA_036281575.1). NCBI lineage: Eukaryota > Metazoa > Chordata > Actinopteri > Cypriniformes > Xenocyprididae > Ancherythroculter > Ancherythroculter nigrocauda. Next base: position 21,557,803 of record VTFQ01000011.1, on the reverse strand, counting down.
TCTCTCTTGCAAAATTAGCATTCCCATACGAGACGTAATCATACTGAGTCGATCACACCTCAGAATTGCCTTAATCTACATTTCCCTTCCTTCACCCCCTCTTCCTCCATCTCTTCTCTCTACATATGAAGATGACCTGAAATTCACCCAAAATCTATATGGTTCAATTTGAACAGTTATCATGCAACATTATACATGTTTGGTATCATTTGAAATGTCTCAGTGCGACTGGTACAAAGGTCTCATTCCCATAAACCAGAAGGTAATAAAGGTTTAAAGATTTTAGAGATATTTTGCTCTCTGTAATGGGTGTGTCCAACTTCACAGGGTCTTTCATGCAAATGGCCTTCTGTCCCCAAAAAGGTGTAAACTACTCAGTCCAAAACTGATGCAAAAACTTGGGAAAATGAGATCCAGGCAGATGATAAAGTTGATGGAAAATTATTTATTCTTTACAATTAAATTTAGCCTCACACGCAAACTTTAATCGATAATGAAAATATTTAATAAAACCAAAAGGTAAAATAACAGCCATAAAGAAGCAGTCAATAGTTAATAATAAAATTTAGAGTATTGTAAACTCCAGAGTATTGTATCTAATAGATGAAGATCAAAAAGAGCAATAATTAAGACATTTGCAGATAAGAGTCAAGAAGTAGAAGCCAAGGAGAGCAAAGGAGGGAAAAAGCTGAATTATCAATGAGCCGGTCAGCTTTATACCATGAGCATATAGGGAAATTTACATCCCACACAAACGGATGTTTTTGTTAAAAGAAAAGGTTAAATGGTTTTACCCAGTGTCAAAAATAGATATGAGTTGTTTTGACCCCCTTTGGGAATTTTGCAAATCTTACCCTTTTAAATGTCATCACGAAAAATAACAGACATATTTTGATCAGATTCAAATGAGCAATAATTCTGAAAAACACCACTTCTGCCATATTTGGCAGGCATCCAATGTCTAACCACAAACGTGTCAGCGTGACCTGTCACACTAGAACACTTGAAGAACAATTGAACATAGCAATCACACTTTTATTTAACTTTTAAGATTTAGTGCCTTGCAAGGACATCAATACACAAAAGAATAGGTCATGACCGAATATAACTTCATCCATTAGATAGAACACTCAAAATGATGAATGCAAATTCCAATTGTGAAGTCATGTTTCCATTTGAAAGAAGTTTCTGTCTTGGTCTGAGTATTTAAAGAGATGTTGCAGGAGGCTCAGGGCGCGATCCAGTAAGATCAGCCCTCATTGCTGGGTGTCCTTCAGACACTCAGCAATGTGTATTTTTCTAAATGTCAGGTATGCATCTTTTACTCTTTTTCTGAGCATTTGATGTTTTGTATTGATCATCTTTGAATTAATTATGTAATTGGCATGATACATTTACCTGACTAATAAATTGTTATATTTGGCTTTATTCTGACTTACTCTGAAATTATTGACTCTATTAGATTATAAATCCATAATCCCACAAATCTACGCTCAGGTTAGTAACGGACTAAAGTACAGTTTAGGTGGAGCAGAGGGGCACACCAACTGATACTTTAGAGCTCCGACTGACACATTGGCATTAGTTATGTATACTTAGACTGTGTAGGCTAGTGTAGTGCTTCAGAGCCATTTTCCGTTCAGAACATCATAGGGTTGTCAGACCAATCTGAATAGGGTGAGCCTCAACCTCTGATTACTGTAATATTATTCTAACTAAGTGTACGGGGGAAACCACAGCATGATTATATAAAGTTACCATAGAAAGGTTAGGTTGGTCAGCTTGGTTCTATTGTAATGGTCATGACCTCTGGTTAGATATAGTCTTGCTTTAATTCAGTGGGTTCAGATCTATGGGGACTAAATAACGTACTTTTAGAAATAAGCAAGCATGGTGCGGCGTCTAAAAGTATTAGTCATCGCCTCTGTCTAATGACCAAGACTGACGAGTTTGTGTATACGAGATCGCATACCCGGCCGGTGCGAGACTCAAAAGTGTTATAAGAATCCAAATAAACGAGTACAACAAGAGTAAAGTGTTAAAAAGAATAATCAAATGTAGAGCTAAATTATTATACAAATGACCAATAATCAGTTGACATTCTAAACTAAATTCGAGGTCATAATAAGATGGAGTCAGATATAAGTTTACTTGGAATTAAACTACTTTGCCACACTGAAGACCAAACGCGCAAGAAACCTTCCCCGCCTGGTGGGAAACCATCGTTGGGCCGATCGGGCGGGCCTTACACATGCGCCTGCAGAAATATACATTTGATTACATTTTTGAGAACAGACGGAAGAATGTTCTGTCATCTGTATCTGTCAATGTTCATTTGATCATTGTTTTGTGTTCAGATATTCAGTAGCGGTTATGAGTGTGAGCATGTGAAGAGTTTTCACTGTTAGTGGTTCCTGCTGTGTTTTGATTCTGTTCAAATAACACAAATTCAATATCTATCTAAATATTAATATCTTATTTTACTGTTGTTATATATGATACATTTGCAGGATGGGAAATTTTAGTTTTTCCTGTAACAAACCAAAAGAGTCACCCACTCTCCATGTAGTCATTCCCAGCAAAGCAATCCCCTAGGTGTCACAGTTTTTATGTGGACATTCCAATGTTGGTCATAAAAAGACACTTGCAAGGGCCAGGGTGCATTTCTATTGGCTAGGGACATAGAAAACTACTGCCAAGAGTGTGTATCATGCCAGACAAGATCAATGACATTCCCACATTGAGTTGCTCCCCTACAGACTATTAATGCTAATTGCCCTTTTGAAAAGTTGGCAGTTCTTCCTGTGACACCATCAGGCCATATATATATGGCCGTGTTCTCCAAGACTATTTCACCAAGTATGTGATTTTGGACCCTACAAAAGGTTGTAAAGCTGTAATGGAACAGTATGTAACAGAGCATGACATACAGTTCAATCAATCAATCAATCAAACAAACTTTATTTATAGAGCACTTTAAAACAACCAAAGTAGACCAAAGTGCTATACAGAAGAATATTTAAACATAAAATAAAATAAAATAAAATAAAAAGTTCAAGGCCATCAGTTTTTGACTGATCTAATCATAGAGTTATGTGTCACCAAAATTAGGACTTTTCCTATCATTCTGAAGGGACATTCACAAGGGAGATGGTTTAATGGAAAGGCCAGTTAAAGGGTTAGTTCACCCAAAAATGAAAATTCTGTCATCTATTACTTACCCTCATGTCGTTCCACACCTGTAAAACCTTTGTTCATCTTCGGAACACAAATTAAGATATTTTAGTTGAAATCTGATGGCTTCATGAGGCCTCCATAGGGAGCAATGACACTTCCTCTCTCAAGATCCATACTAATACTAGGTACTAAAAGCATATTTAAATCGGTTCATGTGAGTACAGTGGTTCAATATTAATATTATAAAGCGACAAGAATATTTTTGGTGTGCCAAAAAAACCCAAAATAACGACTTATATAGTGATGGCCGATTTCAAAACACTGCTTCAGGAAGATTCGGAGCATAAATTAATCAGTGTTAAAAAAAATGAAAATGAAAATTTTCATTTTTGGTTGAACTAACCCTTTAAGTAAAGGTCTGTATCAGCAAACAGAGCCAAGGGATACCATGTTGAGGTCAGTCCAGTTCTCTTACAATACTAGTGTACACAGCAAACTGTTCAGCCTACTGATGGTTATTCTGTACTATACACTATTCAGCCAAAAGTTTTTCCTGAAAAGACACTGCAAGTCATACATCATAACAGTCTAAACTATACCTGTCTTCCACATATCAGTTGAGACAAACAGTATCGGTCGAAGTGGGCCGATATGGACCGGTATGCAGCACCGGCACTATATAAGCTATAGCATACCCTCACTTTTTCTTGTGCACCAGCAGGGTTGGGCAAAAATACATCAAAATGTATTTTAAAATAAAATACCAAATACCTTAATTTTAAGTGTATCAAAATAAACTATAAAATACAGCAGCCACAACATGTATCAAAATAAACTACTGTATTTTTGTATTTTAAAAATACTAAAAAATACTTTTACAAGGGAGCATGAAATTTCTTCGCAAACCTTCCATCAGTTGGCCTATTTGATATATCCCTTCACCATTACACTGACTCAGCTGATTAAGTAAACAATGTTTGATAGCTTTTCTCTGCCTGAGTAATGCAATAAATCTGATATAAGCAACCAGTTAAAGGCACAATATGTACAGTAGGATTTTTGGATTCAAATTTCCAAAAAACACTAAATGTTATATACAGTCAAACCAAAATGTATTCAGACACCTTGAACATTTCATTCATTAATACAGTTTATTCACTATATGACAAAGATCTCAGAGTTAAACTGTGTAAGAAAAAATTATCTCATGTCAGATAACACTGAAGCAAAACATGGTCAAAGTGGTTAAAGTGTCTAAATAATTTTTGGTTCCAAATTTGTATCACATTCACTGGTAGTCCACTGTATGAAGAATTTTTGGGTATGATAAGTCACAGTTTACTTTATTTTGCTTACATAAATTAACTATAGTGTCCAGCACCCACTAGTAAAAATATATAAAAAATGTCTGAATAATTTTTGGTTTGACTGTATTTTGTTGACTTGTGTACTTACATTATCCCAAATGTTTCCAAGAATGTTTAAATCCAGAGAAATAAGCAATTTTAACCAGGACACGGGCTGCAACAAGTGTCTCATAGAAGCAAATGCAGAGTAGCATTATAACAACTTTCAACACACAAATGTATCTAATATGATAAACAGCTCTGCTTTACACATATGCTAGACTGAAAAAAGCGGAAGCTTCGACTGTGGCATAATAAAAGTCCTGCTGCTCTTGAGGCGTGTCGTTTTCGTCTCTCATTAGCAATGGCTCCAGCGGTCTCGTTCAGCTCCAACATCACTCGGCCCTGCTCTGCTTCATACTACAGTAACGTTAATAATCTCATCCATGAATATGATTTCTGCCTGAGTCCCATCCTGTTTCTTTTCCACTGGCTGTAGATGTGAAGAAAACACATCCCATGATTCCACAAAATCAAGGATACGCGACTGAATAAGCGACCTCTAGCGGCGAAAATTTACATATTGTGGCTTTAACAGATCAAATATTCACATATCCCTGTGATCGCCCAGATGAAGGTTAGTTTTAAAGTAACCATAATTGTATCCTAATTTAGTTGGTGTTTGGTAACGAAGGGCCTACTTTGCATCAGCAACACTGACTCAATGACAAACAAGTCATTTATAAGAAGACAACTGATGGCACCTGTATTAATAGCAACTAGTTTCTAACTAAATAATCAATTGATTGTTAATCATATATAGGGGGCTGCTGCTCAGTATAATAGTTTTCAAGAACATTATGTAAATTGGTAAACTAACACAAGGTGTGTGTTTATCGATAGATTGTCATGATATGTCATTGTCATTCCATTTACATAATGTAATGCAGGAGCGATACAAGACATTTCCCATCCACTGTAAAGTTTTCTCTGCATTCACCCCTCATCACTATTGTTTTCCTCCAGCAAAAACAGAATGTGAAGACACTTTAGAAAATGTCATTTTCATTTCATTAGAAAATTATTATTTTTTTTAAATAAAAGGTATTTTTGTGGATCTGGCATTAGATTAACATCATGCACAGAAATTATTAAAGACACAATCACGCTGTAAAAATGATTTGTTGGTTTAACTTAAAGTAGCCTAACCTGGTTGCCTTAAAATTTTGAGTTCAACAAAAAATTTGAGTTGATACAAAGAAATTAATCTATTCAGCAGAAACTCAAAATATTAGATGAACAATGCTTGTGAACCTAAGATGATTTGACAAGAGATTTGTGAAAAGTTGATAAATCATGAAGTGGCACTGTAAAATCACTGGATTAAAATAGGGCAGATTAAACATATTGCCAATCTAGACAATTACACTAATATAAGGTTTGTCTATCTATATTCTAAATTAATATTAATGAATATGACAATTATTTTGTTTATAATCACCTCCCCCCCCCCCCCCCCCCCCACACACACACATACATTACCAGCACTTTCCACTTAAAGCACAGTTTGATATTGACACAAAAGTGAGGGCACAGGCCTACAGAAAGATTTTATTGCCATCAGATGCAGGTTTGCACACTGCCAGCATCTAGAATGAGTTTGAACATTTTAGTATTCATAGCAGAGGGCTCTCTGGACTTGTTATATTTTACAATTTGTCAATTGATAAGATTTTGTAGGCTTTGCACGTGCACCCCTCAAAAGCCTGCAACCTAAATTTTAGTTGTAGTGCATCAGTAATCTGCACCTTGTTTTGTCTGTTTGATTAATGACATTGTTCCTTTCTGTATGTTGAAAACATGGATGTTTTCCTGCAGGGTAACTAATGTGAAGCCTTTTTCCCCCTTTTTTATATAATATTCATTGTATTCTATTTCTGCATATTTTTGTTATTTGTTTGTTATTTGTCATTATTGTTGAGTCCTTGGAGAGAGAGGATGACATGATATGAAGCTGGAGTGCAGGAAAAAAGAAGAAAGAGAGTGTGCAGGCATGGTATGGCCTTGCTCTGCTTCCCAGTTCTAACACTCTGCTCAATAAAATATTTTTGAAACCATCCCTTTGGCAGCTAAACCCCACACCTTACAATGTCAACTCAATGTCAACAATGTCAATGTCAACAATGTCAATAAAGTGATATCACAGATATTGAAGACAGTATGTGGGCTATATGAGTTCACATTTCTTTATGATTAATATCTTGATCACCCTAAAGGCAGGAACACAACAAGCCGACGCCAACAAATGGCGACAAAAGCAGACTGCGGGGTTGGCTCATGTCGGCAGCGTCTGGGTTCAAAGTTGCCCTGACACACCAAACTGACGCTCGACAGCCGACGGCCAAGTAGCATGCCTGTTCTGCGCCTGCGTAAGATGAAATACCTTTCCGTACCAGCAGGTGGTAGTAGCTGAACAACCAATCAGAATGATCAAATGGCCGACGGACCGATGAGCTCCAACGCCGATTCAACATGTCGAATTGGCCGGAAAAAAGCCAACGAGGACCAAATTCAGCTGACGATGCAGATCAAATTGAGAAACCGACCGTTGGCTTGGTGTGTTCCTGCCTTAAGATTGACTGGGACGCTCCAGATTTCTATCAAGAGTTCGAAAGATTCCAGATCACATTCATCTTCGATGGCCTGCTAACAGGGCAAACAGTGAAACAGTGTGCAGGCATGTGGATCGGCGAGCAAAGCAGAAAGATAATATAAAATGGAGATGATATGTTGATCGATGCGATAATAGCGGGTGTCAGGGAAAAGCGCATCCAAGACAGACTGTTAAGCCCAAAGTATACTTTGGCCATCCGCGTTCATGCACCGTCCGGATGATGAAAATTACAGGCTCGCAGACGTCCGCACACCCCATCCACGTGCAGCCAATTCCTGCGTTCCATTCGGAAAGGCTTATCCCTATGCCCTAATTTCTTCAAAAGGTTTACCCTCCGAAGTGAGAGCTTCAAAGGGAGAAAGGTTGTAGGGGTCAAAAAAACTCTTTTTTTGGAACGCACTTCTGCATCATCTTAACGAGACAATCAAAATGTGCAACAAAAGCGCCTATTTGATTGTCTCGTTAAGATGATGCAGAATTTTTTTGTACGCTGGTTGACCCCCCAAAAAAACATGCTTTTAACGATGAGTAGATTGTGCAAGCTGCGCCTTTTGTTTAACGTTAGTTCATTTATTTATTTATTTTTGGTTTATCGCACCATATTGTAAACTGTGTCTATATATTTGAAAAATTTGAATGGACTGATAAAGGTAGCTGTAAAGTATTTTTGTTGTCGTTTTGACCATAATAATGTACCAAATCTAACTTGTATAAATATTACAGTAGAATAGAAAAATACTATATATACGTTTATAGGTAAAATTGAACTCCGAGGATCACGGGAGCCCGAAGTTTCTATCAGTTGTACCCTTCGAAATCTTTCATTCCAAAGGTCCCATTGAAGTGGCCAGTTTTGAGCACTTCGGTTTGGAACGACCCTACAATATGGCTGCAATGACTGTTTTCACTTCGAAGTGCCCTTTGGAGGGCGATATATCCCGTTTGGAATGCACTGCAAGTTTCGAGACCGTGCAGCCCGTGAAGTAAAACAGAAGAATCCACTAGGTGGCAATACGCACAGTGCTGCGCATAGTGTACAGTCGTCGAAGAAGAGTGTGGAAAGAGCGATTCAAAAACAAGACGAGTAAACATAGAAGCTTATGCTTCTCCATCATTTTTGATTCTTGTTCTCTTGGTGTATCTTATGAACTATGTTGCAATGGTGGATGCAGTATTTTCTTCTCCAATCCTGCCTAGCAAATGTCCAGTTGATGACATGACCCAGTGCTGCCCTCCAATGTCTGGTAGAGTATAGAAAAAAAATTCTACTGCACGTGTCGAACTTGGTCATTTGCCCGCATTCCACGGGTGAGTATACTTTGAAAGATGCGCGGACACGACTGTGCGCGAGACGCGTCCGGGTGCAGAAAGTGAAGTATACCTGGGCCTTTAGGGACTGTTTTTTCCAGGCACACCTTGAGATAGTTAGCAGGTTATCATCACTCAATGGCTGGCTGTCTAAGTGGTGTCCGCAGAATAATATAGGTTTCATAGACAATTGGAAAAGCTTTTGGGGCTGACCTGATCTGTTGAAAAGAGATGGTATTCATCCCTCCCGGGATGGTGCTGCTCTTCTATCTAGAAATTTGGCAAATAGTCTTAGAGCTGAAACATGACAAACCAGGGCCCAGATCAGGACGCAGACAAACTGGCTAAACCGACCGTCTGCTAGCCGCCTCACGTCACAGAACTCAGATAATTCACAGCACATAGAAACACTTTCACCTAGATATTATCACATAGAGACTGTGTCTGTACCTCGAACTAGTAAATACAAAAAATTTCCGAAACCTTTTAAGGGTAAAAATTTAATTGATGTTCAAAAAATGAAAATCACAGATAAATCAGATAAACAAATGATAAAGCTTGGGTTACTGAATATTAGATCTATTTCTTCAAAAGCACTTATTGTAAATGAAATTATCACAGACAATAAACTAGACTTGCTGTGTTTGACAGAAACCTGGCTAAAACCAGACGATTACATTACTTTAAATGAATCTAGTCCTCAAGGTTATGATTATCGACACAATCCTCGACAGAAAGGCAAAGGGGGAGGTGTTGCTGTAATTTATAGTAATATATTCAGAATCATTCAAAAGAATTTCAAATATAATTCCTTTGAAGTGATGGTGCTTTATGTAACATTATGTAAGTTGACATTTGTGCTGGCTACTGTATACAGGCCACCAGGGCACCATACTGACTTTATCAAAGAATTTGCTGATTTTCTATCAGAGTTAGTACTAGCTGCGGATAAAGTCCTTGTTGTTGGTGATTTTAATATCCATGTAGATAATAACAAAGACGCATTTGGATTGGCATTTGCAGACATTTTAAACTCTATTGGAGTTAGACAACACGTGTCAGGACCAGTGTTAATTTTGACAGCAAATTTTGATTTAGTTTTAGTCATAGTCTTTTGACTAAAATGGCATTTAGTTTTAGTCATATTTTAGTCATGGGAAATTGTTTTAGTTTTAGTCTAGTTTTAGTCGACTAAATATCATAAGATTTTAGTCGACTAAATCTACAGTAGAATTAGTCGACTAAAATCTAATTTAGTTAAATTGTAAGCATTAAGCATTTCCAATAAAAATGCTTTCACAGATCCAATACACTGATATAGGTACATCTGATATTCAAGTCCAAAAACATGTGAAAGAGCAAAATTCAGTACTTTTCAGGGATTGTCACACTTATCATTGAGGTAGGCTACTATTATAGATTTCATTTCAAAAATTTTATTAGATTTGATTTTTAGTTTTTCCTGCTTTCATTGTAATTTTAGTTAAAAGTTTTAGTAATTTTTTGTGTTTATGTCTTTTAGTTTTTTGCTTTTAAATGTCTATAACCTTTTATTTTTTGTTAATTTTAATACCTCAGGTTAAGCTAAAGCTTAGAAACTATTAAGTTTACATTTTTACATATTTATCTTTTATTTCAGTTAATGTTTATTTCAAGTAATGAAGATTTCTTTGGTTTTAGGTTTAGTTAACAATAATAACCCTTATACTTGTAAAATATATTGAATAATGTGTCAAATAATGTTCTTAGTCTTTCCTTCCTGTGACAGAAGATACAGTAGTTTACTATGAATTAAACAGAAATTAAATTAAATACAGTTTATTGTTTAAACAAAATAACAATAATGTCCAGGAAAAAATAATAATTATAAACCATCCCGAAATACACCGTGACTCTTATTCTGAAATGTCTGCAGTCTGCACTGTAGCAGGCTGCTCATGAGGGAGATAAAATATGCATTCTTACAACCATTTAAAACATGCTACCATATAAACATCATGTAGTAAACATAGTCATAATTCATCGACATTAGCTTATAAGCAATCGCTTGGCATAAATGTGCGCTATTCATTAATTGCGCAGCAGTCTGAAGTGCTGCTGCTGCACGAGCCTGTAGAGCGCGCAACAGCGCCGCGTTTCCCGCGGTTAGATCAGCGCGTTACACTTCAAATGTGCGCATCTTCCACACAGGACAGCAGTCCTGACTGGATATCTTCCCAAATCGTCCCTCTCTTTCATTTTCGTCTCGTTTTTATTCGTTGACGAAAATTAGAGTAGATTTTAGTCATAGTTTTAGTCATTCAAAACGCATTTAATTTAGTCATCGTCTCGTTTTCGTCCGTGAAAAAATGTCTTTGACGAAAATTATGACGAAAATTATTCGTCAACGAAATTAACACTGGTCAGGACCCACTCATTATCGTAATCATACCCTAGATCTAATACTGTCGCATGGAATTGATATTGATGCTGTTGAAATTCTACAGCAGAGCGATGATATATCAGATCATTATTTAGTCTCGTGTATAATACAATTAGCCAAGGCTACAAAACCACCACCCAGCCATAAATATTGTAGAACCATCACGTCTACCACTAAAGATTACTTTATAAATAATCTCCCCGAGCAGTTTCATCGCCTTAGTATACCTGACAACTTAGAAGAACTCGATGCTGCAACAGAAACTATTGGCTCTCTCTTTTCCAGCACATTAGATGCAGTCGCTCCTTTACGTCTAAAGAAGATTAAGGAAACTAATCCAACGCCGTGGTATGACGAGCACACTCGGGCTCTAAAACGAGCTGTGAGAAAAGCTGAACGTAGTTGGAAGAAAACAAAACTAGAAGTTTTTCGCCTTTCGTGGAAAGAAAAAATGATTGAGTACAGAACGGCTATAAGAAATGCTAGATCTACTTATTTTTCAAATCTCTTAATAGAAAACAAACATAATCCTAGGTATTTATTTGACACAGTGGCTAAATTAACTAGAAACAGAGATTCAACTGCTGACGTTTCCATAGAGCACAGCAGTAATGACTTTATGAACTTCTTTACTTGCAAGATTGATAATATTAGAGAGAAAATTAAAAACATGCAACCGTCTACAGTTTCGCTTCAGACAGTGCACTGTAGTGTCCCTGAGGTAAAACTAGAATCATTCGCCGCTATAGGAGGGGAAGAATTATCTAAACTTATCAAATCATCAAAATCAACGACATGTATGTTAGACCCAATTCCGACTAAACTACTGAAAGAAATGCTTCCAGAGGTCGTAGGTCCACTTCTTGATATAATTAATTCATCGTTAACACTAGGATACGTGCCAAAAACCTTTAAGCAGGCTATTATTAAACCTCTTATTAAAAAACCTCAACTAGATCCGAGAGATTTAGTAAATTACAGGCCAATCTCGAATCTACCTTTTCTGTCAAAGATACTAGAAAAGGCAGTTTCAACACAACTGTGCTCCTTTTTAGAAAGAAATGGAATCTGTGAGGATTTCCAGTCAGGATTTAGACCATACCATAGTACTGAGACTGCTCTCGTTAGAGTTACAAACGATCTACTCCTATCATCCGATCGTGGCTGTATTTCTCTATTAGTGTTATTAGATCTCAGTGCTGCTTTTGACACTATCGATCACAACATTCTTTTAAAAAGACTTGAAAACTATATTGGCATTAGTGGAACTGCTTTGGCATGGTTCAAATCGTACTTATCTGACCGTTATCAGTCTGTAGTAGTAAATGAAGAGATGTCGTATCGATCACAGGTTCAATATGGAGTACCACAAGGCTCAGTACTAGGACCGTTGCTTTTCACTCTGTACATGCTGCCCTTAGGACAGATAATTAGGAAGCATGGTGTTAGTTTTCACTGCTACGCTGACGATACTCAGCTCTATATTTCCTCGCGCCCTGACGAAACCTACAAATTCACAAAACTAACAGAATGCATAGCTGACATTAAAAACTGGATGACAAGAAATTTCTTATTATTAAATTCAGAAAAAACTGATATCCTAATCTTTGGACCAAAAACTTCCTCACGAAAAAACCTTGAATACTCTCTAACACTTGACGGGTGCTCCATTAAACCTTCGTCCTCAGTTAGGAACCTGGGTGTGCTCTTTGATACCAATCTTTCATTTGAAAGTCATGTTTCTAGTATCTGTAAAACCGCATTCTTCCATCTAAAAAATATATCTAAATTACGACATATGCTCTCAATGACAAATGCGGAACTGTTGGTTCATGCATTCATGACCTCAAGACTAGATTATTGTAACGCTCTACTGGGTGGTTGTTCTGCTCGGCTTTTAAACAGACTACAGTTGGTCCAAAATGCGGCAGCTAGAGTTCTTACTAGAACCAGAAAGTATGACCATATTAGCCCAGTTCTGTCAACATTACATTGGCTCCCTATTAAACATCGTATAGATTTTAAAATCTTGCTACTTACTTATAAAGCTCTAAATGGTTTAGCTCCCCAGTACCTAAGTGAGCTCTTAATGCATTATAGTCCTTCACGTCTATTGCGATCTCAGAATTCAGGCCAGTTGATAATACCCAGAATATCAAAATCAACTGAAGGCGGCAGATCCTTTTCCTATTTAGCACCTAAACTCTGGAACAATCTTCCTAGCATTGTTCGGGAAGCAGACACACTCTGTCAGTTTAAATCTAGACTAAAAACACATTTCTTTGCTCTTGCATACACATAACACATTATCAATACATTAACATTTTTCAAATCCGTTAAAGGATTGTTACGCTGCAATAATTAGGTCGGCCGGAACTGAGAACATTTCCTATAACACTAGATATACCTGTACATCAGAATAAGAATGGCATCTACGCTAATATCTGTCTCTCTGCTTATCCTGAGGTTTGCCGGGTGCTGGATCCAGGCCGTATCCAGATCAGATGGAGAACCCGTGTCTGGACCTGCCTACAATGTAGCCCAGGAGACAATGGGCCTACAGATCCAGTTCTGGCTGCATCTATAATTCTGATTTTTAATCCCCGTATCCGCTTACATATATTTATATATAATCTATTTTTAATCTCTATAATAAAATGTATAATTTAGATTTTGATCTCCATATCCATTTACATATATTATATATATCTTCCAAGGGGTTTTTTCCCTCCTAGGACTTTTTTCCCAGTGTTAGCACGCTGGGTTTTTCTCCTAGGGGGTTTTTTCCACCCCTGGGAGTCAGCCGACATTGGCTTAATGTAGCACCATCTTGTATATGTTACATATTACCATGCTTGTTTGTACAGCTTATTTTTAACCACTTCCCTTTTTTATGTGCTTCTAATATGTAAAGCTGCTTTGAAACAATTACCAATTGTAAAAGCGCTATATAAATAAATTTGACTTGACTTGACTTGACTTGAAAACATTTTTCAGCCACTGAGTAGATCCTAGGAAGAGCGGATTTTACTCCCCTCATTATGAGGGTTTATAGCGTTTAGCTGAGTTCTGCTCTCCGGGATGCCCATCTCTTAATGGCCGCTAGCTGACGCTGCATGTAACGGGTAGGCCCGCGGGGCCTCCTTTTTGGAATATGCTGGCATGTACCTTTTGCATTTCTTTTGACAAGAAACAGTGAAAGGGATTTCGTCGCTGGCTGGCCAGGGCTCCGGCTGACTCATTAACCTCCTCCGTAGTCGCTTTGTTCTGCCTGGAGCTTGATAACACTGCCACGAGGTGATGCCACGTGTCTGCTGAGGTTATAGGCCCATGGGGCCTTCTTTAGCGCGTGATGGCGTACGCTGTACTCCTCTTGCTTAAAGAGTAGAAAGGTGCTTTTACCGAGTACACTGCTCGTTGGATTGTGTTGGACGGGCTGTTCCGTGGGCACTTACAGCTACCTAATCATTTGGTTGGTCATGCGTTTAGCATGCTTTGTTTTCAGTCGAATGGCCTTATGGGCCATCCTGAATACCACCTTATGGATTGGGTTCTTGTTGTGATATTAGTTCGTTTACAAGAACTTTAGTTATGTTGTAGGCCCCTTCTGGTCGGCCTCCATGGCTATGTGCCTACAGTACGGTCTGTCTGTTAGGTTGAGCTTCGTACTTCCCTTTGGGTTGACTGTGTAATTGTGCTTAGCTCCCTAAGCCGGTCATTGGTTGTAGACTTCTGTGAAGTTTCCCGTTCAGACTGGCCCCAGGCTGGTTTGTGCTCCCCTGTACCAGGGTTTTTTTTTTCTAGCGCACAGCCTCCTCAGCGCTTTTATCAGAAGCTGAGTAGATCCTAGGATGAGTGGTTGTACTCCCCTCATACGAGGGTTTTTAGTGCTCAGCTGAGTTCCGCTCTCCAGGATGCCCATCTCTGCGTGTGGGTTTGAGTTGCTTACTGCCTTTTGCAGTCGCTCTTTCCCGCTCTCCTCTGTGGAGTTTGCGCTTGGAGATTCTGTGTATCAGACAAGGTTGGCCAGGCTAGGTTTGGCTTTCGCTAGATTAGTAGGCCTCCTTGGTGGCGTCGGGGGTGATTTTGTTTCCCCCCATTAGTGACTGGCCAGGATTCCTTTGGACTCTTGGCCACATTCCCTTAGAGGGACCACTTTCTTTAGTTTGTTGGTCCCAGATGCTCGAGCAGCCTTGGCAGGTCTTTTTCGGAGGGTGTCTTTTTAGGCTCAACTTGGGCTGTTGGCCGTAGGGAATGCTGTCACTGACAGCCTTGGAGAATTGCTCCCGGTTTTTCCCTGGAACTGCCGGACGTTTGTCCAGACATTTTGGGCATGCATTCTCCTCTAGCATGGTGGCGTGGGTATATCGTTCCCCATAGCGCGATCAGCGCAGAGTTGAATCTCCCTTTCGAAAGGGAACGTCTCAGGTTACGCATGTAACCATGGTTCCCTGAGAACAGGGAACGAGACTCTTCGCTTTCCTGCCATGCTTCGGGATGCCTGCTGAACAGTCCCTCAAAGGCGAAAAGATGTTGGCTGCTTCCCCAGGCGCTCCCTTTATACGTCACGGTTTGCGCCGTTTGACGTGATAGGCTGTCGCCGGCCAATAGGATTGGAGTGTTGTGATTCTTGCCATTTCGAACACGAGTCACGAGTGACGTTCCCCATAGTGCGATCAGCGCAGAGTCTCGTTCCCTGTTCTCAGGGAACCATGGTTACATGCGTAACCTGAGACGATTTAACGCTACCGAAAGCACTGAACTGTCAGAAGCAAATTAAAATGGTCAAAGAAGAAGAATCTCAAGTTCAAGCAGTTAAGATGAAAGCAAAATACCAAACTGCAAACAAGAAAACCTATCAGAAAAAAAAAAATGCATGCAAACCGACATAACTTTTATAGTTGCGGCAAAGACCCACAACATAAGTGGAATCAAGAAAAATGTCCACCTAAAGGCTCTTGTCTGCTCATACTGTCACAAAACAACATTAAAGATACAGAATTGATACTGGTGCAAAATGTAACATGTTGACTTTAAGCAATTATCAATCACTCCCTTTCACACAGGACACGGAATGTCCCTTCAGATACAAAACGATTTGCGCTATGCTGGCCAGAGCAAAGTAAGCAGAGTTTTCAAAACTTATAGTGGGAGTTCTATACACATCTAGTCATTTGATTGCTGTTCCACCTTTCAGTCAGAAGCAAAATATGTATATGTCCTGTGCTAAGAAGCGAACGATAGCACTAGCTTTGCTAGTAAGAAGAAGAAGAAAGAGAGTAGCTCTTGACAGTGTCTGTCATGTCTCCATGACACAGCTTTTCTCCCGATATCTCTATACGACCACAAACTTGTATCGTATAGCTCAGTAAATTCCAACACAGACAGAACTGTTCATACATTTTGCTTTCGGCGCTTGTTTGGATGCCCTGTTTCTATTGGTTGCACGGGTAATCATCACAGAGTGCAGCAGTAAAAGTTGAACTATTTTGAACTTGCATGCACGCAAGCTTGCTAGTGGTGCGGTCTGTTGCACGTGCGCTTTGGTCGACCCAGCAACAAACCGTCCTTGCGCAGCGCAAGCCTTTGAAATAAATGGGTTTCATATAGCGCAGCGCATTCCGCGTCCTGTGTGAAAGCCCCATAAGACTTAGTTATGCGGCTTGATGCATTGCAGCCTACTAAGAAAGAAAATAACAAGACACTTTCTGGTCAGACAACAACAAAACTAAATGTGCCGACTGGGCTTGATGATTATCCAGAGAGGACTTGGTGCTGTCTTACTACAGGACAGTCATCCATTTGCTTTCTCATCCAGGTCACTGACAGATACAGAAACATGCTACTTGCAAATTGAAAAAGAGATGCTCTCAATAGTTCATGCATGTGTCAAGTTCCACAATAACATATTTGGAAACCATGTCACAGTGTACAATGACCATAAGCCTCTGGAAGATATTTTCAGAAGGAAAATACCCCCAGGTGAAAAAAGTACACTTCTATAATGTACTTAGATGCTCTATTTTCATGCACTAATTTTGTACTTAATATACTAAAAATTCTTCTTTAGAACTTCTTAAAGGGTTAGTTCACCCAAAAATGAAAATAATGTTATTTATTACTCACCCTCATGTGGCTCATCAGCCCATTGTAGTCCCTGTGCTGCCAAGGACCAGCTGTACCACGACTTTCTGACCTATCACGTTGTTCATTCTCTCTGAGAGTTTTCCTAAATAAAGGAGTTTTTCACTTGCAATTGAATCTCGAGTTATCTGTCCTGACATATAGAGATTCAGATGTGGAGCTGGCATCTCACTTTGTTGCTTGTCAATAAAGTTAAACTCCTGGGACCTGGAACTTCGACTCTGAGAGTTTTTCTTTGAGACCACAACTGAAGGGACACAAAGACATTGAATTTGCCACAACATCGGCTTATTAAGCATAATTGGCTTTTCGAACATTAGTCTTGGGTTTGCTGCCCCAAGTTGACAATGTTCTTCCTTTGCTAAGAAGCATGCATAAAGTACATCGCTGAGGGTTTTGTAGACTGAATAGAGCCGCAAATGACAAAATTCTCTAATTTTGGGTCCTGCGTGTTGATTTGAGATCTGGAGTGTTGAGATGAGTTTGTATGGAATTATGTTTGAATGGAGTCATCTGGAAAATTCATTTGTGTTTGTTTGTCCACAAATCCTATACAGGTGCTGGTCATATAATTAGAATATCATCAAAAAGTTGATTTCACTAATTCCATTCAAAAAGTGAAACTTGTATATTATATTTATTCATTACACACAGACTGATATATTTCAAATGTTTATTTCTTTTAATTTTTATAATTATAACTGACAACTAAGGAAAATCCCAAATTCACTTTTTGAATGGAATTAGTGAAATAAATCAACTTTTTGATGATATTCTTATTATATGACCAGCACCTGTATGTACAATAATTCTGAGACCACATGAACGAAGCATTCACCTCTTTAAATATCACAAGGTTGTGTTGAGCCAGGTGGTTCAACACAGACCTTCTGTATAGGATGCACCTGTGTTTTCTCTCTAATGAGGAAGCATCAGTTGGACTACTGAGAAGTGTATGCAAAACCAAAATGGATGTTTACCTATCAGTGGCCAATTTCAAACTATGACAGATGTTTTTCAACCATTTTTCAACAGACTTGCTAAAATCATGCCCACCCCTAAACCAAGCCCCCACTGGATTAGATCAAAGTGGCAAAGTGGTTGAAAATGCCCCACTGATTGGGAAACACCCACTAGTGTTCTACAGAGATACATACCTGCATGATCTTGTGATCATCAACTACAAATCACTTAGTTCAATGTCACTGTCTCCACCCATGTGTGCTGTCGATTTTCATTAAAATTTCAATGTTGATCTAACACATTTAAAACACTGAAATTTCAGTCTCAACCAAAATGATAGTTTGGATCAAAACTCAACATTGTATCAATGTCACCATGCTATCTGGGAAAACAAGAGAGAACAAGTGAAATATAAACAACTGATTTTGTTGTCAATGTTGTCAATGTTTTCTTTTTCCTGGAGCTATTTTGTTTTTCTAAAACCTGTAGCTGCATATAGTTTGCCTTTTTTGCCAAATAATTGTCAGATAAATACCCTCACTTCTGTTCTTCCTTCTTATTTTAAAATATTAAAGGTGCCCTCGAATGAAAAATTGAATTTATCTTGGCATAGTCAAATAACAAGAGTTCAGTACATGGAAATTACATACAGTGAGTCTCAAACTCCATTGTTTCCTCCTCGTTTTAATCTCATTTGTTTAAAAGACCTCCGAAGAACAGGCGAATCTCAACATAACACCGACTGTTACGTCGTGGTTACTCATCGTGGTTGGTCTCTGGACCAACATCTGGCCCCTCCTGCTCCAGGCTTCCCCTTGGCTCCTCCCACCCTCCACTCCCCCTTGGACTATTTTCGTTGTTTTCTGTGGACTTTTGTTTAGTTCCTCTGCCCTTCACCCTCCTCCAGAGCCTCCGCCCCCCATCCTCAGTTAGACTCTATATGGCGCGAGACCGCGCCTTCCCGGAGGGGGGCAATATGTTACATGTCTTGTGTTTCTGTGACATCGGCTGCGTCCGAAAACCTAGGTAGCTGTCTTGCTGCCTCGCTGTCTTATAAGAGAATGACTTGTACGGCAGCGTTTGTACATAAAGGTACCTCACGAAACTGATTTCGGACAGACTTCTGAGGCAGCGTAACAGTTTAATGATCTACAGCAATATAGCGCAAGCTTTGGTGAGAACTAAACAAATATTTAATTACTACAGTAGTAATTTCTCGATAGAAATGATCAAAATTGAAATATGTTGGTCAAAATCGTACATTTATACACAAACTGAGCAGCAAATGCAACTTTCGGACGCCATCTTTATTTTTCTAGCTCAACTGTCACAGAATGGAAAGCACAGGATTGTGGGATATCAAAGGCAGTGAAGGACACATCTATGCTTCCTTCAAAACTCGATCAGATGAAGGTATCTCAGGAAACAGGAAGTGAGGCTAACATTGGATTCGGACGTGCCTTGATGCCTTCCTACCTTGAAATGTGTCTTCAGAAGGCAGCATTTTACAGTTTTCGGACGCAGCCCTCGTTTCCCCAGTCTGTTTGATTAGCTCATTTGATTCACCTGTCTAGTTAATCATCTCATCACCTCATTAAGTTCCCTTTGTTTGTCACATGTATTTAGTGTTCTCCTTTTAAACACCTTCAAAACATTTGATATAATGTTATTGTCAGGATAGAACCAGAATGAGACGCAGAGGTGAGTGAATCCAAAAACAGGTATTTATTGAATATGAAACGGAGATGCAATGCAGGCAAGTAATAGCACAGTAGACCGTTCAATGAATGTGATGATGACAATAACCGAGTCTTCTCTGTTACAGGTTGAAGCAGAGTTTTGGTGCAGATGGGAAGTGTGAATACTGAAAAGCACAAACCACATGAATGTATCAGGCGAGTATATTTTCACACAGATAAACACAGGAGTTTTTCAGGGAATATAGGCCTAGCTGAAGGTTACCCGGAAATCACAAGGGAAATCGCTGAAGACTTATAAGCAGAACTACTATGGAAAGTAGAGCAGGTAAGGAGTCTGTATTAATTTGTGAAGCCAGACAATGTCTGCATCTGAAAACATAGGCTGACTTGTTGCCTCACTGTCTTACTGTGACTTGGGTGTTCACACCAAGCTTGGCCTACCTCACAAAACTGATTTCGAACAGACTTCTGAGGCAGTGTAGCGGTTTAATGATCTACAGCAAAATATAGAGAGTTTTGTTGAAAACTAAGCAAATATTTAATTACCACATAAATAATTTCGGTAACACTTTCTATGAAGACCATACTTATAATGAATTATGGCTCCATTTATACTAATTAATAAGCAAGGTTTACTATTTCATAAACCTATTTATAAAGACTTATTAAGACCTATACCACATTATAAGAACTGTTATAGTTACACTTACATTATTTTTATAATTAAGTCATGGATTTTCCTTTTCAATGCATGTTCATAATTCATTAAACACTCATTTTTAAGTATTAATTAGCCTGTTGTATGGTTCCATGAATGTATTTATAAAGATGCAGCTTGCATTGCTATAATGTTATATTATGGTTAAAATGACTTTTTATTCAGATTTATTTGTCAAATTAGTGAATATATTGTTATTAATAGCCATGCTGTGTTCTTATAAACACTTATTGTGAGTAATAATAGTTACTAATCTCTATAAATGCATCATTGTTGGCTTTAAGTGAAAACATAGGATGCAATTTTCCTAAATCAAATTAAGAAATTATGAATATGTGCTCATTTCATTTTAAGCTTACTTGTAAATGTAACTAATAAACAACAATAACATTTCAATAATAATAATAATAATAATAATAAAAATGGAAATCATTAATGCAGTTGAAAAAAAGTATCTTTTTTAAATGTTACATACTAGCAAAACACTGCAACAATATTTTTAAAGTATAATTCCAAACTGCTATAAGCAATACCATGCAAATGGCTGAGGAGATATAGATTTTAACAAATCAAAATTACCATTCATTACTTCTAATGCAAACTTTAGCCATTAAAGACATAACTTACATTTACACACAAACTGACCAGCAAATGCACCTTTCAACGCACATGGTTGTGGGATATCAAAGGCAGCAACGGATACATCTATGCTGGCTTCAAAAATCAATCAGATGAAGGTATCTCAGGAGGCAGAAAGTGAAGCTAACATCGAATTTGGACATGCCTTGATGCTTTCCTACCTTGCAATGCATCCTCCTATGGTAGCATTTTTAATATTTTACAATCAGCCAAAGAGTGACTGAAACTATAGAGGGTAGCCTATGCACTGACGTCACTTTCCCGCTAGAACACGCTCCCTCAGCTGGACTGAATGGCAAAAAAACCTGCTGCATGACTGGATTTAATAGGGGAAACTGCGAAAATGCGAGTAAAACAAACAATTACATTAAAGGTTGAGCTTGAAAGTGTTCCTTATGACATGTCAAAGAAACCTGATCCATGGATATTGACATGGAGCCAGGAATCGTGTTTCCTGACATTTATATATGCCTGATTTCGACGCCGGGGAAATACATAAAGCAAATCTGCCTGTGAACGCTTTATATAACTACAATATAGGTAGGTCTAAATCCGAGTAATCACTTATATCAATGTTATATATCCCCCTGATACCCTCCGGAGTGAGAGCTTCGAAGGGATGAAGGGTGTAGGGGTCAAAAAAACTATTTTTTTGGAACACATATCTGCATCATCTTAACGAAACGGTCAAGGAGGATAGATTGTGCAAGCTGCGCAATGTATATTGTGTCTGTGTATTTGAAACATTTGAATGTTTCAAATGTTTTTTTAAGTAGCTACAATGTCATTTTGACCATAATAATGTACCAAATCTAACTCGTATAAATATTACAGTAGTATATAAAAATACTATACATACATTTATAGGTAAAATCGAACTCCGAGCCTCCTGTACCCATTCTGTGACGTCAAACAACTTCCCTGTGCAAAGGATCGTGGGGGCCCGAATTGTTCATGATTTGTACCCTTTGAAATCCTTCATTCCGAAGGGCCCTTTGAAGTGTCCAGTTTTGAGCACTTCGGTTTGGAACGACCCTTCAATATGGCGGCCATAATTGTTTTCACTCTGAAGTGCCCTTCGGAGGGCGATTATATCCCGTTTAGAACGTACCGAAAGGTATATAAGTAAATATTTAATTGATGAGTTGTCAACACAGTTTATAGCAATAGGGTACGATTTTACCCCATAATCCAACCCCATAATCCAACATTTTGACAAATGATAACTGCAAATCCACGTTTCTCTGCCTGGAGTCCATTTGTTTCTGTGAATTGCAGTGATCAATTTGCTTCTTTTTTTTTTTTTTTTTTTTGTGGCTATAAGTAGTCTGTAAAAATATACCTCAGATTTTGTGGCAAATCTATTTGTACAGTCAACCGCAAAGCTCTTTCCCGATTTGGATGTATTTTCTGTGTTTTTCGCGGCATTCACGCTGAAAACCAATGCACTCAGTCTTTTTGCCACTCAGTGGGCGTAACCACAGGCATAAAACGGCTGACGGTGACGTAATGTGCATACCCTCTATACAGGCCTGTGGTGATGTGCTGATGAGGGACAGGTGCAGTTGATAATTAATCATAAGAGAGGGAGCACTGAGTGGTGTTGACTAAAAAGCCTGGTGTGGTCATGACAGTAATATTTTTGTTTAATATGTTGCATGAAATTTATTTATTTATTTTTATGCAGAATACACTACCTTTGTTGGCCAATGGAGAAAGATGCTTTTTGATGCCAGATGTAGTAGTTTGATGTAGATGTGTAGTTACCAGCATCAACCAGCAGGGGCTAAAGCTAACAAGCTGTTCTTGGCAGGGCACATCTTAAAAACATTTTTAAAAACGTTTTTAAACTCTCGAAATTTAAATTTAAAGAGATTTTCTAAATTGTTTTCGAGGTATAATGAAAATGAGCAAAAACTATTAAAAAAAAAAAAAAACATTGCACATCATCTCTGTGATGGGGTGATGTGTTTTGTCATTGATCAATATATACATAAAGACCGTTATGTAAAAACAATATAAAAACTTTATTAATTTTATGATAACATTAAAGGAGTAGAGTGAGGTAAAGTACAATAGATGGAGGATCAGATATGTCCAGCTGGGAGGGTATTTTATGCAGTGCTAAGGGCAAAATCTTTAACAGGAGTCTGTTTGTGGGAGGAGCTTGTCACTTGTGTCCACAACATTTAAGGAGCCTGTCTGTGGTTGATTTGTGTCAATGACAGAGACTGTTGTGGGATTGTTGGCTGCTGTGTTTGGGTCAGTTGAACAGTGTTCAGATGTACAGACGTTATGATATAGTTGGATCCCGTTTCTATCACTTCTTTCTCGATGTCTGTGGTTTGGAGGGTGAAAACAATTCATTAAGAAGCTGCAAAAAGCCTATAAATTCAAAACTTCATTTCACAATAGATTTTATAAAACATACCTCCACCTCCACCAGAGAAGGAATACTGCTGCCGCCAGGCAGATGATAATTATGCTTGTAACACCACTTACTGTTGCTGAATGTTGAGAGAAAGAAAGAAAGAAAGAAAGAAAGAAAGAAAGAAAGAAAGAAAGAAAGAAAGAAAGAAAGAAAGATAAAGAAAGAAACCAGTTTAAAAAATAGAATTATGAGCACAAAGGTCGGAAATATTAAATATTATTTGTTTCAGGAAATTAACTGCAATAAATGGAACTTACATGTGTAATTACTAGAGGTGGCTTCCATTTTAGTTTCTAAATAAAAGAAATAATGGGTTAGTTTGTTTAAAAATAAAATGTATGTCTTCAGTTCCTCACACTTGTGTTGTTCCAAACCCAAATTACTTTCTTTTACTTGAAAGTATGATTAATGTATTCTTTTTTTATGGAAAAAGAATAAGAGTATGGTCAAAAGGTGTAGAGCTCTTCTGAACCCATTGAGGAACAGACATAAAGAAGTTTTTTTCACTTAACATCTTCCCTCCATCATATCTTAAATCTCATGTGCACTTACTCATGTTTTTAAGTGGTGCATTACATGCAAGAACAAATGATATCAAATGTCTTCATCTTCTATGTTTTAATATGCACATATGTAAATTATATTTAATAGCTATTGCAGAGGGTAGGTTTCCAATGAATAATAACTTGACTTTCTATCTGTTCAAATGGCTTCGAGAGATTTACAATATAGTACATGAGTATGGACTACTTTAATGGTGCTTCCATGGTTCCTTTTGAGAACTTGACAGCCCCTTAAAATTGTATGAAAGCTATGAGAGAAGCATACAAGCAGGAAAAAAAAAAAAAAAGCTACACAGAATTTACTTAAACATACATGTTTTAAATTACATTTATCATGT
This sequence comes from Ancherythroculter nigrocauda, assembly GCA_036281575.1. NCBI lineage: Eukaryota > Metazoa > Chordata > Actinopteri > Cypriniformes > Xenocyprididae > Ancherythroculter > Ancherythroculter nigrocauda. The sequence continues at coordinate 21,533,380 of VTFQ01000011.1, read as the reverse complement.
TTTACATTCAAATGTTATTGGTGATAGTGAGAGAAAGGAACTTTCTACAGGGTCAAATTGCATGCTTCCCTACTATATAGTAGGTGAAAAACAGTATGTCCGAATTCACAGTACTTACAAAATATCAGGCAAAAAGTACAAAGTGAAGTGTGCATATGATGGACACTTACTCTCTACAATAATTAACGCTGGTAAGTAACATTTACATTTATACTACACACATATATTTTTTAGAACTCATGAAGTAATTACTTATTCAAAATAAGTACCTACACGAAAAAGAGTATGCAATTTTGGACATAGCCTACTGTTGTAATAAAAAGCATCCCAGGATCCACCTCATGGAGCTGGTTGAGATAATATCTAGAGCTGTAATCAAGACTACTTTGAAGAATCCCGAATATAATAGTTTTGATATGTTTAACATGATGATTTTACTATTATTCTAAAGTGTATAATATAATATAATATAATATAATATAATACGTAAAAGTTAGAATATATTGATTTTATGGATAACTATAAGCAAAGAAATTACCTTCAGAAACATTTGATGTCTTTACAGATACACTGACTCCTAATAAAAAATGGGAGAAGGAGAGAATTACAATGACTGAGATTTGACAGAATTCTGCAGAATGATGCAGAAGCAAAAAAACAAACAAACAAAAAACCCAAGCCATTTGTTGTAAAGGTCAGAATGAAATAAAAAAAGGGGAAAAATGTCATGAAGAATGTATGTTTTGGCATTATACTTTACAACAATAAACATGGACTTAATTTAAATCATAAAAAAAAAAAAAAAAAAAAAAAATGATGGCCTGAATTACAAAAAATGAAGGCCTACAATACGACTGCTTTTAAAGGTATAGTTCACTCCAAAGTAAATACTCACCATCATGTGAAAACCCTTTAACTTCTGTGTGAGAAATTTAGGAGAAAGGAAAAATTTAGCAATTTACAAAAAAGAAGAAATGTACACTAACAGTAGATGATTATCATGGCTGACAAAATCTCATCATAAAAGCAATCAATAAGATTCTTCTTCCAAGTCTTCTGAAGTCATAATAGCTTTATGTGAGGGACAGACTAAAATTTGGTTTTTCATTATAGTTGCTGCTTGACAGCCGTGGTCACCATCTACTTTCATTGTATGGAAAAGAGCAACTTGGATGTTCTGCTGTTAATAACTCATATTATTGCATTCCCTTGAAAGTCAAATGAGTTTTGAAAAAGATGAGGGTGAGCAAATTTTGGGTGATCTATTCCTTTACTTACCAGAATCTGCAGTTTGTTTTATTTTAAGATTTATTATTTGGCATTTTTGCCTTTATTTAGTACAGCTGAAAAGAGGACAGGAAGTGAAGTGGGAGAGAGAGGACATGGGGTCGGGAAAGACTACGAGATGGGACTCGAACTCAGGTTGCCCGAAGTGCAACCATCCTATGTGTCTTGGCACTAGGACACATGACTTAGGGGGGCTTGCGGTTGAAATCGCATTCACAGGTTGGGGGGTGTTTGGATCATCACGGGGTGGGCTTGAGATCATCATGGGGGAGAGGAGGTCGGGGCTAAGCCCCACCCCCACCCCCTTGACACCAGGCATGGTCGGAGCACTGCCCACGAGGCCTAGCTTTTCGTGTTAGTTGTGTGTGGTTACTTATATACATTGCGGGTTTTGTAATATGGAAGCATATTTTTTTTGTGCATAACAGGAAGTAAGATCTAATCGTAGTCTGGTTTGCATCCTGTTTTGCTTCAAATTCAAGTTCTACACTAAGGTCTTTATATACCAAAACACAAATCACTAAATAAGATGAAAACTATTTGAAAAAAATATTGATTTTGAAAAACGTATATAGATTTTAACTACATAGAAAATTGAGCTAAAGTGAGCTAAAAAGGATCTATTTGAACTTTTATACTTTCATTGTTAAGAATATTGAAAAGCAGATTTACTAAGAATGAATTGCGGCCACTAAAAGTGTGTGTTTTTTTGTTTTTGTTTTCTTCTTTTGCATGTGCTAACTAGTATCCAATTCACCTAAGGAATTACATAGCAACAGTGCAAACACACAAAATATTAGCTCTGATGCCAATTTGCACCAGACAATTGATGCAAACATACATAAAACAGAATTATTTCAGTCTCTTTTAACTAAAACAATGATATTCTTGTTCAAAATAACCTTACTCTCAAATTCAGCAAGTAGCGTTTGGCAATGTCTTCGGCTGGTTACAATTACCATTTCCGTGACTGCTAGAAAGTGCACTCAAACATTTTTTTTTATGTATATATATATATATATATATATATATATATATATATATATATATATATATATATATTTGTTTAGGCTTGTTTGCTCAAAAAGGAGAGTCAATGGCTTCAAGATGCAGTGCAATTTCAGCTAAACTGGATTGCGGATGGTTAGTACATAATAGTAGTAGTAAATGTTAAGTATAACGCTCATGTACCATGTGCAAAAGTCGTGCAACTGTTTAGTGAATTATACTATATAAGCGTTAGTACATTTACATAAACATAGCTTTATGAAATTAAGATTAATATGAAAATTCTGTCATCATTTATGTTTTCCCAAACCTCTATGACTTGTTGGGATATCTTGCTCTAGGAAGTTTGAATATGTGCATTAGCTAATAAATTGCTTAACTTAAATCTTGGTTATTATTTACTTTATGAAAAAGAGCCGTGTGAACATTCTGCTAAACTTCTCCTTTTGGGTTCCATGGAAGAAAGAAAGCCATACTGATTTGGAACAACACAAGGATGTAAATAATGACAGAATGTTAATATTTTTTGAGTAAACTATTCCTTGCATAGCCCCATGCATTTTGACCCACCACAGTGAACGGCTTCACCTGTTATTGTAGTGTAAGAGCTTGACGAGGAATGTGACGATGTGGCGTTCATATAATCTCTGCTTGTGAAGCTGCTGGATGTTGAAGAAGTAATTTCGTTGGTTGTTGTAATAGACTCTGCCTCTTTTGTTGTGCTCTTCAAAGTTGGCTGGCTGGTAGTTCTTCTTGTTTTGGTTGTGACAACTTCATTTGTTGTTGTCAAAGTTATATGCCCTGTTGCTGGAGCGTGTCATGTAATTAACGTAAATGTGTGCCTACCCAAATAATATCAACACATAAAAGCATAATATAACATATATACCTGTGGTTGGCATTCTTGTGCCAAGAACTGTGCAAATCTTTATTTCTGTGTTCTCTGTGGTGGATGATGTGAAATGAGGCATAGGGGTCTCTGCTGAAGCAAATAAATAGTACAAGACACTTTAGTCTTTAGCCAATCTTGGTAAAGCCATAGGGTTTAAAAGTAATGTGTGCAATTTCTGTTGTTGTTAAAATATTTTTTATATCCAGAGACAACTACAAGTAAACTATTTGTGCTATCAAAACATTGACTCATTTAAGTATTCCAATAAAGTAAAAACAAGAAACTGATTAAGTATTCTGACGCAGTAACTGGCTCAACCATTGGCAATATTGGGTCTGGATCTGTTTTATGTATGCTAATCCTTTTGGAACCATAGTGCATAATTTACACACTTCACTTTTCACTTCAACAACAGACACCGAAAGACACAGAGGAATAAGGAAATATGGTACTTACTTTTTGTCACATGTTGCGTTGTGGGATCAGCTGCAAAGAAAGAATAATAAAATCACTACATTGATCAGCTGATATCTGTTTAGACGTTGTTAAATAATTTCTTATTTCTTGGGCTTCACTTTTTGACTTTCTTTATGTCTTGGGATTTTTCCATTGTTCACATCATGTACCTAACTAGACAAAACAAGTAGTAGTCCTTGGACACACGGACACTCACACGCAACCAGAAGTTGAAGACAGACACACACACACACACACACACACACACACACACATTTACGCACATACATTTCTTATTTGTTATTATAATTCTTGAAATGACATACATGGTAAGGTTTGATTCTTAAGTCATATGATTGGATGCTCAAGCCATCCTGGAGATTGTTGTTTGACCTACATCTATAAATATGACCCTTCTTCCTGAATAAATCTGAGAATGCTTTGTACCACACTTGATCTGTGACTGCTTGGTCATTCTCTCGAGATCTCGCGCTGCTGCTGCCACACATCACAGGGGTTAAGGCACCTGTTTCTAAACTGATGACTGAGACTACAAATATTCTACCTATGATTGAGATTTTAATCTAACACTTTGGGGGCTCGTCCGGGATATTCCCAAGAAACACAGGACTGAGAGGTCATCCTTCATCACAGGTAAGTTGTTTTTAATGATTTCCTGTGGTGGTAGGATTGATTGAACTCATCTCATAATAGGTAGTGTTATCCTTGGATGGAGCTCTAAGAGTTAGTCCAGAAAGATTTGTCTGTAAGGGTACTGTTTAAATGCACAGCTACCTGTTTAAAAGTAATGTGTGCAATTTCTGTTGTTGTTAAAATACTTTTTATATCCAGAGACAACTACAAGTAAACTATTTGTGCTATCAAAACATTGACTGATTTAAGTATTCCAATAAAGTAAAAACAAGAAACTGATTAAGTATTCTGACGCAGTAACTGGCTCAACCATTGGCAATATTGAGTCTGGATCTGTTTTATGTATGCTAATCCTTTTGGAACCATAGTGCATAATTTACACACTTCACTTTTCACTTCAACAACAGACACAGAAAGACACAGAGGAATAAGGAAATATGGTACTTACTTTTTGTCACATGTTGCGTTGTGGGATCAGCTGCAAAGAAAGAATAATAAAATCACTACATTGATCACCTGATATCTGTTTAGACGTTGATAAATAATTTCTTGGCAGCTGTGACTTTCTTTGTGTCTTGGGATTTTTTTCATTGTTCACATCATGTACCTACCTAGACAAAACAAGTAGTAGTCCTTGGACACACTGACACTCACACGCAACCAGAAGTTGAAGACACACATACACATTTACGCACATACATTTCTTATTTGTTATTATAATTCTTGAAATGACATACATGGTAAGGTTTGATTCTTAAGTCATATGATTGGATGCTCAAGCCATCCTGGAGATTGTTGTTTGACCTACGTCTATAAATATGACCCTTCTTCCTGAATAAATCTGAGAATGCTTTGTACCACACTTGATCTGTGACTGCTTGGTCATTCTCTCGAGATCTCGCGCTGCTGCTGCCACACATCACAGGGGTTAAGGCACCTGTTTCTAAACTGATGACTGAGACTACAAATATTCTACCTATGATTGAGATTTTAATCTAACACTTTGGGGGCTCGTCCGGGATATTCCCAAGAAACACAGGACTGAGAGGTCATCCTTCATCACAGGTAAGTTGTTTTTAATGATTTCCTGTGGTGGTAGGATTGATTGAACTCATCTCATAATAGGTATTGTTATCCTTGGATGGAGCTCTAAGAGTTAGTCCAGGAAGATTTGTCTGTAAGGGTACTGTTTAAATGCACAGCTACCTGACAAATATTTTGGTTATCCTTCCAGTATGAGGAAGATCCATGCAGATCCGCTCTGACGGATATTCGTTTAGATCCACTCTGACGGAAAACAAAGTGTTGATGGGAATATTCCGTTTGACAAATTAATGAAATTGGCTGAATAATTATAATTAAAGAATTAAAAAGAGACCCCTTTGGTGTGGTGTGGCAAATTAAAAATTGTGATTAGGTGAAGGATGGGTCAAAAGATATCAAGACCAATACAAGATGAGACACCCTGAAATTGGATGTTTAGAAATAATTGTGGATATTGGACTGAACCCTATTTATCATATTTAAAGGGGTGGACTCAGGGAAAAATACAATTGGATCCTTTCCCAGAAAAAGGCTCTTTTAAGCCAGGGGATATAGAAAGAGCAAATTTGATGATTAATAGGTGCTGGGGAGACCCAGAGTGGAGAGTCGTACAGTAAATGGAAAGAAATGAAAACATATTGGGATAAAGGTCCAGAGAGGCCAAAAAAAGGGTTACCCATACCAACCCCATGCCCCAGCATCCCCTTCAAATATTTGTCCATATAAGGCTCCTACAATAGGGGAATTGAAACAACCTCTCATTCCACCAAAATTATATCCCACCCTGTAAAAATGTAGAGGAGACGGATATACAATGATGAGTGAGACACAACAGTGTGTGGCAGAGGGGGCCACAGCTGCCAGTAAACGGACAGAGCCTGCTTTTATGTTTGTGAGTCAGGGAAATCAAAATTCCATACGCCCTGCTAAGGCAAGTGACTTCGAAAGCTTATGTAACAATCTGCCCTCTCCCTCTCATCCGCTGAAATTTGTGCAGATCCTGAGAAGTCATACCCTTTACGTAATACTTCTCAGAACATTGGGGGATGATGTGTGAAAACAGAAAATGATGAAATGACTGGAAAGGGGACTGCAGATAATCCCAATAAACTGTTGTGGGAGGAGGAAGAGCATTTAGAGACTTTTTACAAGGAGCTGCAAAGGATGTTAGAAAGACGGGTGATTTAAAAAAGAGATATATCATATGCTGCTAACACTAAACGGGCCAAAAGGATCCGCCGCAGCTTTCATAAATCAATTCAAAAAGTCATGGGAGGAGGATTCTACATTGCCAACCACACGAGATCATAGCATACTTAACACGTTTCTTTTAACTTAACACAGGTCATTAACACATGTTTGAACAATATGAATCCAAAACAGGCTCAGCTGATAAGAGTAACCACATCATGAATTACTGATTCAAATGTAGAGGAATTTTGTGCACAAGTAAGAGTTAGATGCTGCTGGAGGATTTTCAGGTAAGTAGTGCATTGACAGTTAAAACTGAACCTGCATTTCTGCAGACAACAGGGGAAGAAGCCCCATGAAGGTGAGGGAAATGTCATTATTGTGGCAAACACTGGGCACAAGAGTGCAGGAAACGAAAATATGATGAGCAAAGACGCAAACAGAGAGAGACAGACAAAAAGGAGAATTCCAACTCCAACCAAGAGACTGGTAACAAATACCAAACAGAATGGACTCCCCAATAGGGAGGCCTATGGAGTAAAGGAGCCCCAAGTACTTCTATGCTCACTCTAAAATATAAAAATAACAAAATTGATAGCAATAGTACAGGACACTTTAGTCTTTAGCCAATCTTGGTAAAGCCATAGGGTTTAAAAGTAATGGGTCTCATTCATGAAACATTCGTAAATATACGAGTAAATATGTGAGTGATTTGCGCGTAAAGAGACCTTCCCGAAAACTCTTCTCCTGATTCACAAATACTTCGTAAATGTCAGAAATGATAGTGAAACGTGTGTGTGTGTGTGTGTTAATGAATTCCAATCAGTCGTAAATGGGACACGCGTGCACGCTCATTCTCAATTACCATAAATCCCGCCCATTAAATCCGACTGACAACTATATATGGGCATCATATTATGACACCAAACGAAGGATTTTGGCCATTTTATAGAAAACAATTTCCATAACAATTAAGGGGCCATTAGTTTGCCCAACTGTATTGAAATCAATTCATTATTTGATTAAAGTGCTCCGTTTGCAGATGCTATTACTAGCTCTCACAATAAAAGTAAAAAGAAAAAACGTATGTAATTACTATATATAATATTTTTTCAAAATGCTGTGTAAATATGTACCTTATTAAGGTGAATTAAAATGCAGCCTTATTAATGAGCAAAACGTTCGGATGTTAAACGCACTATTTACGCGTGACTGGGAGCAGGTGTAGATTTCTTTCATACCAACTAACATTTGGAAAATACGAACATTTTAATGAATCCGAAAATTTACGCCAGAACCACTTTACACACGATTTACACAAAAATTCGTTCTGCTCGTGTTTCATGAATGAGACCCAATGTGTGCAGTTTTTGTTGTTGTTACAACACTTTTGATATCCAGAGTACACTGTAAAAAAATGGCTGTAAATTTACAGCCAAATTCCAACAGTAAAATACCGTAATTTCAATAAACAGTTAAATCCTGTAAATTTACAGCTAATGGTTGGTAAATTAATTACTTGCAGTAAATTTACAGCACTTAACAGTAAAAAGGTTTGTTCCTGAGAAAAACGGCCTAATATTGTAAAAAACAGCACATGGGGGCGGAGCATCTTCAACTAGCCTCATTCAAACTCCTGCAGAAAGCGCTGCGGTCAACCGACTGAATCTCTTCGTCTGCATGTGCTAAAGAAGGAAACTGTTCAAGGTAAGATTATTTCTTTGTTGTTCTTTTATGTTGCACTCAACTTGTAAAATCGCCTTTTTTGTGGCTCTTGAGATATTTTTGGCGGTTACTGAAAGACAGACCATAGACTGTAAAAGAGACAGATAGATAGTTATCAACGGTGAGGCATTTCAGTAGTTAGTGTTCTCCAAACTCCGATTTTAACGTTAGGTTTTGGAATAACTGACGACGTGCCGCTGAATTATTAGAAAAACAATGCATAGGCCTATCTGAGATTGTAATGCAGCCACGACTCGAAGCGGCCCGTCGTCAGGTATTCCTCCTCGGTCATCACACCACAAGATATTGTTCAGATGTTGTATTTCAAGACATTTTTCAGGTTTTTGTTCTTAAAACGATATTGTATGTAAATGTATTTATTACACATCTCATCCCAGTCCTCCGTTGCTAATTCAGATCGTCATTTTAGAACTTATGTTATTACATCACATCTGAGAAATGTCACAGTGCTTTTTAATTGCAAAATTATTTTATTGATAAAGTTTCAGTGTATGTTTAAGTCTATGTGCGTCTGCACTATATGTGTGTGCGTTTGTATGTGATAAAGAGCGGGAGAATGAGACTATGGGTTAGACAATAAAACATGGAAAAGGTTTTTCATTTTTATCCTCTTGTTTGTTATATTTATTTGCTTGATCAATTTCTTTGTGGGGTTTGGTTCTTTTGCGGTTTTTAGGCTCTAAGGACCTTTGAGATGACTGAAATCGTTTGGCGAAGTGATATGGAACTGTAATGCGGTCAAATAAATCCTCAAGATGCCTGGAACTACTGCCTTGAACAGCTGTAGTATAAACAGGTAATATTGCAAAAGTGGTTTGATTTTCTTTTATAGGAGCCTTTAAATTGATTTACATGTATTCCTAGTAAAATCAGAGTTATGTACTTTTGCAAACTTTATGCACACATGTAACACATGCAGTGCTATCTGTGCATTTATGAGGCACATGCAAATTCACATGCATGTTTCCAGTAGCATATGCAGAATACACCCATAGCTTTCAGACACACACTCACTCAATCAATCAATCAATCAATCAATAATTATTCACTCTTCTGTGGCTACCTGGAAAACAGACATTCACACAATCTTTTGCACACCCCTGCTTTTGTTAAGATGATGTTTTTTTTTTTTCTAATGTAAAAAACACCCTCTTTTATGTAGTTTACAAGTTTCTAATTGTTAAAAAAAACATTCAACTAAACAGTTCAGTTTCTTGTTCAATTTAAAACTGTGTGTAGTGTTAATAATAACTGTCTTTTCCATGTGCAATATATATAGTCACTAACATTTTCTTAATATGTTTTCTTCTCAGACCTGGGCGTGTTGACCAGTTTCATCAGACCTCTTTCCAGATCTATCCAAAGTTGGTGTAATGTAATCTTTTCTAAAGGTTAAAGGATTAGTTCACTTTCAAATAAATTTTTCCTAATAATTTACTCACCCCCATGTCATCCAAGATGTTCATGTCTGTCTTTCTTCGGTCAAAAAGAAATTAAGGTTTTTGATGAAAACATTCCAGGATTATTCTCCTTATAGTGGACTTTACTGGTCTCCAAACGGTTGAAGGTCAAAATTACAGTTTCAGTGCAGCTTCAAAGGGCTTTAAACGATCCCAGACGAGGAATAAGGGTCTTATCTAGAGAAACAATCGGTCATTTTCTAAAATAAAATACAATTGTATATGCTTTATAAACACAAATGATCGCCTTCCAAGTGGTTCCGCCAAAACCGCACTTTCGTATTCTTCAAAAAGCTTACGCTGTATGTCCTACGCATTCCCTATTCTACTTATGGCCGCGTTCGTTCCGTAAGTTAAATAAGGAAGGCGTAGGACATACAGCGTAAGCTTGAAGAATACGAAAGTGCGCTTTGGGTGGAACCACTTGGAAGGCGATCATTTGTGTTTATAAAGCACATACATTTGCATTTTTCGAAAATGACATATCGTTATGCTAGATAAGACCCTTATTCCTCATCTGGTATTATTTAAAGCTCTTTGAAGCTGCACTGAAACTGTCATTTTGACCTTCAACCATTTGGAGGCCATTGAAGTCCACTATGAGGAGAATAATCCTGGAATGTTTTCATCAAAAACCTTCATTTCTTTTTTACTGAAGAAAGAAGGACATGGACATCTTGGATGACATGGGGGCGAGTAAATTATCAGGAAAATTTTACTTGAAAGTGAACTAATCCTTTAACTTAGTTTCTCTCATCAGACTGTACAATTTACACTTTTCTCTTTGACATTGTTTTTCATTGTTTTATTGCAGTTTGGTTTCAAAAATAAATATTTTCATTATTAACTTACCCTGATGCCATCCAATGGTGTATATGACTTTCTTTATAAGAACACAAAAGCATATTTTTAATCTGGAGGAAATTCAAGCTTTGTAGGATGCATACAATGCAAGAAAATGGCTTCCACCATTGTGATTAAAGAAACAAATCAATAACTAAAACATTCTCAACTTTAAACTAGTGCTTCTCACCAGGGCTCTGATACTGATTCTAAGAATGTTTGTGTTCTGCTGAAGAAAGGCAATTGTGGGATAAAATGATAATTCAATTTTTTTTAACAAATTCAAAAATATTTGTGTTGGTTAAAGCAAGTGCTATTTTCCCTTTTCTTAAAGGGTTAGTTCCCCCCAAAATAAAATTTCTGTCATTAATTACACACCCTCATGTCGTTCCACACCCGTAAGACCTTTGTTTATCTTTGGAACACAAATTATAATCTTTTTAATGATATAATGCTGTCAGATTTCCATCCATTGACTGCCTTTGTAACTACCACTTTGACGCTTCAAAAACTTTATAAAGAGATTGGAAAGCTAATCCTTATGAGCATACTAATCACTTGTTATGATGAAAAGAATTAATTTAGGCTTTTACTTGCACGTAAACATTGATCAGAGAACATATAAGCAGAAGCTCAACCTAACCTGCTTCGAGAATGAACCTCATTGGTTACTCAGCACGTTTGAGCTTCCGGAAGAGGTTTGTTCTTGTGCATTATTCAAGTTATGTTGAACTTCTGCTTATGTTTGCTGATCAATGTTTACATGCGAGTAAAAGCCTAAATTAAATCTTTTCATCATAACAAGCAATCAAGTCTCTTCAGAAAATTTGGTCTAAACCGCTCGATTCATATGGTGTAGTTGTCCTATCTCTTTATGAAGGTTTTGAAGCATCAAAGTGGTAGATAAAAAGGCAGTCAATGGATGGAAATCTGACAGCTTCTGTAATCAAAAAGATCTTAATTTGTGTTCGGAAGATGAACGAAAGCCTTACGGGTTTGGAACAACATGAGGGTGAGTACTTAATGACAGAATTTTAATTTTGGGGTGAACTAACCCTTTAACTTATTGTTTGTATTTATGTTGATAATCAGTTTGGGTCAGTTTCAGTCAATTTGTCAATGCCTATTTTTTGCATGTTTTAATAAATAGCAAATTATGCACCATAATCATAATTTCTTCTTTATTTATTTTCTCTCCATCTAGTGAAAAATAGTTTGACATTGCATTATATACTAGATATACTAGAGATGTGTTAATTATGTATTATGTATTGTTTTAATTTTTCTGTATTGTAGAATTATAGCTGTAACCATTGCTGCAAGTACAATGTAAAACAGTGTTGAAACCGTAAAATTACGGTAAATGGCTGGAACCACAGCTGCCAGTATTTTACTGTGAAATTACAGCACGGCTGTAAAATGGAAAAACGGTGTTGAAACCGTAAAATGGAAAAATGGAATTATAACCGTAAAATGGAAAAACAGTATTAAAACCGTAAAACGGAAAAACAGTGTTGAACCGTAAAATGGAAAAACGGTGTTGAAACCGTAAAATGGAAAAACGGCGTTGAAACCGTAAAATTACGGTAAAGTGCTGGAACCACAGCTGCCAGTATTTTACCGTAAATTTACGGGTAAATTTTTTACAGTGTAGGGCTGGGCGATATATCGCATGCGATTGTCACGCGCATTTTGTCAGTAAAGCCGGTTCCCTGATTGCCGCTAAATCGCCATCACCTGCTTTCAAATGGAGCGGCATTTAATAGACAGAGCCGTAGATCACTGATAAGCCACGCAATATCGCGTTCATATCGCAGATGTATCGCCTTCGATAATGAACGCGATATTGCGTGGCTTATCAGTGATCTACGGCTCTGTTTATTAAATGCCGCTCCATTTGAAAGCAGGTGATGGCGATTTAGCGGCAATCAGGGAACCGGCTTTACTGACGAAATGCGCGTGACAAAAGCATTCGATATATCGCCCAGCCCTAATCCAGAGACAACTATAAGTAAACTATTTGTGCTATCAAAACATTGACTGATTGAGTATTCTGACACAGTAACTGGCTCAACCATTGGCAATATTGGGTCTGGATCTGTTTTATGTATGCTAATCCATTTGGAACCATAGGGCACAATTTACACACTTCACTTTTCACTTCAACAACAGACAGGAAGACAGGGAGGAATTAGGAAATATGGTACTTACTTTTCTGCACATTCGGCTTTCTGGGATCAGCTGCAAAGAAAGAATAATAAAATCACTACATTGATCACCTGATATCTGTTAGGATGTAAAACTAGGCCAACTTCAACATTTTTGAATCATCAGAAGAAAATTGCTTGGGTGTTCTGAGTGTTTTTTTTTTTTTTAGCATGTTGTTATTGTCGTTTGTTTTGAGTGGTTTTTAAAGGCCAATTCACACTGCACCTACAGATGGCGACCAACAACGTACATGGCGCTTGTTTTCACCTGGTCAAACATGTTGAATCAGTATTTGTCGGGTCTTAGAATGTCTTGAGAAGTGACATACTGTAATCTAGTGACTGTTGGCATTGGTTGGTACAGTGTGAGTTAGCCTTACAGGGTTAGTTCACCCAAAAATTAAAATTTTGTCATAATTTACTCGCCCTCATGTCGTTCCAAACCCTTAAGTCTTCCTTTCATATTCAAAACACAAATGAAGATTATTTTAAAGCTGCATTCTGTAAGTTTTGCTTCTTTGTCGACATCATTGTTTGAAACTTGCAATTGCAGTTATTTGCGTAATTATCATGATTACGTGGGTTGTGCATCGCCACGGCTCCTCAGCGCGGATAAATCTAATGTTTTCTGTCAGTCACCACATCGTTGTGGATACTGTACTTCGGAATTACAGATTGTAGTGTTGAAGTATGACCAAAATAAGATTTTTTTTATGTTTTCAAATATCATCTGAACAAGTAACATGTCTGCCACTTTTGTTCTGACTGAGAAAAAAAGCATTACAATAAACCGCGCTGCCAATGGTCATTAAATCTAACGAACGCTTAGCTCGGATCATGTCAAACCATGCAAATTATTTTTATTGTTCTATTTTGTTCTCAAATTGTTAATGTTAGCAACATCCGCATTGCGTGACTATGTGTATTTAGTGTGTATTAGCGTTACCTGTAGATTTCAACTTCTGTAGCCACTCCGCAGTCCGAAGTCTTTTGCAGTGACTATGGGTGAATCTCCAGTTGTCACTGATGATTGTTATTTGGACCTTTCTGGATTACAATCCGCCATCAAAATGATAAGTTTAATTATTGCAGCTGCTGTGAGAAAAGGCTATAAATGATCCGCCACCTGCAGCATCTTCCACATGTCATATAGCCTACTAGCTGGGACTCATTCTTTCTGTTTACAGATGTGACGTAATGACGTAAAGATGAACGGCTGCATTCTCTAATTTCCCACAGAAACCCACCAGTACCGCTCTTATTAGAAAACATTATTACAAGCTTACCGTTGTGAATCGGGCTAAGGTAAGGAGATAGTTTTGAACACTGGCTGGTTATGAAAAAATTGATGGATCATTTTTAAACAAAAAGGTACAGACTGCAGCTTTAAAGAAAACTGAAAGATTTCTGTCCCTCCTTTGACAGCTATGCAACTATCAATCAATTTTTATATGTGAATAAAAGCCTAAATTCAATCTGATCATCATAAAAAGTGTTTGTGTCTCTTCAGAAAATTTGGACTAAACCCCTCAATTAATATGGATTATTTTTACTAATCCATATTAATTGAATCTTTTTGAAGTGAAAAAGTGGCAGTTACGTAACTGTCAATGGAGGGACAGAAATCGCTTAGATTTCATTTAAAATATCTTCATTTGTGTTTCGAAGATGAACAAATGTCTTATGGTTTTGGAATGACAAGATGAGGAATTAATGACCTTTTTTTTATTTCAGGGTGAACTAATCCTGTTTTGTTTTTGTTTTTTTACTGGCAGTGGCGACTCATCAGGAAATGCAAGGAAGGTATACAGCCTACCCAAAACATTTGAGGTGAAAATGGGAGAAGGAAAAAAAATCCAGTTATTCACTTAATTTCAAAAAGAAGTCTTGGCCACAAATTAAGAATTCTGTCCCATGACGTATTAAAGGAACATGAAACCCCAGAACACATTTTTTTGAGCTGCGAACAGATAGGCTATATATAGGCTGCAGATCATTGAAAACACTAAAGGTACTCATTCATTTTATTCATAAGTAGAAATTAGTTATTTTTGCATTTTTCAGAGTGATTTCTGTCTTCCGGTCGGAAAGTCGGAGCAAAGTCCGAGCAACGTCACAAAATCTGATGTCATCGTGTAATACCGGCAAGATCTGGAGTGCTGATTGACTCCATTACAGGCTGGTCGAACATGCTGATGTCAACAGTTTTGAGCAGTTATCTGCATTTATTCATGACAAAAAGCACATTTAATCCAATCACTGCGCTGTAGTATGCATAAGATTATAACTGCAGTATTATGCATGAGGAAGTATCACTTCTCTTGCCTCTGTCTCTATTGTTGTCATTCAGAGACATGGGTCGTTGGTGCTCGTTTCCTCAGTGCTACAACACAAAAATGCGTTTTCCTGTGACGCGACCAGAACTGAAGTTTGGGTGCATGTGGTTTGTTTTGCTGTGATCTACCAGCACAAATGAAAATTTTCGCGTGAGATAGCATTACAGCGGAGAATTCAAATGTCAAAAAAGTGCGACTCAAGTGCGATGCGGTCAGAACTAGAGTTTGAATACGAACACATGAAAAATACGATTGTTATGATATAAATGCGGAGCGCACATATGATTGGTTTCAGGGCGGAGCTCCGCGATGAGTTTAAAAACACTAGCCACATGGATTATAGATCATATACAGAATAAAGTATGTGTGTTTAAAGTTTTTATAGACATATTTCTGTCTTTTTCTTTCTTAATTTAAACTTCGTTTATCATGAGACTGTAGTGCTCGTAAACATAATGGAAATATTATTAGCCCTTATTAGCCCTTTTAAATATTCTTGCACATTTCTCCCTTGTGCTTGGGAGTTTGTTGTAATTTTTCTCCGTGCTCATATATTAAAATTCATCATTCTGTATAATCATTGTGTTGTAGGTCTGTGTTTTCACCCCTTCTACACTCCCACTTTTCCAGAGCTTTACACACCCATTTTCACAGAGTTTTCCAGCTCAGAGGTGTAAACGTCCAGGCTAAAACAGGGGGGGGGGGGGGGTTTCATGAGTCATGACCCTTTAATTTGTTCCCTTATTTTAGTTATATAGTGGCCATGATTTAGAAAAGTAAAAAAGGGAGCAGACATGTCATGAGCCCCAGACATCTCTCTGTAACAAGCAAGACTCTTACGTATGCACTCGAAGTTAAGGATATACTCCCAGATTTTTTCGCCATCTTTTTCTGTGCAGCGGATCTGGTTGGATGTTCCTGCTTTCCTCACGTAGCCCTCTACACACTGAAGGCGAATTATCTTATTAATGGGATATTTCTCATGAACAGGAACTGTGTAGGCTATCTGAGGCGGTCCACAGAAACCTGAGACAAAGTAAGAATAATGTCACAAAAATATCAGACATGCAAACAAAGAAACTGATAGATAAAATCTAATGCATCGTATTTGCATTGATATAATACATTCTTCTCTGTAATATGCACAAATCTAGATGCACAATCTTGTTAACTAAAAATAACAGTGACTTAATGACAATTCCTTTCTTTTTTCCTCTTTCAGTTTTTCCACATTGTAATGCACTGGACCAGATAGCATTATCACAGCCTTTAGGAATGTTTTGGTACTCTCTCATTTCAAATTATTTACATTGAAGTCTTAAAGCCTTTGTAGCAAAAATCAATGCAATGTTGCACTGTAAGAAACCTTTTGGGGCAGTTAGTTTGTTGTCAGAGTTTGCTTTGGTTGGAGTGAAAGTGGGGTGGGGGGTTCGAACTGGTGCAGAAAAAAATCTTCAGTACATTTTTGGACAAGACAGTGCACATAGCTGTTAAAAAGGATAGAATAAAGTTACAGTTTGGAGGGGTATGGTATTCTCCCTCTAATGGAATGAGGAAATGGTGATGCACACTATATTTAATCATTTATCATCCACATATGATAAAAACAGCTCTGGAACACAAATCACCTAAAAAATAGTGCTTATCTCACCAGTGTTTAGTGACTGAGTAATGTCTCTGAATTGGAAACAAGTCTATTTTGATAACATAAATAATATTCAAAGGGAAGGGGGGGGGGGGGTCATTTTGTGCAATGGTGCTTTCGCAATATATGTTGGAGTCATCTTAAACCACTCCTAGAAATACACTGAAGAGACAATGTTCAACTGTTTAAGTGACTGAATGTGGTGATCTGAGTATTTCAGAAACTGCTGATCTACTGGGATTTTCACGCACAACCTTCTGAAAAGAATGGTCTGAAAAAGGGAAGTATCCAGTGAGCAGCAGTTCTGTGGGCAAAAATGCACAGTTGATGCCAGAGGACAAACAGATGAAAAAATTCAACAGTAACTCTAAGCTCTCATTACAACCGAGGTCTTGATTTCTGCTGTGACATTCAAATGGTAGGGTCAGAATTTGGTGTAAACGACATGCATGGATCCATCCTGCCTTGTATCAACGGTTCAGGCTGGTGGTGTAATGTTGTGTACCAACTGAGCATCGTTTAAACACCACAGCCTACCTGAGTATTGTTGCTGACCATGTCCATCCCTTTATCACCACAGTGTTTCCACTATAACAGAGTAAAATTTAGGTTCTTCCTCACTACAAATCTCATATTTTAACTTGTGTGTTAATGTATGTTTGGTTATGATCGAGACCAGGGACCTCATTTATAAAATGTTGAGCAGAAAATATCTTCCTTTGTGTTCAGCAGAACAAAAAAATGTATACAGGTTTGGAACAACTTGAAGGTGAGTAAATGATTTTTCATTTTTGGGTGAACTATCGCTTTAAGTGCCATTATTCAAATCTATAACTTTATTTGAAGGACGAAAAAAAAAAAGCATATCATGTATAAAATACTGTATACTGTATCAGGCATAACTGTTGTACTATCCTTTAACCCTTGGAGACCCACAGTAGCAAAACTGTACCATGTTTTTAGATCAATTAGCCTATTAAAAAAATAATAATAATAAAAATATCCACTATAATGAGTTAACACTAAAAATCATAGCTCATGAATGGTCACAGCCTACTGAAAACCATTGCTAACTGTTTTGGATCAAATTCAGCAGTCTTTTAATCAGGCATTTGCCCTGTCAATTTTTCACAGTATGGAAAAATGACAGTATTTAATAATAAATTAATCAGCAGCTGAAAACCCAAAAAAGGTTGATAATTACTCAGCTTACAGGAGATGACATTTCTTTTTACATCCATGTTAATTTCCATTAATGGTGTTGTCATCACTATTGCACTTAAACTTCTTATTTAACCCTGTTTTAAACGCAAACTGAAGGATGAGACGTCATCCAACTTCCTGTAAAAGATACACGCATACCACATCCTTATTTCTTATAACATCACCTCTAAATCCAAAAAAAAGGCTGCTCTGACAATATTTTAACTCTTGAACATGAATAGAACACATGACAACCAATTTTTATCTATATCCTCAGTTTCCTGTTATTAGTTGTCACCCGGTGTGGTCTTCTGCTGCTATAGCACAAGGTGTTTTTAATAAAGTGGCCAGTGAGTGTATGTACTACATGTATGGTGCTTTTTGGAGCTTGACAGACATGGTCACTATGAACTGATATTCTATTAAAAAGGACAAAATTGTCATTTTGTGTTCAACACACTCAAAAAAATGATTCTAGGTGCTTGCTCAGTTTATTTACATAAAATAAGCTGAACCAACCCAAATCTTTAGGTTTTTACTTAATTGGCATTTGCACTCAATTGTATTATGTTAAATGAAATTAAATTTGCAAAATGTTAGGTTAACCTAAACCATTTGTGTTGAGACTACACAAATCATTTATGTTGCATTGATTGAAACTGGGCAGTGGATTTCTAGTTCCCAGCATGCTTTGCGTAGGGATAGATTGGGACAGTAAATATTGAAATTAAGTGTTGTTTAATGTGTTTTTTAGGTAAGGGAAATACCTTTTAAAGTTTGATGTTCAGTTATATTTGACATTTAAAAGAGTTTATGTTATGTCGATTTTTATGAGGTTACTATTATGCTGAAGTGTAGACCTTGCGGTTAGGCTATGGGTGGCTACATGAAATAAATCTATGTTGTTCTCAACAAGCTTTAACTGTGCTAAAGCCAGTGATGAGAAGTTTTTTACCTGATCATTACATGCATGCTACAAATGTTTCACAGAAAACTTAAGCAACTCTGCACAAAGGCACCAGTCTGAATTGCAATAGCACTGGTTGGATCAACAAGAGTGAATTATGTTCAGGAAACATTCACAGAATACGTCAAATGAAACTGGTGTGATCTTGTTCAGTTAGGATTAATTTTACTCATCAGTACAATTAACCTAGCTTAAGTTCAAATAAATCAGTTCAACTGTGTGGAAATAGGTGTCATAATTGAATTAAGTTAGACCAACAAGTTATTTTTTTGAGTGCATAAACAATATTAGCATGCAGGTTTAAAAGAATATGCAGGAGAGAATGACACAACTGACATTTTTGGGGAAACTGTTCTCTTAGCTTAATTCTAATAAATATTGTAATGCAACAATATAAACTTACAATTTCTGAATAACCAGCTCAAGAACCCTATAGCTTACATCAAAAAGCCAATTAAAGGGATAGTTCACCGAAAAATGATTCTGTTATCATTTACTCACCCTCAGGTTGTTCCAAACCTGTATACATTTCTTTGATCTGTTGAACACAAAGGAAGATATTTTGAAGAATGTGGGTAACTGAACAGTTCTGGGGCACCATTAACTGCCATAGTATTTATTTTCCTACTATGGAAGTGAATTGTCCCCCAAAGAGACCTGGTTACAAACTTTCTTTAAAATATCTTCCTTTGTGTTCAGCAGAACAAAAAAATGTATACAGGTTTGGAACAACTTGAAGGTGAGTAAATGATTTTTCATTTTTGGGTGAATTATCCCTTTAAGTGCCATTATTCAAATCTATAACTTTATTTGAAGGATGAAAAAAAAGCATATCATGTATAAAATATTGTATACTGTACCATGTTTTTAGATCAATTAGCCTATTTAAAACAACAACAACAAAAAATCCACTATAATGAGTTAACACTACAAATCATAGCTCATGAATGGTCACAGCCTACTGAAAACCATTGCTAACTGTTTTGGATCAAATTCAGCAGTCTTTTAATCAGGCATTTGCCCTGTCAGTTTTTCACAGTATGGAAAAATGTCAGTATTTAATAATAAATAAACAAGCAAGCTACAAATAATACAATTATTTTTTCCATCTAGGAGACTGTCACATGAATGAGTTTTCAATACTTCATATTCCAGTTAAAGTTTCTTAGTTTCTTTTTCCAAGACATGGTTTCGTTTTTATTTGTACTTGAAGGCCATGTGATACACGAGCAATTCACGAAAAACGTTCTTTTAGCCGAGCAAATCATTTTAGTAGCCTAGTAGTAGTAGCCAGTCCACAGTTACAAAGTAACGCTAAACCTCAACATAATATGTTCAATATGCAACACTGTTCAGGTTTGCTAAACATAAAAGTGTGTTTTCCCGTGATGTTTTTCAAAACTCACCGCTTGCTCTGGCAAAATTATGCTGATTAGCAGCCGTCAGGAAAATCAATATAAGCAGCACATGCATGTCCGCTTGTCCCGGAGAATTCAGATGGAACGCCGACGGGTAAATCTACACGAATGTGTATGAAATCACACCGCCACGCAGAGAGGTGCGACATTTGTGTTGAGTGGAAACGTCACTTTCTGCCTCCAACATCTTTCACTTTCACTTTGTGGACGCGTCCGTGCGAACTGCGCGAAAGATATAGGCTATATTTGCATTTCCTGGAGGAAATAGCAGTGCTTACACTTACGTACTTACGCTTCAAATGGACTTGAATTTGAAGAATATACAGTTAAGGGCAAGTAGCCTGTATGTTCTGTGTACTGTAAACTAAAGCCTACAAAATGCTGCTACGAACATGCAACTGTCACGACGTGCATGTCTTTTCTCTATAGGTTAAATGTAAGGCTAGAAATCGATATTAGAGAAAGGCAGATCGCAATTCACTATGCTAAAAATAGCGGAAAAGAGAGCAACCCCCAACGTGTGTAGAGAACTGGCAAAGACTGTGTGTCCGAAATGGCACCCTATAACTTATTTAGCTATATTCCTACATTACCCCACTAAAGAATCAGGGCGTACATTTTCAGAAAAAAAAAAACATCGTGGAGCAAAGAGGACACTGACGCAACGACAGACAAGACAGAGCAGGCAGCAGCGAGTTATTCAGAAGAATCGGGAGAAATACACAGCCAGTGGCGTACGGGACACCCCCGCAGCCCCCGCGGTGCCCCACCCTATGATGGGCCCCGTCGCAGATTCACCTATTTAGGCTAGACTACTTTATAGCCTTTGCTTTTTAGGGCCCGAGCACCGATGGTGTGAGGACCCTATTGGAATTGCTCAGCCAAAATGTTCTTCTTCTCCAAAATGAATCACATTTTTGATGGCCTAAACGTGCTCGAAAATTCATGAAACTTTGCACACGCGTCAGAAGTGGTGAAAATTTACATCTGATATAGGTTTCAGAATTAGGTGTGGCAAAATGGCTCGATAGCGCCACCTACAAAATTTCAATTAAGCGCCCTTCGTGCTACGTTTCACGTACAGGTATGAAATTCGGTAGACAGATGTAACAGCCCAATACCTACAAAAAAGCCCCTGGGTGCAAAGTTTGTAAACCCAACAGGAAGTGAGATATTTTGAATTTTCTCTACAAAATTTTGGCAGTTTTTGCCATTTCCACATGTACTTTAACGAACTCCTCCTAGAGCTTTAATCAGATCAACATCATATTTGGTCAGTCTAATCTAAAGGCCTTTGAGACGTTAAATTGCGAAGATCTAGAGTTTTCGCTGAAGGGCGTGTTCGTGGCGGCCTGGCAAAGTTCGATGTTTCGCCATGAAACAGGAAGTTGTTGTAACTCGGGCATACAATGTCTGATCTGCCCCTAACTTCACATGTTTTATTAGAGTCCTGACCTGAAGACATCTATATGACAATATTCAGTTACAGTCATAGCGCCACCTGGGGGCAACAGGAAATGACATGTTTTACACTGTGATTAACTCCTCATAGAGATTAAACCAGAAGCACATCATATATGGCCAGTCTAATCTTAAGGCCTTTGAGATGTTAAATTGCAAAGATCTTGAGTTTTCGTTGAAGGGCGTGTCTGTGGTGACCGACAAAGTCTGATGTTTCGCCATGTAAGGTGAATCACTTTTTTGAGGGCCGAAACATACTCGAAAACTCATGAAACTTTGCAGATGCGTCAGAAGTGGTGAAAATTTACGTCTGATATGGGTTTCAGAATTAAGTGTGGCAAAATGGCTCGATAGCGCCACCTAAAAAATTTCAACGAAGTGCCCCTGACACTACGTTTCACGTACAGGTATGAAATTTGGTACACACATCTAACAGCCCAATACTTACAAAAAAAGTCTCTTGGAGTGAAATCTGAAACCCAACAGGAAGTGAGATATTTTGAATTTTCTTTGCAAAATTTGTGCAGTTTTTGCCATTTCCAGGCGTTGTACTTTAATGAACTCCTCCTAGAGCTTTAATCAGATCAACATCATATTTGGTCAGTCTAATCTAAAGGCCTTTGAGACGTTAAATTGCGAAGATCTAGAGTTTTCGCTGAAAGGCGTGTCCGTGGCGGCCTGGCAAAGTTCGATGTTTCGCCATGAAACAGGAAGTTGTTGTAACTCGGGCATACAATGTCTGATCTGCCCCAAACTTCACATGTTTTATTAGAGTCCTGACCTGAAGACATCTTCATAACAATATTCAGTTACAGTCATAGCGCCACCTGGGGGCAACAGGAAATGACATGTTTTACACTGTGATTAACTCCTCCTAGAGATTTAATCAGATCAATGTCATTTTTTGTCAGTCTAATTTAAAGGCCTGTGTGACATTAAATTGCGAAGATCTAGAGTTTTTGTTGAAGGGCGTGTCCGTGGCGGCATGACAAAGTCTGTTGTTCCGCCATGAAAAAGGAAGCCGTTGTAACTCAGGCATACAATGTCTGATCTGCTCCAAACTTCACATGTGCGATAAGAGTCCTGGCCTGAACATATGTATATGCCAATATTCAGTTAGTCATAGCGCCACCTGCTGGCAACAGGAAATGGCATGCTTTACACTGTAATTCCCTCCCAGAACCACATTTCAATATGCCACAAAGTACCAAACATACTAGAAATACGTTAAATCATGCAACACTTGGCTAAGTGCTAATGTATGCAATTAACGCCATGAAACAGGAAGTTGTTGTAACTCAGGCATATGATGTCCGATCTGCTCCAAACTTCACGTGCTTGATAACAGTCCTGGTCTGAACACATCTATATCGCAATATTTGGTTATGGTCAAAGCGCCACCTGTTGGCAGCAGGAAGTGTGGCAATTCGAAATGACTTAATGGCATAATTCTCCTGTATTCATTCGCTTACATGCATGTCGACCACTGTTCACTGTTTTCCTAAGGCCAACGGGTGGCGGTGAGCCCGGGTGCGAGGGCCCTTTCGTCGCTGCTTGCAGCTTTAATTTTTTTTTTCTTCTTTTTTTTTAGAACTGAACTCAGTTGACTAAAGATGAAAATAAAGCATCTAACTGAAGCCCAAAAATGCAAGCAGAAGATCATAGAAAACAGTGCTAAATTACCGCAAAAGGGGGAAAAATTCATCACTGTTGTTTCCATCGCCGTTTGTAAGGTAGCCAAGACAACAGCAAGCTTTGATGCGCTGTGTTACTGTTAGCGGATGTGTGCCGAGACAAATAAATATGTTCGGTCTTTGCTGAGACATTATTATTGTTATTTATATTATTATATATTGCCCAAACGTCTTTACCCCATCGCCAGCTCTGCTAATGGTCAGCTACCGGAATGTCTGAAGTTCTTTTCCAAATGTAGCCTAGCCAATAAGTCTAGTTATTTCTTTATTCTTTTACTGTAACTACATGAATTTAGTTTAGGCCTACATCATTTGATGCACCGATCGAAATTACTGAAAATTTGCGGCCGAAACAGCAATTTACGCGCTTGTCTAGAAGGGAACCTTATATAGCCTATACGCAAATTTGTGTCTAACTTAGAATTTAGACCAGATAAAATATATTGTTAGACCAAAAATATCTTATCAATTAATTAATTAATAAAGACATGTAATAAAGTAATAAATAAATTTAATAAAAACAGAATATTGCTTCAGTCTTTTTCAAAGGCCGCGGAAACATGGATTCGTTTGTTACGCACTTCAATCCATTCCACAAACGACGTTCTTGGTTTTCTTCCTATTTATTAAATATAGGCAATTGGTTGTTGAAACATTGATTGAAATTAAGATACAATTTCTACAAAACGAAATTCACTTTAAAGAAAGACTTACTATAAAACAAAACTTAATGAAGTGGTCAAACTCATGTCTGACCCGCTGCATGTCTCCCGACATTGCGCATCCGTCATGCTATTCACTTTTCATAATCAACATAGGTGACATTTAAAAAAAAAAAATATATATATATATATATATATATATATATATATTAGGCTATAGCCCAATATTTAAATATAAATATGAAACTAAATTGGCTACATTTTTATCCCTCTGGCTGACGAAAGCGCCGGCGCGTTCTGATGGATTTTTTCCTCATGACAGCTGAAACAACTTAAAACAGGCCTTCCCTCATTTTTGGCGATAGCCTACAGATTAGTGCAAGACTACAAATGGTCTACTTTTTTTTAAATTTTATTTTATATTTACGCTCATAATAACAACACCTTGTAGGCTACTTTTGTAAAATAGAATAAATAAAAAACAGGGTGCGCTTTCAGCTGTCTCTCTGCGAGAATCTTTCTGAAACGTCTCAAAAATGGTCACTGTAGTAATGGTTAATTTTCATAAGGGACTGCCAGTGACAGGCTGTTGCACCCATAAAATGAAACATTTGTATTCTGACAGAACATCAGTATGAACTTTTAACGTTCAATTTAAATAAATGTAATTGCACAAACTATGTAGGCTACTATTTAATTTTGTTTATTGTGAAATAACTAATGATAATAATAATAATTCTGTGTCTGAAAGCTGAAAATGTTGACTCCGCAGCAGCATGGAGGAAGACAAAAAAGCATGTCCGAATCCAATGATCATGTCACATTCTGTCTACTGAGATACCTTCATCTGATCAATTTTTGAAGGCAGCATAGATGTATCTTTCATATGATATTTTAATATCCTGCAACGTCACCGCCTTATAGATCAGCTAGGCAACAATTTATGTGCCTCCAGTTACCAAGAACACAATAGACATTATGGTGGCCCTCCGGATAACGTGTGGAGATGTTTGTCTTTCTTCAGATGTTAAGTTTCTACCATGACTGCACCACTCCATCGGTCTAGACTTTATGGCATAGTGAGACTTTATATCACCCAATTCTGACTTTATAACCAGTGTTGGGATAATGCATTACAAGTTACTTGAGTTACGTAATCAGATTACTTTTTCAAGTAACTAGTGAAGTAATGTGATGGTTGTAACCACTACAGTAATTACGGTAGTCCTGCTGGGTTGGGGGAGTACAGTACCTTCTGGTCCAATTTCCTCTTTATGAATGGAGTAGTGTTAGCTCAAGAGTGATAGCGGCATGCACGCTGACAACACCAAATAAATGGCTGTGATTTTTTTTGGTTTGAGGTAAATCAAACTTTTATTGGTGATGTTTAATGCAATGGTTTTTAAACTTGTGATATTTTGTATAATCATGTATCAAAATATTTCGTGCAGATGGTAATGATGGTTTGTGCATGGGCTGGAAAACATTTGTAGTAAGCTGTTGCCAGGTACAACAACGCCAGATAGATGGCTGCGATTTTTCTTTCTTTGAGGTAAATAAAATTTTCATTGGATATTTTGATGTAATGTTTTTTTTAAGCGTGATATTTGAATAATCATGTATTAAAATATTTTGTGCAGACAGTAATGATGGTTTGTGTCTGGGTTGGACAACAGTTGTTGTAAGCTGTTGCCAGGTATGTTTTTTATTTATGTATGTCAGAGGTCTTCAACCCTGCTCCTGGGGACCCACTATCCTGGGGTGCGTTTACCAAAGCGAACTATGGTCGCAAGTTCCGTCATTACCAATAGAGTTCAATGGGACTTACGACCATAGTTGGCTAACGATGCTTTCGGGAAACACACCCCTGGAGAGTTTAGCTCCAACCCTAATCAGGTACACCTGACGCATCTAATTAAGCTCTTCAGGATGGCTTGAAACTTCACATGCAGGTGTGCTGAAGCAGGTTGGAAATAAACTTACCAGGGGTGCGTTTCCCGAACAACGATGTAACTCGCTGCTGAACTACTGTAGTACAATGCATCGTTGAACAAATCAACTAGCTAGTCACGACTGTTTCCCGAAACCATATTGTCGCAAACCTGTCGTTAACCATGTTGGTGAATGACGTCACGCAGGTGGTGGAGTAATAACTTCTTTAAATGAATCCGTTTGAGATCGAATTAATGCTAGAATTTCTGCTATAAATTACAGACAAGGCATTAGAGGACTAATTCTCATTTTCCTCAGTTATTTTGCTTTATTTCCAGATTAAATCAAATGCTTGTTCTTACAGTACATACTAGAGCACGTCCGCACATGCGCGCTCTTCAAAAACGGTGCTTTAAATCTCTTGACAAACTAAAATATATAAATGACATTTGTATATATTTGAAATAAAAGATATACATTGTACTGAATGTCAGCTTGCTTATTTTGCTCAAGATAACGATTTATTAAGTTCACATGTCATAAAAACAGGAAACTATGCTTCTAACCACAGCTCGAGAGCTGTCGTTCCAACCACACAAGTTTGTGATGCAGTTTGCGAATGTTTGTTTGAACTAGGTTTCGGGAAACACCAAATCGTTGAACTATGTAAGTAACGACGGAACTTGCGATGTTAGTTGGCTAACAATGCTTTTAGGAAACGCACCCAAGGACAGTGGGTCCCCAGTTCAGCAGAACTATTGGGGACATAAAATCTGTTGAATGACTGACTTCCAAACAATGGAGCAAGAACTTACCGCTTTGTGGGAAAGGCTGGCAAGGGAAAAAGCTGTGATGGATGAACTTAAACAACAGAATTAAGTACTGACTGCTTAGTTACAACAAGCAACAACATCAGATCCTTTGGAAACTTCACATTCTCCTTCAGATGCAGGCCTGGCTTTTTCAGCTGCCTCTTCGGCCTCTACAAGTAAAGTTACAATATCTGTTGAAGTACACTGAACAAAATTATAAATGCAACACTTTTGTTTTTTCCCCCATTTTTCTTTTCTTTTCTTTCTTTTTTTTTTTTGAATTTTTTTATTTTGATGTAGCAGCATCAACAACAGTACACCATTTCAAAACAGATGCAATTACACCGTACTCTGCCCATCAATTTTCTCTTTTTTAACACAATTCAAAACTCAACAACAAACAAAATAAAATAAAAATCAAATAATAATATAATAACAACAATCATTACTACAATTCGGGGGAGGACAGATACAAACTCAATAACCATACTCCATACTGAACAATGTCAAGTGTTTGTTCCCGGTCCACAATGGAAACCGTGGGAGAAAGTCAGCTGGCCTCCAATGTGGAAAAGGCACACCACAGATACCACAACACCATTACTCACTCAGAAAACAAGGGTCAATTGTTTTTTATCTCCACAAAGTCTGGCTGTAATGGCTTTACATATTCAACCCACTTAGAGCAGACTTTTCTGAACACATTCTTCTGAAGTCAAAGGGAAAAAGTAATCTTTTCCATAACATAAATATAATTTACTATATCTATCCACTCTTGTTGTCACAGTTCCAGTCATTCCCGGACTTCATTTCCCATAATCCTCCCTGGTCATCAATCAGTAATCACCACACTCAGCTGCAGCACATTATCTGGACTATTTAAGCTAGTCACATCCTCACACACATTGCGAGGTCTTGTATACTCTGGTTACATTTCTGAGCGTTTTTTATTGTGATTGTCTGCCTGTTATTTACCCTTTCTGTCCCCTGTCTACGATTCCCTGCTGCCTGCCTTTGGACTGTGTATTGTTTATTGGACTCGATTGTTATCTGCCAGCCCTGACCTATTGCCTGTACCTCGACTACGATTCTGCCTACTCTCTGCCATACCTGTTAGCTGTTGTTCCACCATTGCCTATTTGACAACGAACTCAGTCTAATAAAGTTTGCATATGGATCTCACCTCGTGTCCCACCACGTTACACTTGTATTGTGGGGGGTTCATGAAGCAACCAACGCCTTGTAAGTGCTTTTTTACCAGCAGATGTCAAAATGCCAAATAGGTATCTCTCAGAGGATCTTGTCTGGAAATCAGCATTTCCTAAAAATAATGTGGAAAACTGCAAAGGCATTGTAGTATTAAGTATGTTTTCCACTGCTTTATGAAGCTCCACCCAGAAAGGTTTTATCACTGGGCACTCCCAAAATATATGCCAATAATTGGCTTCTCGAAACCCACACTGTCTCCAACATTTGGCGTCCCCTCCCTCAATATGTGCTTTCTGTTTTGGTGTAATAAAAAATCTGATAAGGCACTTCCACCCAAACTCCCGCCATATGTGAGAGTTCCACGGAAATTTACATACATCAAGCCACTCCTCATTCGATATCAAAAAATTACCTTCTTTTCCAATTTTTCTTTAATGTATTCTATAGAATGATTTTTTTTAAACCTGAAACCTTTATAAAATTTAGAAATGACACCCTTATTTAAAGCACCTATAAATATCTTCAATATTGGGTCATCAAAGTCTGTCTTATTTTTAATGTTGTTTTCAAAATGATTGTGTAGCTGGAGATATCTATAAAATTCTAATTTCTCAAGACAATATTCTTTCTTCAAACTTTCAAAATCTTTCAGTAAGAGAATAGAATGTTGTTATTCCTTTTGAGACCCAAGATTTGAATCTATAATCCAATCTATTTGGCTTAAATTCAGGGTCATAAGCACACCAATGCATTATTTGTAATTTACAATCCAGTTTATTTTTATTTTTTTTATTGTATTCCAGATTTTTAGTTGGGCTTTAATCCATGGGTTTTGCACCTTATCTATAAATCTTCCCAAGATTTTATATGCCACTACTGCTTGAGTTGGGGGATCATTCATTATTGAAAGTTCAATATCTTTCCACCTAGCTTGATATGTTGGATTACATATGTTAATTAAATATTTAGTCTGGGCCGCATAAAAATAATCCCTAAAATGGGGTAAAGCCATACCTCCTTCCTCCGTTGGAAGCTGTATTGTTTTGAATTTCATCCTGGGTTTTTCTCCCCTGCCAGATAAATCTAGAAATTATCTTATCTAATTCGGACCAATGTTTTAAGGGAATTTCTACAGGAAGTGCTTGAAATAGATAGAGATACCGAGTCAATTATCGAGTCAATTCTATGACTTAGGCTAAGGAAAGAGATGGCATTCCATCTGTGTATATCATCTTTGATTTTTATTAAAAGTGGGTCAAAATTTACCTCTGCTAGTGTTGAAATTTCTTTAATTAAATATATTCCCAAATATTTCAATGAAATCTGATCCCGATTGAGATGGAATTTATCTCTAATATGTTTTGGAGGTGTATAATTAAAAGTCAAAGTTTGCATTTTTTGTATATTTAATTTGTATCCTGCATATTTGCCAAATTTTTCTAAAAGATTCATTAATTCAGGAAATGAGTTAGTGGGTTTACTTAAGTAAATAAAGATATCATCCGCATATAATGCCAATTTGTGGTCTTCTCCATTTATGCAGATGCCTTTGATGTTTTCAGTCTGCCTTATCCACTGTGCGAGAGGTTCTATATAGAGCGCAAAAAGCAGTGGTGAAATTGGGCACCCCTGTCTTGATTCACGTTCTAATATAATGGTATCTGAAAGGTACCCATTTATTTTTATTTGGGCAGATGGTTTATTATATAGTGAACGGATGCCCCTAACAAACATTTTGTGAATACCAAATCTTTCAAGAGCTTTGTATAAGAAAGGCCAGTTTACGGAATCAAAATCCTTTTCCGCATCTAAACTAATCCTGGTACAGCTGAGTGCCGTCATCATAAAATACACGCATCCTTGCCGGATACGGTGTCTGGAACTTTATTCGTTTTTGTTTTAACACTTTCTTGGCTGTGGCGTACTCCCCTTGTCTTTTAAGCACTTCAGGAAGGATCAACATAGAAGCGAGCATCATTGCAGAACACTTCTTTTTTCTGCCAGGCTCTCCGAAGCACCTCCTCCTTTGTCTGGTAACTGCCGAATTTTACTACTATTGACCGTGGCTTTGCTTGCGGATTATTGGGTTTCGGTACTAATGCTCGGTGTGCTCGTTCAATCCCAAGCTCTCTGTCCAGGGGAAAGGCTAGTGCGCTTTTCAACAAGTTATCTAGAAAGTCAACCATGTCCGTACCTTCTTTTTCTTTGGGTATTCCGTAAATCCTTAAATTGTCTCTACGAGCACGACCCTCCTGATCTATCAGTCTAGCTTCCAGATTAGCTTGGCACTGTGTTAGCTGTTGATTAGCGTTGATGTTGCTTGAAGTGCAGTCTCCTCCAGTCTGTCATTTGTTCTCTTTAATTCTTGTTTAATGTCGGAAAGCTGTACTTTATTGTCCCTCCTGAACTCTCGAAGCTCGTTGAGAATAGCTAACTTCAGAACTATATTCGTCATGGTGCAATGATGTCGGAGAGCTGATTCTGCTATCTTGTCTTGCTTCAGGGTCATTTTCTATTACAATCGCCATTGTCCTACTTCTAGTAGTAACCCCTTTCTCCATTGTTACGTAAAATATTCACAAGTTCTGACAAAAAACAAATTTTTGGGGTTATTTTACAAAACTGTCAGGGAGCTCGAAAATTAGGCTTTTATCCTCTTGGTGGCGTAACCGGAACTCTTAATGCATCGTGTTTCCTTCTGGAGCATCAGTGAATGTTTAAACCTTTTATAATAGTTGTGTTCAAGTCCCTCAATTGTCCTCAGTGTGAAAAGACGGATCTCAAAATCATTCAGTCACTGCTGTAAAGGGTTCAAATATGCAAAAAATGCTTGTAAACTGAAGAATCTGCAGGACCTTTAGGATTTTTCTGAAGAACAGAGCTCAGTTGAACTGTTCAGGACAAACAAGGGACTCATGAACAACAATCTCAAAACAAAAAAACAGTCGTAGATCATTCAGGTAACCACACACAGTATTAAGATTCAGTGGTTCACATACTTATGAACGGGGTTATTTTAATATATTCAGCTATTCTTTTGTCTTGTGGACTATATATAAACATCTTTTATGTAAAATATCTTACTCAGGACAGTACTAAATAAAAAATAACATGCATTTTGAATGATCTCTCTTATTTTGTTAAAATTATTCAAATTTTCACAGATTCTGCAAGTGGTTCACATACTTTTTCCTGCAACTGTAGCTCAGGTTAAAGCATTACTGAATGAGTATCCTGATGTGTTCGCTTTCAGTGATAATGATTTAGGGTGCACTGCAATCATACAGCATGAAATACCAGTCACGGATGATGTCCGAGTTCTTCAGCATTATCGCTGTCTCCCTCCAAGCCAATATGAAGAGGTAAAGGATCATATTAGACAGATTTTGGAGCAGGGTATTATTAGTGAGAGCTGTAGTCCCTATTCCTCACCTTTGGTTATTGTTAAGAAAAAAGATGGCAATATGCGTATCTGTGTTGACTATAGACAATTAAGACAAAAAAAGATGCTTATCCACTCCCTAGGATAGAGTCGTCGCTTGATGCCCTTAGCGGGGCCCAGTGGTTTTCGACCTTGGACCTCACTAGTGGTTATAATCAAATGGAAGTTGCTGAGAAAGACAGACAGAAGACTGCTTTTTTGTACTCCATTTGGTCTATATCAGTTTAATCGTATGCGTTTTGGGCTTTGTAACGCCCCTGGAACATTTCAGCAACTATTTCAGTCTTTGCTTTTATATTTCGATGATGTGGTTGTGTTAACATCACCTTTTGAACAACATATGAGTCATCTTAGGTTAGTGCTATCAAGTTTTCGGGAATGTGGCTTAAAAGTAAAATGGAGTAAATGTGCGCTTTTTCAGTGCCAAGTTTCTTATCTTGGACATGTAATATCTGCTGAGGGGGTTGCAACAGATCCTGAAAAGACTTGGGTGGTGGCCCATTGGCCACGACAAAGTACAGTAACTGAACTTAAATCATTTTGGGGTTTTGCAGGATACTATAGGCAATTTGTAGAATTTTTTTCTCGGTTAGCAGCACCCCTTCATGCTCTGGCAGCATTGGCTGCACCAAAGGCAGGCAAAGCAAAGACCACTAGAGTGCCTCTTTCTAAGTTGTGGGTTTCTGAGTGTGAGTCTGCTTTCCAGGTATTAAAAGAGAAGTTAGTTACGGCTCCGGTCCTTGCATATGCAGATTTTTCAAAGACCTTTTATTTAGAAATTGATGCTAGTCATCATAGCTTAGGAGCAATTTTGTCCCAAGATGGAAAGGGGGGAAGAAGACCGATTGCATATGCAAGTTGTGGTCTGAGACCATCCGAGCGAAACATGGAGAATTATAGTGCTATGAAGTTAGAGCTGTTGGCACTGTAATGGGCAGTCACAGATAAGTTTCGTCACTATTTGGTAGGTCACAAATTTATTGTGTTTACAGATAATAATCCTTTGAGTCATCTGCAGACTGCCAAGTTTGGAGCCTTTGAGCAGAGATGAGTTTCAGAGTTGGCTAGATTTGATTTTGAAATTCACTATAGGCCAGGGCGTCAACATGTGGGTGTGAATGCGCTGTCACGGCAGACCCAGTTAGTAGCTAACCCTGTATTTGGGGGAAATGTATTTAATTAGATTCAAGAGAATAGTCATATATTGACTGTTAATGAGCAGACAACCACATGTAGCTTTCCTGTGTTTTCTCCTGAGATGTGGGCAGACCAACAGCAGGCTGACCCCATTATTGCAGTTTCTTGTGTATTGGAGTCAGTAAGTTAAACCTGGCAGATTGGCGAGGGCTAAAGAGGATGGTAAGACCTTGGAACTCCTGCGGCAGTGGGAGAAGTTGATAGAGGAGGAAGTTTGTGGATACTAGACAAGGCCAAATTAAACAGGTGCTTCTACCTTAGAGCCTGAAGGAGGAAGTCCTTTGTGGGCTACATGATGCACATGGGCATCAGGGTGTTGAACGCACCTTTAAGTTGGTTAGAGCTAGATGCTATTGGCCAGGATTGTTTCAAGATATTGAAACTTATTGTAGGCAATGCGAGAGATGTATTGTGGAAAAAGCCCCAGTGCCAAAGCTAGTAACTGAAATGGGTAGTGTAGTTCAAAGTTCTTAGGGAAGGAAGAGGACAGGGTCGGCTTTGACTGCTGACTGAGCTTTATTTCAGGTTATTCAAACTTCAACAAAAAGTCAGTGCATCCGCACAACAACAGAACAAATGTTTTATCCTGTGCCAATTACTGGAATGAGAAACAGGTGTTCGTTATTTGCGTTTAACCCACTCACTCACCATGCATCTCCCGACTCTCTCTCCCGCTGCAGACTTCGCTGAACCACGCCCCCCTCACCACAGGTAGTTTGTAAGCTAGAAGACCATTTGAAGTAGTAGCTATGGATTTTACCGTTCTAGAGCCCTCCAGTGATGGTAAGGAGAACATCATAGTCTTTACCGATGTTTTCTCGAAATTTGTGGTTGCAGTACCTACCAGGGACCAAAAAGCAGTGACTGTGACCAAATCTATTAGCTAGAGAGTCGATTCACAAGTATGGAGTTCCCCAACAAATTTATTCGGATCAGGGGAGATGTTTTTAGGCAGAGGTGGTTCGAAACTTATGTAACTTATGAAACCCCCTATCACCCACAGGGCAATGGCCACTGTGAGAGGTTCAATCGAACCTTGCATATCTTAAGGACTCTCTCACCATCCAAGAAAAGAAGATGGGTAGAATATTTACCAGAAGTAGTGTTTGCTTATAATACAACTGAACATGCAAGCACTAGCTGTAGCCCATATTTTCTGGTTTTTGGGCAATCACTGAAGTTACCAGTTGACATTTTGTTTGGGGTAAGCCAGACAGATGCTACAGAGACAGTTGATGAGTGGGTGGTGGGGCATCAGGAGCGATTTAAAGAGGATTCTCAAAAAGCAAGGGGACAGATGGAGCATGCAGCCGAAGTTAGGAAGAGACAGATTGGTCCACCCTCATTACAGAGTTCTTTGCAGGTGGGTCAACTGGTTTATCGTAGGAATCACAATTTTTCAGGAAGACTTAAGATTCAAGATGTATGGATGTCCACACCTTTTAAAGTGATAGCTCAGCCAGATGACTCTAAAGCTGTGTATACAATTGCTCCTTCGGATGGATCTTGCCCACCTAAAAATGTGCACCGAACAGAATTGAGACCATGTGGTCAAGGGATGGTAGGGTCATTCCAACAGGATGTGCAGAGCCATAGTGATGTAGTCTCTGATGGTGAATCAGATAAAGCATGGGTTGTTAGGGGAGAAGCCTCAACTGAATCATTACCAGGGGTGGGAAGTAGATCTGAACATGAGTTATGTAGTGAATCAGACGTGGATCTGGGGGAGCAAGTGGATTCAGAAGAATTTCAAAGTTTTGATAAAGTTGTTCAATCACCTCCAACCCCATTGCGACGGTCTAGTCGGCAAACAGCAGGGAAGCACCCTAACCCATTTAATTTACCCAGATCGATTATGTCAAATGGAGGAGATGGTGGGTTTACAGAGCAGATAATTTTTCATAAGGGACACTGGGTGATTAATGCACCTGGGAAAGTTTTTTTTTCTTTTCTCCTTTGTTTTCTTCTTTTTTTATGTACAGGTGGTTAGTAAAATTAATTAAAAGATCATCGAGACGGTGATCAGTAGTGGGAGGGGTAAATGTGATGGTCGTAACCACTACAGTAATGCGGTAGTCCTGTTGGGTTGGGGGAGTATGGTACCTTCTGGTCCCATTTCCTCTTTATGAATGGAGTAGCGTTAGCTCAGGAGTGATGGCAGCGTGCACGCTGACAACGCCAAATTGATGGCTGAGATTTTCTTGGTTTGAGGGAGATCAAACTTTTATTGGTGATGTTTAATGCAATGGTTTTTAAACTTGTGATATTTTGTATAATTGTGATATTTTGTATAATAATAGACAGTAATGATGGTTTGTGTCTGGGTTGGACAACAGTTGTTGTAAGCTGTTGCCAGGTATGTTTTTTATTTATGTATGTTATTTGATGAATGTTGGGTTTTTAAATGTTTTGTTTTTTGAATATTGTAGCACAGTAATATGTGATGTTTTTCTGGCTGTTTTAGGAGCTGGCCTATGTCACTGTTTTGAATTATTTAATTTGGAGGTAAGTAGTGCATATTTATATGTGATATAGTTGGAGGTGTTGGACCCTTCTGGTATCAACTTGCTACCACCTAAGCCTATGTATGTGACTGTTTTAGATTTTTCTTTTCCGTTGAGTTGTTAATAAATGAGGATTAAAAAGACAATTGAGTCTTAATGTGCTTCACAGATAGGCTTTACAGTAACACTTTACTTTTAACATTTACAACAAAATATCCAAGTTACTTTTTCAAATAAGTAATGCAAGTTACTTTGTTTTCCCATTTATTGACTGACAGCTGTCAGATACAGACAAGGGCAGACGAGGTAAGTAACAACTTAAGTTTATTGCAGGTTAGCAGTGTAGCAGAGACAACAGTGCAGTGCAGGTAAGTGAAACAGTCACTGAAAACTTGCAGGTGAACTTAACTAAAGGTAACAGAGGTCTTGGTATGTTGCAGGTTTGTAGCTGGCAGTGAAGCTGATGGGATGAACAGGAGAACAACGAACAGGAAGATGGGCAGAAAACAATGACAGGATTGGAACTGGATGGCAGGTAAGTAGCAGGTAAGGAGTTACAGGTGAGTCCATATAGTCTTGATGTAGACGAGACCAGACATGGAAGTGGAATGGTGAGCTTATAAAATGTAGATTGATGATGGCGTGCAGTGGGCGGATCTGGTGTATATGGTGTGACTGGTGTAGTGACTGAATCTGTGACAGTACCCCCTCCTCCACGGGCGGCTCCTGACAACCGGAAGTGACGATGATGGGGATGACCATGGCCTCTGGGAGCAGGATGATTTGGGTGGTCACGGTGGAACTGGGTAAGGAGCAATGTCGACGTAACTGTAATTGTCTTGAATTACCTAGGAGCGTTCATCAGGGCTGTATCCCTCTCAGTCGACCAGGAATTCCAGGATTTTTCCCCGTCGTCGTGAGTTAAGGATGGCCCGGACCTGGTAGATGGAATCTTCCTCTGCGATGTCGGGAAGAGGAGGTACACCATCATCACCATATGCTGTGAGGGGAGGGGATTTTTTTAATAGTGATACGTGAAATGAAGGTGAGATACGATACTGTGAGGGAAGGTTGAGATGATAGGTGACATCGTTGAGCTGCCTCTGCACAGTGAGTCCATGAGGGGTAGGCGACAGGTGGTAGGAACATAGGTTCACCCCTCAGGACCTCCTGGTGGAACAGGTTCTCTGGTGGTTTGGTGGATTTGATCATCGATAGACCATTGTATGAGACTGACTACCATGGCTGGAGGGAGGATGGTCCCAGGATATTGAGGTTCAGGATCAGGAAGGTATAATCATGAAAGAGCATCTGCTTTTACATTCTTGTGACCAGGGCGGTATGTAACAATTAAGTCAAACCTGGTGAAGAACAGAGCCCATCGAGCTTGGCGGGGATTGAGACGTTTAGCTTCACTTAAGTATTCCAGGTTTCTATTATCGGTGATGACTTTGAACTGATGGGTGGCTCCCTCCAGCCAATGTCTCCATTCTTCCAAGGCTAGTTTCAGGCCAGCAGCTCACGATTGCTGATATCATAATTCTGCTCCGCCGGGGACAGCTTTTTGGAGTAGAAGGCACATGGATGTAAGCGTTGTGAGTCACCCTGCCGCTGAGATAGTACTGCTACGACTTCAGTTGTAGAGGCATTCACTTCAATGACGAAGGGTAACTCTGGATCAGGATGGCGAAGGACTGGAGCGGAGATGAAGGCTTCTTTGAGTTTTTCAAAGGCGTTGGTGGCAGATGGTGTCCAGGACAGAGACTTGGGCTGTTTTCTCAGAAGGGATGTGTGTGGTGAACTGAGTAGACTGTACTACACACACACACACCATATCAACCACATACTCTAGCACCACATCCCAGCAACTGCATTGCAAGAACCTAGCAACCCACTTTAACAAACACCCAGAATGGCCTTACTGACCAAACTATTTAGTTTTTTTAAACAAGACTTAAGCTGGCTTTATGTCAAGCCAACATAAATTTGTCTTTCAAACTTTAAATCTAGTTATTGATTTTCTTGATTGCTAACGCACAATTCATAACACAATTCAACATTTTCTCACAACTATAAACATGATCTAAAATACAAACTTGCACAAACCTCACACTTCCAGGTCAAAATAACATTTTCTAGTCAAAAACTTATTCTCTTCTGACAAAATCAAAATTTGGCCTCAGATGACACACAAAACGTAACAAATACACAGACTACTGCACTGCCCATTGAACACTAGTGAGATCAATTCATTTAACACTGTAACAAAAACCTCTTATTGGGATTCATGAATTATTTTGCAGCTCACTGTCTACTACACTATACAAAAATAAATTTACAGATGCAGATACAGTAAAATACAGCAATGAACTTTTACTATTGTAAAGTGATCTTGCAGTAGATGAAAAGCATGAGAAAAGTATGTATATGAACTTGGTATGCACCACAGTACAGTATACTGTCAATTACAGTACAGTAATAAAAGCAAATTCAGCATCCTCTGCACATTTGGCCAAATATCATTACAGTATATACTGTACTATAGAAGTATATTGGTCTTCTGACACAAGACTATATCCCTAGGCAGTCATTTCTCAGCTCTGCTAGGCTACACATAAAAATGACTACAAAGAAAGTTGACAATCACAAGTTTGAGGGTGTACAACATGTGCTATGATGTACTGTACATAGAATAGTGAAATTTCCCTCATCTAAAGTACTGCTACTGTAATTATAGGCTACTGTATGTGTAAATGATCTCTCTCAGATTTTGACTGGTGTGTCATCAGTTTTGCTACCTAATGTTGTCATTGTTAAACGTTTTGAGAAATATGCCTTTGTTTTGAGAACTGAACGAATGGTTTGGGGAAACTGGGCCAACTGAATCACTAATTAGCAACTGAGAAAAGCTAAAATACATTTAGATTCTTACCTTACCTAGCTTGCCTAAAAATTACGAAATGAATCTCACACATATTCGGATAGGATTACGTTTCTCTGAGGATTTCTGAGGTAGCCGAGAATCAGTCATTTTTCGATTCACGAACAAATAAAAAACAATTCGCAAGGGAACTAGGCTGCACTGTGTGTTTTTGACTCACAAACAACCGGTTCATAAGAGTAATTTGTTAAAGGATTAGTTTCAAATGAAAATTTCCTGATAATTTACTCACCCACATGTCATCCAAGATGTTTATGTCTTTTTTCTTCAGTCGAAAAGAAATTAAGGTTTTTGATGAAAACATTCCAGGATTTTTCTCCATATAGTGGAGTTCAATGGTCTCCAAACGGTTGAAGGTCAAAATTACAGTTTCACTGCAGCTTCAAAGCATGTGATCCCAGACGAGGAATAAGGGTCTTATCTAGAGAAACCATCACTCATTTTCTAAAAAAAAAAAAAATTAAATTTTATACATTTTAACCATGAATGCTCATCTTGAACTAGCTCTCTTCTTCTTCTTCTCTGGCAGTGTAGACACTGCTAAGTGTATTACTGCCCTCCCCAGGTCAAAGTTTGAACTAAATTGTCATATTCAATATGCTAGTGCAAGCATATAACAATTAGTTCAAACTTTGACCTGTGGAGGGCAGTAATACACTTAGCAGTGTACACTGCCGGAATTCTAATAGAGAAGAAGAAGAGAGCTAGTTCAAGATGAGCATTTATGGTTAAAATGTTTAAAATGTTACTTTTTTTTTTAGAAAATGAGTGATGGTTTCTCTAGATAAGACACTCATTTCTTGTCTGGGATCATGGTGAATGCTTTGAAGCTGCAATGAAACTGTAATTTTGACCTTCAACCGTTGGAGGCTATTGAAATCCACTATGGAGAAAAATCCTGGAATGTTTCCATCAAAAACCTTAATTTCTTTTCGACTGAAGAGAGAAGGACATGGACATCTTGGATGACATGGGGGTGAGTAAATTATCAGGAAATTTTCATTTGAAAGTGAACTAATCCTTTAATGAAGCTGACTAGGCGCGCTGCGTTCGCGTGCAACCATAATGCATTGAAAGACGTGTTTTCTTGCTATTGTTACGCTTTCGTTTTTATGTCATCACATTGAAGCCCCGCTGCTGAAAAGCAGTACTTGAAACACTGCTAACATATTTTATTTTATTTTGTGATAATTGTGGCGTGGTAAAGCTTCCATTTTTCTTCTGTTTTATTTTCGTATTTATAATTGTTCGATATTTGCACAATGTTTATTTAAAAAGCAAGGCTCCACGAAATAATAGAAATACAGTCAAAGAAAATAGGGTTTACTGATCAAACTGGCGTCGTGACGCGAGTGCGTTTGGCCACAGTCGATGATGTCATTCGTCCGCGACACCACTCTTCTAGCATGTTATGCTAACCGACAGTGCAGAACGAGTGGAGGGTTTATTTTCGTAAAAGGTGTGTATCTAGCTTCAGATATTTGAACAGTTAAAATGCCTGTGTGGTTTAAGGACAGGCAGTAATCATTTATTATATTTATATAGTACAATAAGCGTTGCAAGCCGTCTGGAATTAAATGCTAAATGTATAAATAATACTTGACTCTAAGAACCATCTTTTAGCATATTTTTGTAACGGAAGTTCTAGCTGCAGATTATTTTAGATTGTGGTTTTATGTTTAAAATACCTATATACGTCTAATTGACAACTTGTGTGATACTTCAGCTTTTGTTACATAGCTTGCAACACGTTTATATGTATAATCCTGTTTCATGTTTGTGTATTTCAGTGTTTTGGTTTGGGAAGGAGGTAAAATGTCTTTATATGATGATTTGGGGGTCGCAACAAGCGACACTAAAACAGAAGGATGGTCTAAAAACTTTAAACTGCTTCAGTCGCAGCTGAAAGTGAAGAAAGCTGCATTAACACAAGCAAAGGTGGGTCTATGTTTATGCCACATGCCTGAAAATGATAATACAGTCATTGTATGTCTCTTTCCTATATTTCTAACTGAATAGTGTAGGTGTCAATGCTCCAATTTTCATTTAAAACCTGGAAATATTAAGGAATTTTAAAATTATTATTTCCATAAAAAATTGAAATTACTTAATTTATTTTGTGTTTCTATTTTTGGTTAGATTTAAAATATTTAATTGGCGAAAATGGATCAATGTGAGTGATATCTCTATCAAATATGATATATCTATAACTAGGGTTGCAAAGGGGAGGAATGTTTCCAGTAAATTTCTGGAAACTTTCCAAGGGAACTTAAAGGGTTTGTTCACCCAAAAATGAAAATTCATGTCATTAATTACTCACCCTAATGTCGTTCCACACCCATAAGACCTTCGTTGATCTTCAGAACACAAATTAAGATATTTTTGATGAAATCCGATGGCTCAGTGAGGCCTCCATAGCCAGCAATGACATTTCCTCTCTCAAGATCCATTAATGTACTAAAAACATATTTAAATCAGTTCATGTCAGTACAGTGGTTCAATATTAATATTATAAAGCGACAAGAATATTTTTGGTGTGCCAAAAAAAAACAAAATAATGACTTATATAGTGATGGCCGATTTCAAAACACTGCTTCAGGAAGATTCGGAGCATAACCAATAAATAAATAAATCTTCCTACCTTGTTTGTTGGTTAGTCAGGGATGTCACCAAAGAATGAATGCTCGCAATTCCTCCACCATAAACTGTTGGGGATAAACAGTTTAGGACCCTTGAAAACAGATATGTTGAATAAAGACCTGGAGTCAGAGTTAAAAAAAAATAAATAAATTGAAGAAAAATTTCATGAAGAATAGTTTGCAGTTTCATCAGCAGAAGCCAGCTTCAAGTCTCACAAGGAGTTCGTAGGCCGCTCTGTGTACATACACATTTCCACACCAATTATACTCTAACAGAGTCTACTAACTACGTCATTACTAAGGTAAAAAGGATTCTGATTGGCTAAGAGAAGATAGACAAAATTAGAAGATTTCCACACGTGGTCAGATAATAAGAAGCATATCTCCCTTCGTCGCGGTGATGTTGAGGGGGACCCTGGATTTAGGTACCGGATGTCCTTTTGGGGTCATGACATGGCGTCTGCTGGTCTCGAGCAGAATGCCAGTTGTCCAGTACAAAGGGACCTGCACAAAACTCTTAGCGCACATACACAGATACACATGATTCACAGCTTCTTTAAGGCTGAAGTTGATCTGAGCTCTGCTCTGAGCAGGAAACTTTCCCCAAAACATACTGATAACATGTTCTTTTCTCTTAGTGAGAGGTACAGAGGAAAATAGATGCTTTAGCATATATTGTTAAGTCATTCAAATAATTTAACAGAAATATAAATGTTGATTAATAACTTAAAAGATATATATTGAAGCGGCAGTGGATTCCAGAATCCACCCCTTCAAAAGTATCACAGGTTATATAAAATATTAAGCAGCACAACTGTTTCCAACATAATTGATAGAGTTTCAAATCAGCATATTAAGGATTATGTGACACTGAAGACTGGAGATAAGATGCTGAAAATTCAGCTTTGCATCACAGAAATAAATTATATTTTAATGTATATTAAAATAGAAAACTATTATTTAAATTGTAGTTATATTTCACAATATTACTGTTTTCTGTATTTTGGATCAAATGTGCACGTTATGGACTGGGGGAATGCACAGTGTATGTAGGGGGTGTGGCCTCAATAGCCCTGCAGTAAGTAGTGTGCTGTGTGAATGTGATTGAGGAATGTGCAGGGTAAAAATTCAACTGAAATTGCATTAAATCTGGTTGGTTTAACCAAAATTATGCTGCAAGATGTTTTTTTCAACTACATTTAAGTACCCTGTTATAGGCTAACCTGCAATTTTGCAAATTCCCTGTTTGTTCCCATTAATTTCCTTTAATTCCCATATATTCCCGTTAATTCCCATATATTCCCGTTAATTCCCATGGAAAGTTTCCAGCTTTGAAAATTCCCGGAATTTTTCAACCCTATTTATAACAATAATAATATAGTATACAACATGTATTTTATCCAGTAATCACAAATGATTGAAAAAGTTATGGAGATTTATTTGTGAAACATGGAAAGTCGAACAAATGAACCTGGCTTCTTTTGCAGACTCAGAGGACGAGACAGTCAAATGTTCTAGCTCCAGTTATTGATCTGAAGAGAGGAAGTGCAGCAGATGACAGACAGATCTCTGATACACCTCCACACATCGCTGCAGGGATGAAGGTAAATAATGTGTATATTACTGTCCTATTATTGCCGTCTTAAAAAAAGAGAAATAATTAAAGCTCCGGGCTAGATGAGTTGGCTTTTGTGGCCAACAAAATTGTGATTATGTATCAATATGATTATAAAATTATTATTATATAGTATGATTATTATTATTATTACTACTAAATAAAAAACATTTAACAAAATAAGAAATATTGCTATTAAATATTTCACAAAAAAATTTAGTATTTAAGAAATGTATTATAATAACAATAATAAGTGTACTTTACAGTACAACTGTAAAATTACAATAAGAATATTTTTCAAATGTTCACCCATCAAGCTTTAATTTTGTCAAAAAAACGCTGGAATCTCTTAAAGCTTCTTTTGTTGACAACTGCCAGTTGATAAGCATTTCTCATTACAAGTTTACAAAGATGGTTGACGCATGTTGCTTTCCCAAAGCTACCCAATGTCCGAGCAGATGCAGAGATGTTCATGTGGAACAACATTTACTGCGTCACTGAAAACACTGGATCGTGAGCTGCTCACATGTTAAAGAACACAGTGCTGTGCTGTGCTGCACCCTAAAACATGCAGTTTAATTCAAGTATTTAACATATTTCAGTATTTAATTTAATTACAACCTCTGCGATTTGAAAGTTGGACAAAGCCATTCCACGATTTTCTGTTTTATCTTGATTAATCGTGCAGCCCTACTGGCATCTCTTAACGGAAAGTTCAATATGATTTTAAAATACTGATGTCAGCATTTGAGCTGTTTAAATCACAACCCTTCCTCCCAGTAATATGTTACATTAAAAATTGAGGATTTCTCACTAAGTGGTTCATTATACTAAGTTGCTCTTCTTAGAACATTAAGTTTCATTGTCTGTGTCTGTGTGTGTCCATTTTAGGACTCGGTGTCAGGTGGGTTTTCATCCGGAGATGTGCTGATTCCATTGGCTGATGAATATGACCCCATGTTTCCCAACGACTATGAGAAAGTGGTGAAGAGACACAGAGAGGAACGACAAAGACAGAGAGAACAGGAGCGACAGAAGGAGATTGAGGAGAGAGAGAAGTATGCATCCACTAGGGCTGCATGATTTTGAAGAAAAATGTGATATGTGATAACTATAAATTAAATGCTAAATTTGATATGCTATACAATAATGCTTTAAGTGTGTAAAGTCAATTTTAATTACATTTAAATATATTTAAAAACTGAAAATGATATAACCAACATACATGTTTCACATTCTATTTTTTTAAGAAAAGAAAGCATCCCTACAACTTCTGAAAGTGAACAGCAGTGTTTTACTGTAGCATTACATAAAAAGTAAGTGTCATTTTAATGTCAGTGTAAACCAAGGGTTTCAGGTAGGCCTACATTAGGTTTATTTAAAGGTGCCCTAGAACCCTATTTCACAGGATGTATATAAGTCTAAGGTGTCCCCAGAATGTGTCTGTGAAGTTTCAGCTCAAAATACTCCATAGATTTTTTTATTATACAATCTTTTAACTGCCTATTTTGGGGTGTAATTAATAATACGCCGATTC
This sequence comes from Ancherythroculter nigrocauda, assembly GCA_036281575.1. Lineage (NCBI taxonomy): Eukaryota > Metazoa > Chordata > Actinopteri > Cypriniformes > Xenocyprididae > Ancherythroculter > Ancherythroculter nigrocauda. Next base: position 21,489,378 of record VTFQ01000011.1, on the reverse strand, counting down.
TATGCGTGTCCCCTTTAAATGCTTGTGATCCCCGCCCCCAAGCTCGCAACTCTATGATAAATTGCATAAACAAAGCTCACACAGCTAATATAACTCTCAAACTCTCAATCTCAGATCATGTAAGTATGGTATTTATTTTGTGGATGTTTACATTTGATTCTGAATGAGTTTGATAGTATGCTGTGGCGAACGGGGCTAAAGCTACACTGTTGGAGAGATTTATAAAGAATCAAGATACGTTTATGAATTATACAGACTGCAAGCGTTTAAAATTAAAAAATAACGACATGGCTCTGATCTCCGTGAATACAGTAAGAAACAATGGTAACTTTAACCACATTTAACGGTACATTAGCAACATGCTAACGAAACATTTAGAAAGACAATTTACAAATATCACTAAATATATCATGATATCATGGATCATGAACAGTTATTATCGCTCCATCTGCCATTTTCGCTATTGTCGTTGCTTGCTTCACAATACCTGCAGAACGTCTGATGATTCGGCTGTGCAGCTCCAGACGTTAATACTGGCTTGTCTTATGCTTAGAACATGGGCTGGCATATGCAAAAGTTGGGGGCGTACATATTAATGATCCCGACTTTTGCGTCACAGTCTGTGTTATGTTGAGATTAGCCTGTTTTTCAGTGGTCTTCTGCACAAATGAGATTTACATATGAAGGAGGAAACAATGGTGTTTGAGACTCACTGTATGTCATTTCCATTTACAGAACTCTAATTATTTAACTATGCCAAGGTAAATTCAATTTTAAATTCTAGGGCACCTTTAAGGACAGAAATTGAATATTAAATGTAAAAATATGGATTGACCGATACCGATACTAGGGGGGTGTAATATATATATTATCTATGATAATATTGTAATTGTTGGGTTATCGATGTGCAGTCTGACATTATTGAGTATGTCCCTCACTTTGCAAAAACCAAACAAAAACAAGACTAGAGAGTGCATACACTGCGTGATGTAGACTTTCCGATTTAGGTTAGACTAGTGCACATGCGCATTTAGAGTGCACGCTCTCACTGCGTGATTTATTACTCTATTAAAATGCAGTAAAAACACAGTGGCACCGGTGTTTCGTTTCTAAATGAATCCGTTCATTTGAACAAATCAGTTGAATTAATGACTCAATGATTTGCTCATTAACACTTACTTTCTGCTACCTCTGCTACCTACTTGCTTAAGTACTTAAGTATCTTTTCAATTTTAAAATTATTTCATATGTCAATGTGTTTTATTTTTATATATATATATATATATATATATATATATATATATATATATATATATATATATATATATAATATATATATGTGTGTGTGTGTGTAACAATACCCTCATGTCACGTTTCAATACATATCACGATAGTACATATAGTAAAAGGACAGCAAAAAATGTACTATTGATAAAAATGCTAAATTTGGTATACATTGGGGTGGAAATGAATAGGCTTGGACTTGGTGCTGGTAACCCAATGCACAGGACAGTGGTGACACCAGAATAAAAATATTCATGATTGAAAAACCACTGAAACACAGATTTATTTTAGATGAATAGGTTTGCATTCTATCACTGACTAGATATATTTAAATTAATGTAAGCCACTTTTTACTGGTAACATAAGACTTTTGGCATTATCAGGACCCACAAATATTCCCCCATTGCATTATTACACATCAGATTCAACATTATATATAGTAGTTTAATGTAGAGCTTAAATCTCTGTAAACTTGATTTTTTTTTCTCACACAGTTATTTTTATTTTGGGTGAACTATGCACAACACATTGTCACTATCCACAATATGATATTGTATTTTTGTATTGCGATATATTGTGACACAATATATTGTTACACTCCTAATATATGCCTGATCTGCACAGATCAGTGTTGATTTGTTGCCCATTGTGTTATGACCATTTTACCCCTGTCTGTTAGGAAACGTAAAGAGAGGCATGAAGGAGGAGGAGCTCCAAGCGGATTTTCACGTTTCCCAAATCCCGAAGGCGAATCGGATGAGGAGGAGGAGTATGAGAGAGAAAAGAGGAAGAGGAGTGAGTTCCCTTTTGAAACATTTCTTCATCCCCTCCTAACTCACTTTCTTTTATATCGATTTTGTCATATTTTGACAATTGTGATTAGATTATCCAAGATAAATATTAAACAAGTGCCCTTAATATAATCTTCTGTGGTTATAAGCTGTTGTTTATATGGCACACAGGTATGGGCGGAGCTGCCATTGCCCCTCCAACATCACTAATGGAGCGAGACTGTAAGTAAATCCCATAGACCTTTTAAGAACCTGTTTTGCCACTTTTGAACTCAATATACACTGATGAGCCAAAACATTTGACTAGTCACAGGTGAAGTATCGTTGATCATCTCCTAACAAGACCACATATTAAAGTCTGGGTAGGTTAAATGGTAAGCAAACAATCAGTTCTCATAATCAACGTGTTGGATGCAGGAGAAATGGCAGGAATAAAGATCTGATCTGCACCCTGCCACACTGCACACGTTGTTCAAGAATGGTTTGAGGAACATGATGAAGAGTTCAAGGTGTTGCCCTGGCCTCCAAATTCCCCAGATTTCAATTCAATTGAGCATCTGCGGGATGTGCTGGACCAACAAGTTTGATCCACGGCAGCTCCACCTCGCAACCGACAGGACTTGGATCTGCTACTAACGTCTTGGTGCCAGATACCACAGGACACCTTCAGGGCTTTTGTAGAGTTCATTGCTTGTTGGGTCGTGGCAGCATTTAGAGGACCAGCAGCATATTAGGCATGTGGTCATGATGTTTTGGCTCATCAGTGTATGATTTTGATTTTGCGTGTTGTCATTTTGTCTCTGATAGGTTGCGGCTTTACACAGTCTTAAATCCATTAAGTAACAAAACTGTGTTTGTTGACATGACAGCATCATATTCATATGACGAAGATGGTCGCCAGAGGTCGAAAGCTGCAATCCCACCTCCTGTGTTTGATGACTCGGATAGACCACGATCTCCCCCTGGACCAACTAATTCATTCTTGGCCAACATGGGGTAAGAGCCCTTCCAAATGACACCTCTACACTCAGAAGTCATTATGATTTTAGATATGGAATGTTGTTATTGGCCAATGATTGGCTGAACATTCTGGTTCTGAATTTACACCAGAAAATTTAGATCCACAAAAAAAAAATATATATTTTAAAACTTTTTTTTTTTTTTTTAGGTTAGATCAATTCATTTTGATTTCCCAAAAATTTGATTCAGCGAAACAATCTAAATGTTACTAGAAATAAGGAAATGTTCATTTGGATTTAATTCAAATACTTTTAATGTTTAACAAGGACGTTTTTATCCAAATATTTGAAATTTAGCTAAAGCATTTAGATTTAACCACAACAATTTGATTTAACTAATAATAATTAATTTAAATGATTTTTTTTTTTTTTTTTTAATTTTTATAAAACGGATTTAGATTTCAAAAGAATTTTACATATTTATAATTTACATATTTTAAATAATTTAGATTTAACAAGAAAATTGTAGATTTAACCAATAAATAAATATCATATTTAATGTAAATTATTTTTATGCCATAAATTTAGATTTTCAAAAAAAGTTATGTAAAAATTTTATATTTAACAAAATAATTTAAATTTAAAGAAATTCTGATTTAACTAAAAATAGATAAACTTTAATGAGGTTTATAATATAATAAATGAAGATTTAAACAATAAATTCAGATTTCCAAAGAATGCATTGTAAAGGATTTAGATTTAACAAATGTTTTTAACGATTTAACCAAGTATTTTTTAAATATAACTAAAGGGTTTAGATTTAAGCAGAACATTTTTGATTTTAAAAAATCTTGTAATATTTAATATAAATGAAGATTTAAACAATGAATTTAGATATCCAAATAACTTGTTTTAAAGGGATAGTTCACCCAGAAATGAAAATTTGATGTTTATCTGCTTATCCTCAGGGCATCCAAGATGTAGGTGACTTTGTTTCTTCAGTACAACACAAATGATGATTTTTAACTGCAACCGCTGACGTCTGTCAGTCAAATAATGCGAGTCAATGGTAACACAATTTATAAGAGTCAATAAACATTCACAGACAAATCCAAATGAAACCCTGCGGCTCATGATGACACATTGATGTCCTAAGACACGAAACGATCGGTTTGTGCAAGAAAATGAACAGTATTTATATAATTTTTTACCTCTAATACACCACTATGTCCAACTGCGCTCAGCACTCACTTAGTGAGGTCTGATCACGCTCTGACAGCAGAAGTGATGTCTCGCGCATATACTTCAATGAGTGCTAGACATCACTTCCGCTGTCAGAGCGCGATCAGACCTCACTAAGCGAATGCTGAACACAGTTGGACATAGTGGTGTATTAGAGGTAAAAAATGATATAAATACTGTTCATTTTCTCGCACAAACCGATCGTTTCATGTCTTAGGACATCAATGTGTCGTTGGATTTGTCTGTGCATGTTTATTGACTCTTATAAATTGTGTTACTATTGACTCGCATTATAAGACTGACAGACGGCAACGGTTGGAGTTAAAAATCATCATTTGTGTTCTACTGAAGAAACAAAGTCACCTACATCTTGGATGCCCTGGGGGTAAGCAGATAAACATCAAATTTTCATTTTTGGGTGAACTGTCCCTTTTAAAGAATTGAATTTAAATCTAGAATTTAAAGACTATTGTCTGTGTGTTTTTCAGTGGTACTGTGGCTCATAAAATCATGCAGAAGTATGGATTCCGGGAAGGACAGGGCCTTGGAAAACATGAGCAGGGCTTAAGCACAGCACTCTCAGTGGAGAAAACCAGCAAGCGGGGGGGCAAGATTATTATTGGAGACTCCACGGAAAAGAGTGAGATCACATATACACACACACACAAACACACAGCAACCATTTACAATCTCACACATCACAGATTCAAAACAAACATTCTTGTTTTTTGTTTTTTTATGTTCCTTTTTGTTATTTCAAGTATCATGTTTGTTTTCTATTCCATGTTTTATCATTTGCGCAACCATGCACCCACTGTGTGAGTGTATCATTTGGCTCATTCACATTTGTGTCTGTGTGTGCGTGTGTGTGTGTTTCAGCATCAGCATCCAGTCAGAATGTGGCTGATCCACATGGCTCTAATTCAGGTTTGACTTTATTTTATTTCCTGTTTCCCATATCATTTACTTAAATCCAGAGCTTGACATTAACACCCGCCAAACACATTCACTCCTACTAGCCACTTTGACGGATTGAATTTTATATATAATGTATACATTTTTCAACTGTAGTCTTTTAAAATGGCATCTGAAATAATAAACTAAGTGCAATGTAGTGTTGTCAAAAATATGGATTTTTCGATACACATCGATACTGAAATATCTGAAACACTTTCAGTACAAATTTTCCGCAGAATAGACACACGATACAGCTGCAGGTTTTCACTCTCTCATCTCTTTGACAGCGAGTTAACACACAAACCCGCCTCACACTCAAAGTGTGTGCACATTAAACCGCCTCTCAGTACT